>JAGDYQ010000118.1:680675-753156 GCA_021962125.1 Bulinus truncatus
AAAAAAAATTCCAAAAAAAAATTCCAAAAAAAAAAGCGACTAACAAAACATGGGCAAACTACGGCCCGCGGGCAGACTCAGTGATCGTAGGAATGTTTGATCAGTCCCACGGCCCGCCACTCGTTTCAAAGTGATGAACAGCGCTTGTCTTTTATGTCATGACGTTTACATTTAATTTATGTTAATTCATGCTAACACTCATTCCATCTGCTCTTGGTCCGGCACGCAAGTCAAGTTAAAGACCCCAATGTGGACCGCGACTCAAAAAGTGTGCCCACCCTATGAATCTTGCAGTCTAGACTACCTCATATTTAGCCCCACTAAGTCTATTACTTCTAGACTACCCCATATGTAGTTCCCCTGTGTCTGTTACAGTCTAGACTACATCATATGTAACGCCCTTCCCCCATGATTGTTACAGTCTAAGGTTACAGCTTGTGTGACCGCAGTATGGTTCACACACACACCCGGATCTACAATTTTAGGGGCCCTAGACCAACTACAATTTGAGGCCCCATTTTGAAAAATAAAAAATATAGCACAATTTTTTTTATGTTTTGTATACTACTCAACATTTTGGGGCCCCATATTTCGCGGGGGTCCCTAGGCCACGGCCTTGTCGGTCTATCTGTAAATCCACCCCTGACCGTACATACCCTTGATAACATATACATATAAATGTATTATAAAACATACAGTGGCGTAAATAGGATGAGTTGGCGGCACCTTCATTAATATTGAAAGGGGGCGGCATTTTGGGTGTTCGGTTCCTTTGATACCTCAGAATTCATATGAATTGCTCGAATTCCAAAAAGTTCGAATCATATAAAATGAATTCCCCCCCCCCCCCAAAAAAAACCCACGATTTTTCCAAAGAAATGTTGCCGCTGGGCAAAGCCGCCATTTATTATCGTACTTGGGTACAGCAATCCCTTGTCTAACATAGGGGAAAGGGGGGGGGGGCATCTTCGTGATAAATTGAACTACCTCGGAATCAGAAATTGGTACGGATGGCCGAGTGGTGTAGAGATACTCGACTGTCGACCTGGTTCCGATCCTCGGTGAGAACCGTGGGGAATTTTTCCAGGTGATATTTTTTTTCAAAGGCGTCTTACAAGTCCACCCAGCTATAAATGGGTACCTGACTTTAAGTTGGTGAAGTAAAGGCAGCTGGGCGTTGTGATAACCAAAACAATCCCTTCATATTCCGAGGTTACAGAACTAGATGAATTCTACACATCATCTGCTAAGGGAACTTTAATTTACAGAATCAGAGATTAATCATTCGAATTCCAAATCACAATGCAAATTATAACCAATGACATTGGATGGATCCCTTGCTGGATTTACAAAAACACCATTTAACTTATTTTGTCTATTACAGTCTAGATACGTCGTATGTAGCGCCACTAAGTCTGTTACAGTCTACACTACGTCATATTTATCGCCCCTTTGTTACAGTCTAGACCAGTGCTTCTCAAAGTGGTGGGCCGCGGCCCCCTAGGGGGCCGTGGACTGTCCGGAGGGGGGGACCGTGGAATTTCGGTAAATGTGACACATAAAATATAATTAACCTAATGTATTGTATGTAAATAGTATTAATATATGTTGCATCCTTTCAGTCTTTCATTGTTAACATTAGAAAAAGCATGTATTGACTAGTAAAAGTTTGCATATAGAAGTTTAAAATTATAAATTTAGGCAATCTTAAACCAAAAAAAAAATAGGGGGGGGGGCGCGACATATTGATTGACGTTCCAAGGGAGGCCGTGACTTCAAAAAGTTTGAGAAGCACTGGTCTAGACTACATCATAAGTAACGCCCCTATGATTGTTACAGTGTAACTTTGTAAGGTTACAGCTTGTGTGCCAATCCATGGTGACCGCCTTCTGCAAAACAGTATGGTTCACCGCACACCCGGATTTACAATTTTCGAGACCCTAAACCAACAAAAATTAGAGGACCCATTTTGAAAAATTAAAAATATTGCACAATTTTTTTTGTTTACGTTTTATATACTACTCAACATTCTAAGGGCTCCTTATTTTGTGGGCCAAGGCCACGACCTAGAAGGGTGGGGGATATCCGGATATTTCTATGGAAAAAACAAAAAGAAACAAACGTGTAATTTAAAAGTTTAACTTAAATTATTAAATACTTCATTTTAATCAATATTTTAAATCAATGAACCACACATCTATTGTTTGTTTGTTGATTTTATTTTTTGAGGTATTCTGACAGACTTGTGTTTAATTTCAAAAATTGTAAAGTACAAAAAAAAAATATAACAACAACGTTGATCGAGAATAAAAAACTTAACATCTAACCAAAACATTTAAATACATGTGGAGAATGGAGTACCATATGCCAAATTAACAAAAAAAAACTAAACAAATCCAATAAAATTTCACCGGTACACAACTTATCCTATGTAATGCAAAAAACAATATCAGAGGCTCACAGAATTTCTAAACTACTTTCTTTTTTTCCATTAAACATCTGCTAGAAAACAAGCGCAACGTTATACCACTTACAAATATTTGGTTATCAACAAAAAGCACATTTTCAGAAATCACAATAGTTTCACAATCAAATTTTGAAATAACATAAAAATCGCACAATCAAAAAAAAATTTTTTTTTATCTAACATCAACTCTGTAATAATAAAACTCGCATAAAGATTAAAATAATTTAACATTGAGTTAAATCAAAACATTTTCAAGGGGAAACAAGTTGTAGTTCTAAAGACTACTTAAAACTGATGATTGATCTTTTTAGTCACGTAAGCTTGGTTATGATACAACATGAATGACCTAGGTACAGCATGAATGACCTAGTTATAACATGAATGACCTAGTTACAGCATGAATGTCCTAGTTAATGCTTTTATAACTGGAGGGTCTTGAAATACCAATTTTTTTTTTAAACATTTCTTTTTAAAGTAAACAGAACCTTACTCTAAATATTTGTACATCTCACTCACATTAAACAAAGAACAACAAATATCACAAAAACTAAAAAAAAAAAAAAATATAAAAACTTTAAGATTGAAACCACTACTACACATGCTGAAAGGTTTCGTCATGTTTAATCAAAGGAGCTTATACATTCAAAGATCGGGTTATTCATTTCCCCATCATCATAGGTGAAAGTTTTAATAGTATTATGAGATTTACAAACTACTTGTTAAGTCTTTTCTTTTTCATTTTGAGAAAGGAAAGTTGCAGAGAGGAGAGAGGCCAACAAGATATTGTTAATGATCTTACAGATTTTTTTTTACTTGTATAAAATATTCTACAAGCTTTTCTCCTTTAAGAATAAATATTTTGAACAAGTTAAAATAAACAATATACCAACTCTGCAATGACATTGAAAAAAAAAAAATTGGCGCTGGCAAAAATACATCTTTGAAGTCGCACTGCATCAGAAAAAAAAGCAAGGGCGCTCACTCACACAAAAAAAAAACACAAAAAGTAAATACAGTTTAAATCAAGTTACAAATCAACTTCAACATTTCAGTTTTATCAACAAAAAAAAAAAAAAAGAAAAAGAAAAAATTCTTTACAAATGGAGAAAATGTTTTTAATAATAAGTTTAAGCTCAGAGCCAAACACACCCTCACACAAGAGTTCATGTTAAATATGTACAGAGTGAAGACAAAGCCCTTTTTATATAGACATATTTTAGGTAGACATATTTTAGGTAGACATATTCATTGATTCAGAAAGCTTCAGTCAACGGCAATCTAGTTCAATAAGTTTAATAAATGCTTCAAAAGTTATGTTTTCATAACAGCAGTTGGTTTAATTATGTGAATTTTTGGTTTTGTTTTGGAAATTTTTTTGCATGAGCTGTATAAAACAATTTCCTAAATGACTATCAAAATGTTTATCGAGAAATAAAAGGTGATTTTAAACAAAAAAAAAAAAACAAAAAAACAACCCAGAAGCAGATTCTCAGTCATCTGTCCATGTTATACTGTTATAATCTGGATATCTCTCTTTAAGAAGACGCACAGTGATAGAATGATCTGCTTTGCCGTAACCCTGAGGGGTTTATATAAAAAAATATAGACAATATAAAAATTAAAGCGAATATAGTTAATTTAAAAGTGCTCCCATATTTATTAATAAACCAAAAAAAAATAATTTTTTCTTAGAATTCTTAACATTCAATTGCTTCAATATAATAATTTTAAAAAATATACATTATTATTATTAAAAAATTACATCAGACTGAAAAGAATATTCTTGCATTAGAAGGAAATGGAGATGGATTGGTCATTCACAAAACAGTAAGTTGCTAAATTTCTCAAAGTACTCAAATATTTTGTTAACACCTATCAATCATAATTTCATAAGCTACTTACCTGGGAGTGTCCAAAGACTGTGATTGTTTTAGCCAATGAATCATGCTCTATTTTACCACCACCAACACATTCACAGGTCACACCAATTTCTTCCAGAAATGCATCAAGATGATCATAAATATCGGCTTAGCAAAGAAAAAAACACATACAACAGTAAATAGTTTATAAAGATAAGATTTACTTAACAAAAAAAGGCAATCTTAACAAAAGCTAAGAATGATTGGTCTTTAATATAAATAAATAAATATATATATATATATATATATATATATATATATATATATATATATATATATATATATATATATATTTATATATAAATGTATAAAAATATATATATAAGTATATATATAAATATATATATGAATATATATTTATATATATATATATATATATATATATATATATTTCAGTTGATTTAATGATATTTGTATAGTGAATTCAGAACAATTTTTTACTTTAATTGTAACAGTTATAATCTCACATCTTTAAGAGCTACTACATTTTAAATACTAGAACAAGACAAGAAAAAAGAATTATTTTTTTTTATGATAGCTAAAACTGCATGTACAAATCCTCCTTGATTTTAAATACATAAAAAATCAAAATTTATTGGAATATTCTTTCACCTTTGAGGTTATAGTTTTATCAACTCATATTTCATATGGTATCTGCAGCCCATAACTTTAGATGATCTGCAGAAACATATCATTGTAACGATCACGCAAATACCCCAGATACACTTTAGAAAGTTCAAGCTCAATTACTGCAAGCATGTTTGCTGAGTAGCAGTGGATTTTAACATTTTATGAAACTTCAGATAATTAAACTGTAGCCTTAAATTTTACTCCAACAACTTTTAATTTTGTAATCATAAAAAGCCTATAGAGTTTTATTTCACACCCTGTATATCTAACATTAAAAAAAAAAGTTATTCAAGATAAATTTGATCTCTCACCATGAAATTCTGCCTGCTTTGTACCTCGAACAATCAACTTAAAGTCATCTTTGCTGCCATCCTGATACACTTTACACAGAATATATTTGAAGCGGCCCACGTCATCAATTACCACATCGTCAATACTGGCTAGGAGAGGATTCACCTCTGCTATTCTACCTGGCATGATAGCTTACAGCCAACAAAGGGTCTAGTTGAAAGTTTTTGAAGATCCTAAATCAAAGATTTAAATATAAGTTTGATAAGTTGAAACAAAATAATACATCAAAGTGTTAATTTCACATACAAGAATAAACAAGTTCAAAATATCCAAATAAAGTGTAAATAGCTTGTATTAGTCATGGTGAACAAGTGTGATTAACACAATGCTCAGGGGCTTTAAAAGATGCTAAATACTCATTTTAAGCTTAGGGAACTCAAGAACATTATCCAGACCTGAAATTCTAGTTTTCATTTGGGAGTGTATGGCCTCTAACAAACTGCCAATTAAAATATAATATCTGAGAATTACAAAAGCTAAAGGATGAACAACACTCCTGTACAATAATTTCACAGTATAGATAGTCGCAGTTTAGATAATTGTAACTTCTTTGATAATACTGAGAGGGAAAATTTATGTTAGTCATTACAGTGAAAAAAAATTGCTTCATAAGCTTAGATTAAGAAATTCTTAATAAATATATTGAGCTTTAGATTTTAAAGTACATGTCAAATGAATTTTTTTTTTAATATGTCATAGAGAGTGAGTGAGAGCAGTTATCAAAAAAATTTGTTTTAAATATAGTATATAGGCCTATACAAAGTGGATCAATGTGGAAAATGTAGTTGCAACAAAATTAAAATGATTGAAAATTAACAATCAAAAAAGATAAATCAATTTAATTACAAAAAATTACGAACGTTCTTCTGTCTATCTGACTAATTATGACAACTAAACCTATTTTTATCTGTTGAGTCAATGAGTATTGTTAGTTTAGTTTTAATAATAGAGGATAGCCTAGTGGCATAATATATGACATAGTATTATAGTACATAACAAGATGAAGATTATAAATTTATATATATATATATATATATATATATATATATATATATATATATATAAACCTATTTTTATCTGTTGAGTCAATGAGTATTGTTAGTTTAGTTTTAATAATAGAAGATAGCCTAGCCTAATATATGACATAGTATTATAGTACATAACAAGATGAAGATTATAAATTTATATATATGTATATATATATATATATATATATATATATGTATGTATATATATATGTATATATATATATATATACATGTATACCTATATATATAAAGAGAGAGAGAGAGAATATAGAAAAGATAGCATAGATAACAAACATATTTATAGTATAATAAACTAAGTATATAGAATACAGTGCGCAGCATAGTCTATTACAGAGTTCTGAAGTAAAAGATAACCCTAATTTCAAAGTAATTTAAGCCTATTTAAAACAATCGCAATAAGGTGAATCAACCATAAACCTTGCAATATTTCCCGGGTACATTACAAATACTTTCCAGACTTAGACTTTAACGCAATGTATTTATTCATCATGTTTATCATCATAATTCATGATGCTAATTTGTAACATTTTATGATTGAAATTAATATTCAATGCGGAAATGATTAACACTGATAATGCACAAGCAATATAATGAAATAAAGTTTTAACAAACACTAAAAAAACCATTACCCTAGCCTAGCCTAAATAGATACGAGGTTTTAAATTGTCTCAGATGTTTGTTGTGGTTTAGTGAGCTATTTTTAGTTCCATGTTTCTTTCCGGAAGGTCACGGTCAATATGGTGCTGCTAAGAAGTGATCTCCCATTCCTTTAGTTTTCTGCGAAGTATTTTTTTTTTTTTGAGATTAAAATTATTGTATAGACTTGTGTGTTGATTTTTTTTTAAATGTATAAGTAATCTTGCGTGGCAATGGGAAAGAATAAAAAACATATCAATCGAACAAATATTTTTTTTTCTAAGTATGTTTCAAGTATGAATAGAAAGAAAAGTTAAATACATACCTTTTGTTCTGTATCTTCTCATTTGTAGTTTTATATTTTCTTAGTAACCAACGAATAGTTGTTTAAATATGGCGAATCACATAAACGGCGAAGCCAACAATAAAAACGGGTCAGAATCAGTTAAAGATAACCTAGAGGGATTTATTGCGCTCCAGATACGACAACAAGAAGTGCGTAATTCATTAGTTAGATTTGTATATGGTTGAGTGTTGTCCTCATTCTTTCGTAGTATTAACTATATCAAAGTAAACCCTAATTATTATTTATTCATATTTTTAGTGGTAAGCACAAAAAACACATCAATGTACACATTAATACTTGAACAATATTTTAATTAAATATTATATAATGTTTAGAGGACTATATTCTTTTTGCTTAATTTTTTTAATCAAATAATAAGCAATAAATATTTAAACAAATTATATTTCATGCATTCAAATGAAGCATTTTCAAGAGTACCAAGAATTAACTGCTTTTTAAATAGGTGCTTCTGGCATACAATATCAATTAGTTTGTTTTTACTGTATGAAGGAAAACTTACAAGTACAAAGAGTAAGGCAGTTTCCACAAGTTCTGAGGTATAAAAATGCATAAAGAAAACAAAAACATGACCAATCTTTTATGTGTATTTCAGAAAAGTTCAAAAGAAGATGATAATCTGGATAAAGAAAAAAGAGATCAGTTTATAGCTCGAGCAATGGCCGTGAGTAAAAGGTGCAGCTCTACAAAATTATTTGTATTAGTGCAAATTTGAGATTTATCTACTGTAATACCTAAATTAATGGATATAATTTCAATACAGTTGTACTGTAATACCTAAATTAATGGATATAATGTCAATACAGTTGTACTGTAATACCTAAATTAATGGATATAATTTCAATACAGTTGTACTGTGATACCTAAATTAATGGATATAATGTCAATACAGTTGTACTGTAAAAAAAATATTCTCCTTCTAGAATGAATAAAGAAATTGCCAAAGCCCAGGAAAAAAGTAACTACCTGAATGAAGAGTTTGGCAGTGGGAAAATAACAGAATGGAGGAATGAGCATGCTGAAGAGGCTCTGTCAACCAAAAAGTCTGAAATTAAAGTTGAGATTTGATTTTTAAAGATGGATAAAAAGTCAATAAAATAAGTCTGAGCTTTAAAACTCTTTCACAAAGGCCATTTTGTAGCCTCTTGAAAGAAATATAATTAAATTTGGAATTTCAATTTTCACGTTACCCGACACCTTAGAAGGCAATGGAAGCTGTGTTTAAGGTGTATTGATAATTTTCTGCCAAGTAGAAACCAAAATACTTTACTAAGTGATAAATATTCTTATTGTATGGAATATCTGATTTTGTTTAAGATACATTGAAGTTATCAAGAACTACAAACTTTTTTTTTTCAAATCACTGAGCAAGAGTTTGTAGAAAGTAAGTTCAGATTAATAGAATGCTTATAAAACCAAACAGCCTTGTGACCATGGTAATAATGTAAAGTAATAAGCTTTTAAAAAGGCGTATTATAAATACATTTTTCATTGGGGTTTTTTTTTTTGACTATTTAAAAAAAAAAAAGTTTTGTTTATTATTACTACATGTATTACTAATGTTTTCATTTGAAAAAAACAAATGAATAAACCTAAATAATTCTTATTTTAAGTTACGTCTTAATATTCCTGACTTATTTTTTTTTCTTTTATGTTTGCTTCCACACCAGCATAAAGCAATGCTGAATTAATCACAGCTCTCAACAAAACAAACAGCAAACTAATTTTATATAAAAAAAATATTTTTAATTATTTATCTATAAAATAAGGTGTGATAATTTTTTTGTAAATGAATGAAATTGATTCTTAAGAACAAAAACCAGTATCCATTGTCTCCATTATACATTTATTTCCATTTAGATAAATTATTGATGCGGAGTTAGAAATCATATTGTGGAGTTAGTACTCATATACCTTGCTAATAAGCTCTTTTATTTATTTATTTATTTTTACTCCAACTTCAACTATTTTTAAAACTTTAACAATTTATTTGAACTCAGTATTTCATTAACAGGATAAATTTTGCAAAAAGTAAATATGAAGCTACAACACATAATAATAAATGATATTAATTCTTAACAAGCCTACATAAAAAAAGTAATCATTTAAGAAACCATGCAGTAGTGCTAATTAATTTGATAGCCTAAAAATATAAAAGGAGAGCATTTGTTGAATTAAATGATGAGACATCAAAGCTAAGAAAATATTCCAATTAGTCCTAGCATCACTTTCTCTTCTCCACAGCTTTAGTACAAATTAAAAACTTTAGGTATTCCTATTCAAAAATATATTTAAAATATGCTGCATTCACACAAAAATAACGTCCATTTAATATTACAGTGCATACAGTATAAGATTTTGAAATAAAAAAAAACAAAATGACCCAAAATATTTTACAATACCAATTCATTGCTTTTTAGATTCTAATGAGAGTTTTATTTTCGTATTTCAATGCATAAAGTTGAACCCTCGTGTCACTACATGTATAACATGTTATTTCAGGTTCAAATCCACTACTAAATCATGCCGTCTCTTTCTATACCAACAAATCGTAATTGTTCAGTTGGCCCATACCTGAAATAAAGTAAAGTTGTTGAGAAAGACAAAAAAAAAAAATTGTTGAAAAATGTTACCTTAATGTAAATACATATACACTGCTGCATACAATTTTAAATTCTTCAAATTTTATAGAGAACAAACTAGAATAACATGAAAATCAATAAATTATGTCTATTATTAAGATACATGTACATTATAAATTGAAAAAATGTGATCTGGTCATGAAAAGTTAAAAGTTCAAACAAAAATATAACATACCTATAGTCAAAGAAAAGTTCTTCCCCAGCTTGAATCGGACGCTTTGCGAAAATACCTATTCTGTGATCTCCGTTCACCATCATTACTTTTGCATAGCAATTAGGGTTGATGGAATGATTGGCGAATCTAATTTTATTTCCCTTCCTAGTTGCATCCACAACAAAATCTACAGTTTAAAAACATTTGTACATGTATCAGTTTTGTACACTCTTTTACAGTAAGAATAAATATTACAAGATACAAAAAAAAAATTTAGCTCACCATAATTTAGGTTAAAAAGAAAACTGCACATATATTTGTCATATACTTTCCCTCGTCTGTCCGCTTCATCCTGACTAATGATCTGTTGAAAGTTATACAAATATTCAAATGAAATACAAATTCTACACCAAAGTGTGTCAGTGCCTACAAAATGCTAACTGTAACCTGTATACACTTAAGTTGGGTCATAGAACTAAAACTTGTTTTTTTTTTCAATTCTATTTACCTCTCCACAATATTCTGAAATAAACTCATTTTTCTCTGCTGGTTCTTTAAGAAAAATCCCCCATCCTGCAACATCAGATGGTGCCAGCAATAGGTGCTAGAATAAAAATTAATGAAGTGAGGTTTTTTATCAAGTACCAGAGCATTCAAATTACACATTTTCAAAAAAAAACAAAAAAACAGCAGAATTTTACCTTCCTTTGGCCTCTTTGAACACTAACATTCTTACAAGATATTTTAGGAGTGTCAAATTGATCTAGACAGTGAAAAGGAATACAAGAATAATAAATATTTACAAAACAATCAACATTAAGTTTAAAATATTTTGTAAAATCATAATCCTACAAAGTTATGTTTGTTTTGTGGCTATCATTGAAACAAGATATTGATCAAGGGAATTTGTAATGGAAAAGTTCTGAAAAGTCCTTGGAACCTGTCAAAGAGAAATTTCTTGGGTGGAGTTGCCAGATTGGTAATGTGTGAAGTTTTTGGTTATCTTTCTCTCAATAAAATACAACACACATTATTTCTTAGAATGATGGTACTTTAATTCAGCACGAATACAGCACACCCTCAGTTTACCCAACACATAAATATAATAGAAGCCTTAGTACATGCCTACCATGAGCTGGTAGGGGACAGATGGTCATGCAGTGTACAGCGCTTGACTATCAACCTGGGGGAGGGAGTGATCAGGTACGAAACTCAGGATTCCTTCACATCCTGGTGACAGTTCCTAAGTACGAAACTCAGGATTCCTTCACATCCTGGTGACAGTTCCTAAGTACGAAACTCAGGATTCGTTTACATCCTGGTGACAGTTCCTAAGTACGAAACTCAGGATTCCTTCACATCCTGGTGACAGTTCCTAAGTCCACCCACCTTAAAAGGGTACCTGACAAAAGTTAGGGAAATTAAAGACAGATAGGCATTATGCTAGCCACAGTCATTTAGTACGCAGAAACAGGCTTCAGAAACATTTGAATTCTATCCTTTATCTGCCCCAAAGAGCCCTTTTTTTAACCATAAAGTAAATTCAAAATGGCAGAATTTGGGGCATTGGTTGTGTGAGACTGATCAGCATGGAGCAGGTTAAAGCAGAAGTAACTTTTCTTATCAATCTTTTTCATGGCTCCTCCATTACCATTACAGCTTCTTCTATAAAGAGCTGCTGTAAGTCATCAGAAAAACTATCCAATAGTGGTTAAAGCATGACAGGCCAAGATCATGCCTTTGCCAAAACAGTCCATTTAGTGCACAGAGCCACGATCATGGCTTCATATGTTATCTATCAAATTTACATATATTGTTGGTAATTAACAGAAAAAATGTTTAATACCAAAATCGCTATTAGTTATTTCATTGATTCTCCAATTTTTTTTTTTTTTCACTTTGTAAAATGAGTGATAGTGATACTTGAAGGATTTGTTTCATGAATATAAGGACCATTATACTAGGTACAAATGATTCATTTCAATTATTTTTTTTATACAATCTTTCCAGGAAAGTTTGTATTTTTAAATTGTTATTTTCTAATAGATATTAATGCATATGCATTTATTTTTTACATTTATGCCGTTTGAGAGGGGGATGGTGTCTTTGGGGGGGTTGTACATTTGACCCCAGCATGCATTTAGTTCAAAAATAAAATATGAATTTAAAAAACATGCATAATAATTGTTATATGAATAATAAAGTAAGCTACATATTTATACCATGAAAGTATATGCAGTATTATAATATTTTGGTGACTATGTTACGCAACACTCAAGACGCATTTTAAAAAAATACTGCGCACTTTAAGGGTCAAGAGATAAATATCATCCTTAATAGGATACCATAAGGATTTAAATCATTTACCGAAACCTTGCCTTAAAGGCCAATAGACTTATTGCTACTGAGCTAATACATTATGCAGAATATGAACTATGCTAAGAAGATGGTCATGTTATAAAGGGGAACCTTATCATGATAAATACCTGCTCCACAAGTCTGACATAGATCCGGATCGCATTCTCTGACTGCTAGAAAACAAGGACACAGTTTTGTATTACACTGAGCTTTACAGCGACAGCCTGGAAATCTGTTCTGACCTAAATATAGGATCGAAGATAAAATTGTTACACCACTGAATGTATCTCAATAGTAATGTTAAGTAAAGGTTAAGTCTAGCCAAATATGTTGCCATTTGAGTACACTTTTTTGGTAGTTACATTGTTTAGCCACAAGGAGAGAGATAGTGTTTAAAAGGGAATATATGAAATACAACACCCAAAATGATGAGCTCAAAAAAAATTGGACACATTAAGGGCTTAAGCTTTTTCATGTCTAAATTTTAAGGAGCTTATTGTTAAATAAAATTGTTGTAAAAATTGAACTCATAAAGATCTGTTCGTTAGAGGCAGTTTAGAAGCCTGAACAGAACACAATTTTTTTAAACAAGTAATTTATATCAAAAGCAGTTGTTACTGTTTATAATATATAGCTATTATAACTTTTTTCTTCATCTTTGTAACGTCTGGATGGTACTATTATTTGATGGTGGTATGTTGTATATAATGCTGCATTAACATTTTTAACATCAATAACTCCTCAGAATAAATAACACTATATGTTAGCATGACATCAAGTTTATTTATAGTTATATTTTTTTAACATTTTTCTTTTAATCTGCATGATAGCCATTCATTTCCAAACATTTTTTTTTAATATTCTCATAAAAAAGATTATCTACCAAACTAAGGTATACTTGACTAAAGTATAAGGCAGGGCTTCTACCCTTGGACTCCTGACTAAAGCATGGCCGTGCACTTATATAATGAAGGTTGACCTATTTGTCAAACTGGCAGCACTACCTCTGGGATTATGGCCCTGTAATGATTGTCAAGTCCATCTAGTGCAAAAAGTCCAGGTTAAGGTTGGGTATTTCTGGTCGTTAATTGTCAAGTATTTGTCAAATGTGATTGGTTATCTTTTACCTAGGCTAAATATGTATCAGTAAATTAAGATTTGCTTCTTTTTTTTTGTAAGCTCCTGTTTGTCTTTCTGCCCAATGGATTATGTATTTTCAAGTATTTTTTACTCAAACTGGTCAAGCAAAAAAAAAAAATGCTTATAAATAAAAAATGCTAATGTTTATCATGTGGTTCACCATAAGGAATAAGTCCTAATCTTCATTTTCTAAATCCAAATTTATGTGGATTAAATCCAAAAATGTATTCATTTGCAAGTGGCTGAATCATTCAATGCCAACGGTGAACAAAACTGCTAAGAATATTTTTTTAACCTTTTCCTTTTGATTTGCATGATAACATTTCATTTCCAGAGGGTTTTTTTTTTAATATACTCTTATAAAAGATGAACGATTTGGTAATTTGTTTGTGCACATGACACTAAATATTCTCAAATGATTTAAATACAATGGTCTCCTTACTCCGATAGAAAAAAAAAGTACTTACAATCAGAACTACACTGACAAAATTTCTCACAGAAGTTCTGAGCCATTATACAAGGGCAAGTCTCATCACATCGCTGGCCTGGGTGATCACAAGGTTGATAGTTATACACCGTTTTACTGGAGCCGTCTTTCTTTAACTGGATCTTACGACAATGCATTGACCATAATCTGCTGATGATGACATGTTAATTTAGCTTAACAAATATAAAAAAAATTACCTACTTAGAAAATTAATGAACATGAGACTTTGTAAATATATGAAGTATTTTGTGCATTCATCTACTGAGGTCATTAATACAAAAAAAAATTTGTGTTTGAAAAAATATGTACATGTTGATCTAAACATCAATGAAAAAAAATGGGAGGAGTAATTTTATACTCAAAAGAGTCAGCTGACTTATGACTTTGCAGACTAAAATGACAGAAACAGCGTACTAATACCAAAGAAAAAAATAATGGAAAACCAGAATTTTACATCCATACATATAAGATTTGTGGGACGGATGGCCGAGTGGTGTAGACACTCGACCGTCGACCTGAGAGTCCTGGGTTCGATCCTCGTTGTGGATATGGGAATTTTTCCAGGTAAATCTGTTTCAAAGTCATCCCACAAGTTCACCCAGCTTTAAATGGGTACCTGACTTTAAGATGGGGAGTAAAGGCGGCTGGGCATTATGATAATCACACAATCCCTTTATATGCCAAGGTTATAGAAACAGATGAATTCTACACTTCATCTGCCCCGATGGCCTGCTAGGGCTAAGGAAACTTTTATATAAGATTTAAAAACACCAATGTAATTATTTTCTGACCTTTCAGCATAGGCCAGTATTTTATAAATGATTGCCCAAAACTGCATTTTAAAAAACTGTTATAGAAAGAAAATAAAAAGTGCAAAAAAAATAAAAATAGTGTTCACATTTTATGAAAAGATTTATAATCTTCAAAACAAAAAATTATTGTATAATATGTATTACGAATAAGCAAAACTGTCATGCAGTGTTAACTGGAGGGGTTCCCAGGTTCAAAGCCTTGGGATTTTTTCAGGTCCTGGCGAAAGTCCGCCCAGCTTTAAGTTGGGGGTGTAAAGGCCGCTGGGCTTTGTGCTAACCACACAATCCATCAATAAGACGTGGCTACTTAAATAGATTCATTTTACACTTGAGCTGCCTTGAATACAAATGATTATAAAAATGGGTAGAAGGTTGGTAAAAAAAGAGTCCAGTTTTCAGTTAAAAGAAAAAAATATTATCAGCATCTACCTGTTTCCAAGGCTAATTTTTTTTTTTTTCACTTTTTATATCAAAATATTGTTATTTAATAGGTTAGAAAATAGAGGCTTATTTATAGTTGCAAGTCTGGCAGCCCTGCACTGTATTTATTATTTATTTTTCTTAATTTTAATCTGTTACATTTATAAATTAACAATGCAAAAATAAATGCAAAGAAAACAATATTACAAACCTTTGCTTCTTTTTCTTTTTCCTAGGTGGAGTTTGAATAGTTTCTTCATTTAAGTCTGGTATGTGAGCTTCTTCTTTTACAGCAAACCTATAGACCTGAATTGTACAAACATTTCATGAAAACATTTTGGGAAAATTTAAGTGCTTAATGCAGTAAATAAATTTGTTCACAACAGTTCATAATACACAAATAATCTTTTTTTTTGGGGAATATTTTGTAATTTATCTATTTAGCTAAGGTTTCTTAATAAATTAATAAAGCATGAGATTAGTTTAGGCTCTAAGGTATGAGGAATATAATAATAATACCTTTTAAATAAATTTTTTAGGAAAACTGTTAATATGAAATATTTTCTAGCCTTTAATTTACCAGATGACCTTGATGTTTAATACATAAGAAGCAAGTTTTCTTTCTTAAATTTTTACCTGCTGACAAGACTTTGTCCCTATGAGCCTGGCTATGGAACAATAATTGCTACGAAATACATCTCCTAAAACACGTAACAACGATTCTTCAGCTCCTGTCCAATCTTCTGCAGTTGGAGATGTGCGTGGTGGAAACTTGATGTCCAAATCTGAAGGAATAATGAAAAATTAATTCATTGAAATCTGGCACATTATTCAAAACTTTGACTTTCAACAACCAAATGTAAAAAAAAAAAAAGAAGAAAAAAAAAACAAGATTTACACAAAGATAATAATTTATAGGATGGAATTAGAAGAGAAATAGCTTTAAAAAAGAAAACTATTAACTGATTAAATTGTTTTTGTTATATGGAAAGTAAAATTAGTACAAAGAAACTGCTCAGTTTACGGAGAAAAAATTATTACACTAGACAATCCATTGCCTAATGTAACAGATTTATGTCTAATAATAAAAAAAAACCAGATAGGCTATCTTGCTCTAAACACAGATCATTAAAAACACCATTTTGTTTTGTATACTGTGCAAGACAATTTGAAAATTATTTGTTCTTAAATCACCGGGCATAATAGTAAACATACGTCTAAAAAAATGTGCAGACATTATTTATGAAGCAGTCTATTCTCCATTCAAAATTGAAATATCTGTACTATTTTTTATGTAATCGTGAGAACTAATGTTGATGACCTCACAAATTAATAGTTAAATCAATTAAGAAATCTTTTCTAATCAATGTAAAAAAATTTCATAATACATACCATCGGCATTATTACTCTCTTCACTATTTTCACTACTAGCTACACTCCCACCATTATTTGGTTTTCTCTTTCTACTGTTGGCATCTAGCCGCGCTGGAGAAGTTCTTCCAACATCTTTGTGATTATCCTTGTCTTTTGTATCTTTGTCTTCTGCATTTTTACTATCTTTGGAACTTATCTTTAATTATGAAATAATACAGATTTAGTGAACATAAAAAATACAGTTTCACAATAGCGCACATACAAAAAATAAACTTAATCATAGTTGGATAAATGGGATCATCATAATGAAAAAGGTAAAAGAGAATCAATTTTGTCACAAAATAATGTTTTTTTATTGATAAAAAAAATACTTCAAACAATGTAAGTTGCAACAACTCTGACTTCAGTAAAATTGGAGTAATATTACATGTAAAAAGTATTGGACCTACAGAATGTAAGTAACAGTCAGGTCCACAAGGTTCAATTTTAGTTTTCTTCTCTGGCATTTTTCTGGACAACATGCTTGGAGTTGGATGATAGGCTAAACAAACAGAAACAAATTAGTCAATTCATGATTTGTTTTTAATAAAACCTTTCTAAGAAATTATATTTAACTGCAGTATAGACGATTTTATGTCTCAACTATACCAAATGGCATTCCTCTGAACAGCATCTGCTAAGGTGATACCCCCCATGTATTAACTATGTCCTGCAAAAGGCAAGTACAAAGCAGTTGAAGCAAATAGCATTACTGAGATTTTTAACCCATATCCTGTTCCATACAAATCAGGTCTACAGCCTCACAACCAGACCAATTCACCATTAGGTATATAACCAATAAACTGATCAAATAAATTCTATTCTTATACTAAGGTAGTACATATACCAAGTTAAAAATCAGATTTCATTAACGGTCCTTCATCATAGGTTTTAGTGACTGTTTCGCTTTACCTTTCAGGCTTGGATAAAACTGTTAGTTTCTTTAAAAGCTATTATTTATATATATTTTCAAGTAGCATTTGTGGAAACTATTTGAATGACATGCAAGTGCATTCATAAAGAAGTCAAATTTCTTGAACTGTGAAATCAAGTTATTCAAAGCTGTGATCAAACCCAATAGGTATATGAAAAATATCTACCTGTTTATAAATTTCAATGTAAAAAATGTGGGGGAAATGTTGGTAGAGAGAAAATAATATGTACAATACTAACGATGTAAAAAACAATCATATTTGAAGCATCGTCGACAAAACAACGTATGGAAGGAATGCATCGTTTGTTCTCTAGGCACAGACTGAGCTTTCAGACCATCAATATTTGGTGTGCATTCTGGGGCAGCCTCCTGTGTACTGGCTTTCTGTGCATCAATCAATTCTTTATATCTGTTAAGAAATAGACATAAAAATTAGTTTTTTCTTTGATGCAAAACTAGATGAATTGAGTAAATGGTAAAAAAGCTGATAATAAAAAAGCTTTAAATTTTAGCAGCAGCCTAAGGTGGCAGGTTTTTAATAGTCCTCTAAATCAATAAGTTAACAAACTTAAATTTTAAGTTTATATTTAAACAAAGATAACTACTGTAATTGTTATTTACAACTCACAAGCTCTTAAATATTTTCCATGGTTAGCATCAGAGATATTTCACAGTATTAAAAAAAAAATCTAAGGATATAAGGGATGGAAACTTAAGAAAACAGGCATGCTTTTCAAGAGCCACGCACAAACAGAAGGCTATTAACTGTTATGTGTATTAAAAAAGAATATTACATGTATTAAGAAGCTAAAGCGGAAAAAATCGGCTTAACTTTTTTCAAGTCTCAAGCGATATCACAAAACCAAAAAAACATTCTGGTAAAAAGAAAAGTGTACAACTCTTTAAATAAGTCAGAGGAAATGTCTTATCCTAAGTTAAAATTCTACCTACTTGTCCTTTAATTCTTCAACAGTCCCACCTTGGTCAGGGAAGGCAGCACAGATTGCCTCAAAAACTTCGACTGGTACTTCAGATACATCCATCAGCTCTTCTTTGCCATCTTTAATTTCCCTTTTTATTTTGTCTTCTATCGTCATCAAAAAGAATAATAAAAACAATTTTCTTGAAAAAAAAAATTATTACAAATTTACGACTCATTGCAGCTACAAAATGGAAAAGTGCAGCCTTTTTTTTTCTTAAATCTAATTTGCAGAAAAGAGTAAAAAAAAAATCTAAATGTTTACCTCCATTTTCTAGTTTATATTGCTGGGCTACTGAGTTAACCAGTTCTAAAAATAAATCATCTCCTATGCCAGAGTTACGCTCCCCATGGACACGCCCTTCATAGTTCTTCAACAGTTCCTCGATAAAAGATGTATCTTGATCAAGCAGCTCATCACCCATATAGGGAATGTTGTGTAACACAGTTTCATCTTCAACCTACCAAGTTGCAGTTAAAAAAGATTAGAAAGAGACTCATGAATTAAGCAAAAAAAAATTGATAAATTTACTAGCCTTATTTAAAATGTTCCAATACCTGCACTCAGGAAATAATATGTAAAATTTACTTTTTAATAGATTGTAATTTTAATTTTTCATAAATTTATTATTTACAGAATTTCATTATTTATTTATTTTTTGTAATTTTTTTTTTTGCTTTTCTCTCGGTTCAGAATGACATCTGTTTATATAATCCTACCATAAAGTTCTGCTGTACTGGAGCCCAACTGTACATTGTTGGTATGGATTTGACAGCCATCATTAGCTTGAGTGGCCCTGACTGTGTTGGGAACCCCATGCCGCTGAAGACTTCACACTGAAGGTAAACGTAAATTAACGTATGGGTGAATGTTGCGAGAAAAATCAGTTTAAAAGATTCATAAAGTGTTACAATTTTATTATCAATATTTATTTTTAGTATTTGTAAAATATAGTAAAATATATTTCATTATTATTTGAATAATTCAAAAGTTATATACAATCAGAAAAAAAAGTAATCATCTTTACTATGTAAAGATTTGTTGAACTAAAATGATGTACACTTGATGAATACAACTGTATTTGTATTTCTTCTGTACATAAAAAATTGTCACTGCAATAATTTTTAAAAAAAACATTCAACAGTGTAAGCAATCTTTAAGTCATTAACCTTTTTAGCTGACATTCCTGGTAAAGTTTCAGGTAGTATCAGCCGATGTATAAGTTGCTGATTTGCCCATTCTTCCTCTACAGCTCGCTCTCTTTCAATTTCAAATCTATTAAAAGCAAATGCATTCTGAAACATTCCAAATAAAATAAAATCAATAGAAAAATTTAAAAAAATAAAAAATAAGCGATTAAAAAAAAGTTAAAATCAGAAAAAATGGATAGAGAGAAACAGAAAATAATGTCCTTTATTTCTTTGGCAAGTTATTTTTGTAAATATTATTTTAAACAATGTTCATATATTGATTTAGCACAGAGTGAATGACATTAAAATTAATTTTAACAGATGTAAATCTATAAAGTGTAAAAAAAAAAAACTACTGGCTTCAAGCACAATAAAATAATAGGGACATTTACAATGAGAATATTACTATTTAAATATATATATTTAAAAAATCTGTTTGTGGATAAGGCTTTACTTTGTAAACTGTACATTTCTATCAATATACTCTGAGGAACAGATGGCCAAGAAGTGTAGGCTTTCAACCTTTGACCTCAAAATCCCAAAAGGGAATCCTGGATGCGTGACCCTGAATTTCTTCAAATCCTGGTTGAAAATTACCAAGTCCACCCAACTTAAAATGGTTACCGGACATTTGTTAGGGAAGCGATGGTGTCGCATTAGCCACCTACATGTCTCCTGTGGTGCCTTAATGGAAGCTGTAATCTAGGCTAAGGTGGGGATGACAGAAGAGCACCTTAAAAACCTTTCCACAAAATGGTTTATAAGATCTAAGAGACAAACATTGCATTCTTACAGAGACATCAGGAAAACGAAAAAAATATATATATTGCTCTAAATAAAATACATTCCTGACAGCTAGTATCTGAGTGACAAGTAACCTTAAATACCTTTACTTCATCTGCTCGTTTATCTTTCCTGAGAAAACATAATCGGGTATATTCTGCTTTTACTCTTTTCTTCCAGTCAACAAAGCCCGACGTGAATGATTCAGGAATACTATTATTACTTGGTGAAGGAGGTGCAATTATTGCTGAGGCCTGCAAGAGTCTCTGAGCTCCACTTCGGGTATGACAAGCTCCTTCTGTTGTGGTCATTTTTGTATAACATGAGACTTCTAAAAATAAAATTTTAAAATAAAATTTTAGAAAAACCTGATAAACATTTTGATGATCCATGAAATGTACACAGAGGCTAGTTTAGTTTAAGCCTAAAATAAAAGATGTGAATGAATTCTTTATTAAATTCTTAAACTCAGATTTTATGTTTTGCAATTACAACAAATAGGAAGAACCATCTTAATACCAAAATAGTGCAAATGGTTCTAGCAGTTATTACCGGGACGGATGGCCAAGTGGAGTAGTTACTGGTCTGTCGACCTGAGAGTCCTGGGTTTAATCCTTTGTGAGAACCATGGAATTTTTCCAGGTGTTATTTGGTGCAAAGTCCCCCCAGTTTTAAATGGGTTACTGACTTAAAGTTGGTGAAGTAAAAGTAGCTGGGCATTGTGCTAACCACACAATCCTTTCATATAGCGAGGTTATAGAAACAGATGTATTTTACACTTCATCTGCCCCGATGACCCATTTAGGGCTAAGGACGGCTTGGGCTAAGGGAACTTTACTTTACTTTAGCAGTTATTAAGTAACTTCATCATAAAAATATAAATTTGATTTGAAGTTGCACGCTTAACAGACTAAAGTAAAGCTGTTATGTGGCTCCGAAACTGCTGTTTCAGTGTTTACATTAGTTATTTGTCACTAATCTATGAATATTTATTACTATTACTAGAAACAATATATATATATACTTTAACATAGGCCTAAGAATATTAATAGTATCATAAGTCTGTATTGAATATTAAAGTCAATTAATTTAACTATTATCAAAATGTATTTAATTTCTGTAATGAACTAACACAACAGACAAACATATCTCTTTCCAGGATGTCCAATTTAAAGCCTTTACTGATGGGATTACTGGCTCAATTGTATTAATAGAAGCATAATAGAATAAATTAACAATGCCATGATATAAAGTCAAAGTTGTTTCTGTAATTTTTTTTTAAATAAAACTATGTCTTGACTCTACTAGAGTCTCTAGTGCAACTCCAACCGAAAAAATATCAGCACAGACTAATAAAGCTATGTGACATGTTCAGCTACTAAACCGAAGTTAAGTGTAAAATTTATAAATAATAAACGAACATAGTTTAAGACTAATAATATGCTATGAATGGCTATATACTGTATAAGTATATAATGATGACTTATATTTTATGTTACATACTAAGTAGCAAGTACTTATAGACACAAGTAAGACAGTTCAGGCTGAATCTAAGAAGTTTACTTTTTTTTTTTTTACATTTCTAAACACCGGCTTATCTTTTAAATGTGAAAAAAACTTGTCCGCAATATATTTTCAACTATTACACAACATATGATACTCACACAATTAAAAATATAAGTTGTATGGTTATCCTTTATTTTTACAATTCTTTTCGTTTAATTAATTATTTTTCCCTTTGTGCGCGAACGAGTGATACAAAATAATCGTAATGTTATTTAAATATTCGTGATGCAGTTGACAGCAGTTATATTCGCTCCAGTCCGGCTATCTCACAGCTTCACAGTCAAAAATAAGCCGTCCCTACAAATAGACTCGTTAATTATATAGCATGTTCCTAACAACTTCCCACTCGGCACAGTAGTCGGCAAGGGAGGACAAGAGGTGTTTGCTGCTTTCGGTGGGACTCTCTACACCCACGAAAAGCAAACAAAACTTAATACACATAAGGACATCACCATACTTTTTATTTATTTATTCTGCCAAGCGTCATTGAAGCTGCAACCTGAGCAGCAAATTTGGCTACAGCTTATGATGCCCAATACCATAGAGGCCCACAGAATATAAGTTATATTGAAGCCACCATATTTGTGTATAATCTATTGCAGAGGTTTTCAATCTTTTTTATGCTGCGGACCCCACAGACATTTCAAGCTCGGGTGGCGGACCCCCATTGCCCAAGGCTCCTGGCCTCAACTTTTCGTACCTCAGGTCTTAAGTTTTCGGATGCAATCTACTTAAATTCTACTAAACGGTAGGCCTGGCCTAAGTTACGGGCAAAACATGTAAAAAAAAGAGGTTGGTCAACATCGGTCCCCACTGCGGTGAAGTCGAATGGTATATATTCTGGATTATACTTGCACCGTTTTCTTTTTCGTTCGTCTTTGGCTGCTTGATCATTCAGAATCTTCCAGGTTCTGGTCAGTTTTCATCTTCACAAATGTATCCAGGCTACCAGCCTTGGACAGTTTACTTATACAAATATTGATAAACACATGACCACCAAAAGTTTAGTTCCGTTGTCTCAGATCTCACAAGGAAAAAAAATAGAGACAAAGTTTCAGAGTAGAGACTGTTATTAAATAGGAGGTAATTATCTGTAAAAAATATTTCACATTCTGATGACGAAAACATTTTAAAATTAAATCGACGACTATAATAAAACAAATCTCATCAAATATTTTGAATTGTTTACTAACATTTTAAAAAATATTTGTCACATAAGCAAGACGCATAACAACAGAACAGCATAATAGGTTCATTGCTAGAATTATGCACCGTTTCAATGATGCCTTAGCTAAAAGTTCCTATTATCGCTCTTGCCTATCTTCATATTAAAAATTTACAAAAAATCTACTTCCAACGAAAACAATCGGTGGGTGTCATTTTAAATTAACATGCGAAGTGTATACCAGCAATTTGATATCAAAAACTTTTGTCTAAGATTATTTCTAGGCCAATCTAGACTTAGATTTAGATCTAGGTTCAGAAAGTAAGAAATATTGCCAAGATGACATGGCTCAAAAACTCACTATGTAGTATGCAGTCTAGTTCAGACCTCATATGAAAATATAAGGAAATACAAGCGAAGTTTTCAATTCTACACATTGTTGTCTGTGGTTGAAACATGGACATAGGAAGTATTTTTTGTTTAGCTAAAAGCTAACCTTAACCAAACCAAGCAATACTTTATACAAGAAAAATCACTACTTTCCGTGACTTGCCCACGGACCCCTTTGGAGATCCCCACGGACCCCCCAGGGGTCCGCGGACCACAGGTTGAAAACCTCTGATCTATTGTATATCAATATTTAGGTGCTACACTATTGAACAGGAAAATAACACAAATGGCGGCGCTTTTTTAATCATTGGTAGCAGGGCTCGATTTACCGCCGGGGATATCCCCCGGCACTGAGAACTGTCATCCCCGGCTCTGCTTTAGCTTATATATCCCTGCCGGAGATGAAACCATAGACATTTATCCCCGGCTCTGCAGGAATTTTTTTTTTATCCCCGGCACTAGTTTTTACTTAAATCGAGCACTGATTGGTAGATGACTTTTTAAATAGCGATTCGCTTTCTGTATAATTTATATCTTGTGGAGAGGCCAAATCCAGAAAAAAAAAACCACAATCAAATCTATCAAAGGCTTTTATATTTAACTTATATTACTGCACATAAACACCCCACCCATCAGCTGTTCGTCCGGCCTTTCTGTCAAATTTAGGTGTCCGTTGCGGCCTGCGGTTCAGAAAGGTTTGCCACCCCACCCCCCTTCTTCCGACCAGAAGCGTAACTAGCGTCAGTGTAAATGCCGCCCCTTTTCAGTGAGAATAAGTGGTGAAAATGTTAACTAAAGAATTAGTGGCGCCCGGTGGGCGGACATTACTATCCTAGTCACACCCCTTTCTCATCCCCTTGTACTAACATGCAGGGCCGGCCTTAGGCCGATTTGACTGATTGCTCCAAATTGGGCCCCGCGCCTGGCAGGGGCCCCGCAATTTACACTTAGCATTGATAGTAATAGTTGTTTTAGTAACAAAAAATAGAAAGGGGGAGGGCTCGCAAGCTTCCGTTAAATAGGGCCCGCAATTCGTGAGGCCCGCCCTGCTAACAAATAAATTATGTTCCAACTATGAGTTGCACAAGGAGAACATGATGCTATGGGTGAAGTCCATATAAGGTTGAGATGGAATCTCTTGACTTAAATCCTATAAACCACCATAGCCAATAGTGCACTGCCCTTGGAGGCACCACGGAAGATATAGCGGGAACTTCAGCCATGAACTGAGAAATGTATGGGTCTTCAGCATAGGTTGAACCAGGGACCCTCAGGTTGATAGTCGAGTGCTTTTCCACACGACCATCTATCACCCAGAGGCGTACCTAGGGTGGGGGGTCCAAATTCAAAAGTCCCCCAGGCCCCAGTTTAAGGGGGGGGCTTCCAAAAAATTTTTTTTACATTAAATATTAAGTACATTATCTCATGTCATGGTGTCCTATGTCAAATTGCAGGCCCCCCCCCCTCCAAAGAGGCCAAGCCCCCAGGGCACCCAAATCCCTAAGTTCGGCACTGCATGTCCCCCTTATGCCTATGGATTCTTTCATTTTGGCTGAGGCACATGACCATGGAAGTGGCGTAAAATCAATGAGGCACTTGATAAACACAATGATAATACTGTATTTAACATGTCTATCAAGTTTAACATTGATAGCACCTATTATCTTCGATGATACTGCTTTTGATGATACTGCTTTTAACACAGCTTACAGAGCAAACGGCAATATTTAAAAAAAATACATTTACTAAATCATGATTAAGGGCAATATCTTCAACCTTCTTTGGTATATTTCCCCATTGCAAGATTTACATTCCCCATCATTGCTTTTATTATTTACATTTTCATTATTTCAATTGTTAACACAACCATGAAAACTTATTTTAGGACATCTAAATAATTTGCCTGGCAAGCAAAAAAAAAAAAGATGACAGTGACCTGAAAGAATAAGAAAAAAAGAACTTGTAAAAATTTTGAAATAATTTTATTCACAAAATGATATATTTGCTTGAAACCACAATGTCAAGCAAATGCACTAAAAACCATATTTATAATAATAATAATAATAATATGAACAGTACAAGGTGATGAGAGCAGTGAATTTATAGTGGACAATATCAGTTAAATCTCAAAGCCAAGAGTTGACCATGATAGCTGGTATAGTTATTGTGAAAGGTGTTCCCCCCGACCCCCCGCCTAACAAGTGAATAAATTGTAAAAATAAAACAATCATTTGAAGAAACATAAGAAAAGCTCAAAACTAACAATGTGGACCGAGCAGTCCTATTTACAAGGCTGATATTAACAATGTACATTAACATTACAAGCATGCTCTAAGTCCATTTAACACTGAATGGAAAACGACAAATTATCATATAAAAAAAAAAACCTGCTCAGTAACTTGTTTCTAAATAAATTATAAATAAATTATCAAGATCTGCCTGTATAACTAAATTACAAGCACAAAGATGAATAAAAAAAAAATTTAATACCAGTACTTTTCTTATACCTATTAAAATAATAAGCTATTAGCGTTAAATTAGACAGATATATATAGTGGATTAAAATACATGTAGGTATAAGGAATAGTTCAAAACTGACCAGATCAGATTAACGTACAGTAAAATGAAAACTATTTTGTTTGAAATTTTATGCTGTAGAGAAACTATTAATAATAAAGTTCATATTACAAATCAAATCGCTATAAAAAATAATTAACAGAAAAATTTATTTGACACAAGAAAAGAATGAACCATCGAATAACAGTGATTAAAAATTTCTTAAAGCCTACTCTGACTGCAATTAGAAACACAAGTACAAAGGTTCAAAATAATAATAATTAAAAAAAAAGGAACTAAAGTATGCATAAAGCGCCATGAGACTGACAATAAATAACTTAAAAAATGAGGTATAAAAAAATTTAATTTTCAACAAAATCAACATCAATTTGTTTTGTTTTTTTTTTACTGTCAAGAAAGTAAAGATTGTTTTAGATGTTACCAAAGCTCCAAGCATTTTAAATTTAATAAACTTTTATATTTTTATGAATACTGAAAGAAAAAAAAAAAACATTTACAAGAAAAACTGCAAATAAAAATGGGTGTTTCTTTAAAAAAATGTTTAAATGAAGCTATCTGTCATAAATCAAACCTAACATATCACTGCTATAGCTACAGGTTATGAACTAAGCAGAGAATTGTAAAAATTTATGAATTAAAATGTATGCCGTAGTTTACATAATTGACACATTTTTTAAAAGTTTTTTTTATTTATCAAAACATTTACAATTAGAAGTTGAGAGTATAAATTTCTTGCTTTAATTCACCTTTGTTTTCGTAAAATTTTATTTTAAACTTGAAAACAGTGGTTAAATTGAAGAAAAGTGTTAAACAAAAGATTAATGTGTTACAACACATATTATAAAAATAATTCTAAGATCTGTAAGTGAATACATGTATCAATATTCTGTTATTTAATGATGGGCATAAAATGTTTTAACATATTATCAATCAAATATTCATGACGCAATACTATTCTAAAATATATTTTTTATTCAAACAATTTTTATTTAATTACTGTGCATCCAATTTTTGTACCTTATAGAAGCAGATAATAATTCTACTTATATTGTGAAGTAACAATATATAATTATAATAGTAGGAAATTGTTTACTTAAGTTATTCTAAATAAAGAGTGCCATTCTCAGAAATATATAGTTTGAACATAATTTTAAAACAGTATAATAAAGACTTTACATAAAAATTTGGTAAATGTTAACATTTATTCACAGTTTTTTGCATTTTTAAAACTATCTTAGTAACAACAATATCTGTCACATTTTTAATTAGTTAAGCTACTTCTTCTTTTGCTTTGATTTCAGCACACCAAAAGAAAAAGTATTTTTTTCTTAGTGGTACACTGAATAAATGAAAAAAAATATATAAATATAGGTTCCAACTAAATTAGATTAATTTGAAAAGACAAATCTGTGCTGAATTAAGACAAGCATTTCAATTTGATACCATGATCAACTCAATATTATCACATGAACGTCTCACACAGAAAGTGCTCATTTTGTTATGTAACCATTAATTGGCTTCAACAGCACATGCACAACTATCATACAACAAATAAAAATAAAAGCATCCATCTCACATTCACCAATACAGATTCTGTTCCCATAGTTTAAATACTAGCCTCCAATCTTTCAGCACCTCCAATGTTTTTTTGATGCCAACCCCCTTTACAGAGCCTTTTGTCATGAAGGTAAGAAAGATGAAGGAGTTTTAAGATTCTCTATTTCTTGGCGCTGCTGATCTGAAGACATTATTCTGTAAAAAAACAATAAATGATGAAAAATAATTAAGTTGTAGCTAATTATACAATTTAATTATAATTATTACATGTAAAAAAGATTTTTGAAACTACTATTTAAGAAAGGAATCATCATTTTAAAAGAGAAATATATCAAGATTAAAAAATATAATTTTGGCATTAATAAGAAACTAGGGAAAAAAATGATTCATGGAAAATTGTTCTTAATGTCAACATCATTACCATAAAGAATAACATTTAGAAACTCTTTATTAACAAGCATATATTTTTATTCTGAATATTTCAAATATCTTTCTGACTCTTTCAAATTATTAAATGAGCATTTCAAAGGATTTATGCCCTAAAACTTGGCAAATAATACCTTGGGTAACTCATTGAAGCCCATGTCATTACCACAGAAAAATTTAACTTTATTATTATGTGTCATCTCTGTTAACTTTGGAGAAAGAGGGTTAAAATACACTAAACCATAATTAAACCCAAAAAAAACATTATTACAAAAAATTCAGTTAAAAAGACAGCATCATTAACTTCTTTCATTTTTTTTCTTAAAAGGACAATTAACGTAACCAATTAACCATAAGTATTTTAATACAGTCAGGTATCTATTTATGCTGAGAATCCTGCGTGTGTGTTATTTAATTTAGTGTGTACACCTATAAGCTTGCTTTAACAATGACAACCTTTATAATTTATAAACAATCATTCTTCAGGAAAAAAAAAATACCTATCATATCAATTTCATACCGAAATTCTCTGCACTTACAGAAATATGGGCATTAAGGAGCCCACACTGAGCCCCAAGGATGCAAGGCAGAGATTTTTTTTAGTGAATCATTTTTGTGAATCTATTGTGGCTGTAAAAAATATTACATAAAAATTACCTTTGTTCATGGAGCGTTGACTGGATTTCTGCTATTCGAACTTGAGAGCGAGTACGCTTCAGCTGTACGGATATTTGACTTATCTGCAAACTGCCATTGGCCATTGACTCCTCCCACAATTTAGCAGCCTAGAATTTAAAAAAAAAAATTGAAATGGATGAAATAACAAAAAAGGGCAAAAAATAAAAAAACATTTTCTATACAAATATAAAATTTTTTCAACTCATTTTGGCCAAGTTATTTGATTATAAAATATGATACTAAAGACAAATATTTTGAAATGATTAAAATGAAACAATGTGACGAAAGCTTATACTTTTATTAGGACAGGAAGACATTAATAAAGAATTCTGTCTGCATTAAATAACAAAGCATTATATTTCTTTTAAAAACGGGAAAGTGAGAAAAACTCTTTTAGAATCATGAAATTACCTGTTTTTCCACAATGTCAGCTTGCCACCCTAAAACATGTCCGATCAGTTTTTCATTATAATAGTTACTTAGTGAAGCTGTTAATTTGGCAGTTTCTTCACGTTTCATGGCTGCAGCTGTTAGCTGTGAGCTGATGGCTGCATTCTGAGAGCTGGAATCACTAGGAGTTGGGCTGCCACTGAAAAAGCATAGCACATTTGTAGCATAAGCATCAATTAGTAGTGAATGTAAAAAAAAAAAAAAAAAGCATGCACCTCGGTACATTTATAAAAAAAAAAAAAACTCACCATGAGCTTCGAGAGCTAGTTGCAGAGACTGGACTAGTTCTTTCTAGTGCATCTTCTTGTGGGTTATGCACCAATCCTAAATGAATATAAACATTAAAAATAATGTATAATACAGTATAAAATATGATATGGACAAATGGTTTAATAGTTATTTTTATAAATCAAAATCAATCATCACATTTCAGCATCTTATTCATTAAATTAAAAAAAACAAAACTCAGGTAATCTAGTTACCATACTATTCCACAACCTTTTTTTTTTAAAGTAGGAAAATTAAACTCAATAGTAGGTCTCAGAGAGGCACCCTAAGCGAACCTGTCGCACTGCCCCCCACCCCCACCTTTCCATGACAACTAACCAATTAATTTTCTTATCACAAAAAATGTATAATTGTATGTAATGGTAAAATCATATAATATTTGGTGCTTTTGCTTTAGAAAATTTACAAATAAGTTCCAGCAGGTGTCTTCAGCAATATCATGTTTAAAATACAGAGTAGCATGTCCAGCAAGTCTATAAATCTTGTAGCATGGATGTTTGTAAATATTTTTTTTTATCAGTTTGTACTATGAGAAGCTTGGCTCACCACTTGACACAGAAACTGAAAGTGTTAAGAAGATGAGCAGAGGCCTAACAGTGTTGGGGATAGTGTCTGTTGGATTACTGCACTTCATCATGTGGGGAAGTAAACCTTGAAATGGTTTTCAGCTGACTTCTTAGATCACTGCGTCAATATCTCACCATGTAGATAAGCTTTCTAAGGATTCAAGCAGTGTTTGAAACTTCCCGGCTAGTTTTATCTCCAAATGGTAAGGAAACCAAACACTGAAATATTTTTTCGCATTACAGTGAATCACTCTTCAACCGATGGTATCGCTGTATAAAGAACAACGAGGTGAAAGCTTACTTGGTCTATTGGATCCTAAATAGATATGTTGTTATCTTCGTATGCAGACTTTTTCTTTTTTCTTCTGATATGGGTTGTTTTTGGGTTTAAAAAGTCCTTAAATTGGCTGCAATTATAACCGCATCTACCCTCATTATCTCAGACTAAATGTAACTTCTGTGCTTTACGAGAGACTACTTTTATAACGAATTCTTTTGCTTAAAGTTGTTTACTAATTATGTTGATCTTAACATATAAAATACAACCAGAGAGAGAGGTACCATTAATGCTAATTACATCACTGCGACAAACTTAAACTCAATGACTTATGCAATAACCAGTACTTCTCTAAACTAATAGACAGCACATAGTGGTTAAGCCAGCCCTAAATACTATAATTAAAGAAATTAATCTGGCAATAAAAGTGTCATAAATTTAAATTGAGTATTATAAAACATTTGTTGAAAAAATAGCACAAAAGTACATCTTATGCACTTTAAAAGTTATAGTAAGCTCACAAGGAAAATCCTCAGCACTATAATGTAATTACTTATTACATGTATTAGAATTAAATAACTAAAATATTTTAACTGCAATCTATTAATCAATTATATAAAGTACATTTAAAACACAAGCAGTATAAAGATATCATTTACATTTAAGTAACTGCTTTGTTTGAATACAAGGCTATAACATTTAAAAGGCTAATTTTATCTCCCCCCCCCTCGGCCACACCCATGGTATATTTTTAAACTTTTTCTTATCTGATTTTATTTTCTCATGCCTATAATTTTATAAGGGGATAAAAGGTGGAATTTTCTGATTTAGTTATACATGTATTATCAAAACAAATATTAACAAACAATATGCAAAAGCAGTCTTATTAATTTATTCTCAATGAGTAATAGATGACCTTTTGATGGTATTTTTAAGTAAATATTTACCCTTCTAAATTTTTATTTTAGTGTTCTAAAAGGTGAAAACAAAACTGTTTTATTACATTTTTCAATTATGTTTTGTAATTTATTTTTTTTTATTTACTATCAATAAATAGATAAGTAGCAATGTGAAAAATGTGAGTTGTTTATCTTGAATAGTCAAACATTATCTAAATTGAAAGCTTGAACTATTTATGCAATATTCACTTTAAGCATTAATGCTCTCGCATTGTTAATTAGTTTTTTTCTGTACATTTGTTTTTTTAAATTATTTAATAGTTTTCAAGCCACTGAAATCACGAGTTATTGTTTAATAATAGTACCTAGCAGCAAATAAAGAAAATTAACTTACTTGTATTAGTAGTAGTGTTTTGCTGAGCTCTTATGTGCATACTCAAGACTTTTTGAAGTTCTTGCAATGTCTGAATGGCTGGTTAAAGTTTAAAATATTATACATTTACTTAGGCTATTTAAAGTTTAGAAATATGAAACCTAAGATTTGATTACTTTAACACAAAAAAATGTGGGTTTTTTTTTTAATCCCTAAACTTAACTAAACTTTCAGTTTTAATTGTATAACAATACAATTCGCACAAAGCAGCAGCTATCGAAACTTTTCAAAAAAGCATAATTTATCAGAATAAAACCAAGTCATTTAAGGTTTCTCAGTTTAATTAATATATTTTTATAGTGTGACCCGAAGAAACACATCTTTGAAAAATATAGCAACACAACGTGAAGTCAAACAATAAACACTATGAAGTCATTTGCACTAACCAGCTTTTCAATGTTCAGTGTGAATTTGATTCAATAATTTAGAAAAAGCTTAATTTGGAATATTGTAAATTACTTATAAGAATGTTCTTTAAAGGTTAAAAAGTAATGATATTTTGTGAAATCAGATGCAAAGGCTTGAGGAATTTTCCTTCCAGCCAAAATGTGTGAACTAATTAAGATTTTACATATGGATAACAGCAGCTTACTTTTATCATAGCTTCCACTCTCATTAACTGTCTGTCTGTTCACTAATGTAGGTATAGGGATGCCAATGGGTGACGAGGACTTGTGAGAAATTCCTACTGTGCTTAATGGATTATGTACTGAGGTTGTTGATGTTGCGATGGGGGTGCTTGTTGGTGGAAGCTGAGGTGTGCCAGCAGCAGAGGAACGAAAAGATGATGACGGGGATGGCGATGGAGATGGAGAGATATCCATATCATCTACAGGCCCCTGTCCGGTATCTGTGATAAAAAAAATTAATGCATTTTTAAAAAAAATAATCAATTTCATCTGGACAAGGTTTAAAGTCAAACACGTAATGGCATTATGTATGATATAATTGTTTCTTTTTAAAAAATAACCCTAGCAAAGAATTATCACATTAATCTCTATGAAAAAAATTCACAGCGTAAAGATAATAAACTACGAGATGGGCTATGTATAAAATAATTTTGCATATATGGAAAATAATATTAATATCTGTTTATTTTTTTTTTTTAAACATACAAAATAGATACCACAACACTTAAGAAAAGCATCAGGAAATAACTGACTTTGAAATAGACTTTTAACTTTTGAAATGTGTTTATATTTCCCAATAAGGAATGTTTGGTATTTTTTTTTCAATCAAAGGCAAAAAAATAGCACTAGCTAAATATCAATAATGAATACATAGTAAACTAAATGTATATAGAACTGATCAGAGCACAACATTACCCTGAAGATATAATTCGGATGAGTACTATAAAGTTACAATTGAAATCTCATCAAAAATTGTGAATCTAAATTAGGAATGCTAAGTTTGGTACAGATGCAAATGCACAAACGACATCAACAACCCATCATGAATTCAAACAACAAAAAGAGATAATCATTAGGATGGGCTATTGAAATTGTTGAATATGGACAAGTCATACATATGGACAAATGCATTACAAAACTTGTTAAAACATCAAAAGATATTCTGTAAATGTATAAAAATATGGTTGATTAATGGAACAGAAAATGGTGACCCTAACCCATTACCAATAACCATAAATTTCAGAACATGCTCTATGAAGCAACAGAGATTAGTATTGAATTTGGTCCAAGGATTTTAATGGTCAACAATCAGTTAACAAGTGAAATATAGAATTAAGAATTTGTGGAACTCAAAGATGCAGCAGATTTATTAAGCAGCTTTTCAAAATCTCCAATTTTAACAATGGAATATTTATGAAAATTAATTTCATTATTGTTAATGTGAACAGAGAGCAAAAAATATGTTGATTAAGCTGAAGAAAAAACAAGCATGATACTCAATAAAAATAAACTTTGAAAAAATCTTTTCAAAATATGAATACATAGTTATTTGTGTGTATTGACACCACAGAGCTCTTTAATTAACTGTAGAGCTCATGCTTGTTATTAACCTTATGGTAGTTTGCATCACAGATTATATTTTATACAGATAGCGCATCGCTATATAAATTGTCCTCGGTTTTGTGTTAAAAACTATCACACCATTGTTGTTATTCACTTTTGTTTCCAATGACGCTTTCCATTTATATAAACACATAGACATATTTACAACTCTTTGTTGTTTTTTTCAAGACATGAAATATGAATAAAAAAGATTTCAATTTGCTTTATAAATATAAAAAAGTGATAATATATTATTTAATGAATGAGTTCATGGGTTTTTAGGAGCTTTATATATATAATAAATATTTCTATTCAATGAATGGACTGATTAGTGTAAATATCATTAATGGCGAAGATGAAAATATTTTTTCAAAACAAGGCTTGCGCAATCTGTATAATATCTAATCTATGGTTTGCATCAAATAGTCAGCCATATTGGAATTACATTTGTTGCCATTAATACAATGGATTACTGCTGTGCTGTGAGGGGACGGATGGTTATCTTGACCTGATTGTCGTTCTCTTTTGAGGACAAATGGATTTTTCAGGTCATGGTATAAGTCCCACTATATCTCCAGTGGTGCTTCCATGGCCACTGCACTATCAGCTCTGGTGGGGATGAAAGAAGGGCACTGCAAAAACCATCCCATTAGTGGTTTATAGGATCTAAGAGATTTCATCTCATCCTAACACACTGTTGTACAATCAGTGGCAAATTTTTATTTTATTTTTATTTTGTAAAGAAAATAGCTATTCTTAAAAAAACATTATTTTTACCCAGATAAAGATTTTCCCCTTTTGTATATAAAAAAATATTTATCTTCGCTTTTAAAACCTTGCTATAAAAAAAGAAAAGTTCCCTTAGCCCTACATGATCATCTGGCCAGAAGAAGTGTAGAATACATATGTTTCTGTAACCATGGAATAATAAGGGATAGTGGGGTTAGCGAAACACCCAGCTGCCTTTACTTCCCCAACTTTCGTCAGGTACTCATTTAAAGCTGGGTGGATTTTTTTTAACAGCTTTCTCCGGGACCTGAAATAATTCACATGGGTCTCAAGAGGATCTAACCTAGACTCCCAAGTCGAGTGCACAACACTGCTCACCCACCCATCCGTCTAAAACCTGGCTGTACTATAACCTTAAATAATCCCTGGGTGGCTATGACCGTGACATTTTGTAAATTTGTTGGCAATACATTTGCTATGTTTTGTTTTGAAATGTTTTTTTTTGTTACCATATTTATAAGTTGTAATAAATAAAAATAAAATAAATAGGAAGTTTTTTTTTTGTATTATATCATCTTTAGTACTGTTAGCAAAGTAAACTGAACAAATACTACAAGTATTTTACTAAATTAACAGCAACACTTAAGTTAAAGAAAGTCCTAATGCGGATTAATGAAGCTGTTTTCAATGTTTAAATTACAGCGCTAGTGATTTAATTAACATGTTTATTAACAATTATAATTATTTTTAACATAACTTTTAGTCCTTTAATACAAGTGTTTTATTAATAATACACAGGCTTAGTGTTACTTTCGGTAAGTCATTCAAATTTTATATTATATTAATGACAATTTTAAGTGATTTAATATTTATACTTATAATAAACATTTTTAACACAATAAATTAAGTTCCTAAATATTTAAACTGGTTAATAAAAACTTTAAATTTATTGATAAATAAAATTTCAATTGTTAAAATGTATTTACTAGCAGTACCCTGCAAAGCCTTTGCAAAGAAATAGACTATTGTTCGGCTTTGATACATATTTTCAATTTTTTTTTTATAACAAAATTAAAAATCTAATTAGTTGTTGTTACTTTTCCTTGAAGCAACCTAAAGGATAAATTATTTCAATTAAAAAAAAGGTTAAAAAAAAATTGTCAAAGAGATCTAATTAGTTGTTAATAAAAATTAAAATTAAAAATATTGACCGCGCAAGGAATCAAACCTGGGCAGCCAAAAAAAAAATGCAAGTCACCTAACCATTAAGCCATCAAATCACACAAACTTAGCTGATTTATATTAAATTATATAAAAATTGCTCGATTATTTTACACTTTTACTTGACGTGTAAGTCTTTAAAATATAATATTATTTTATAATATAAAATAAATCAATGCACTATTTATTTAAAAAAATGAAATTATGTGATAGCTGAGAACTTGGATTTGTATAGAAATTAGCAGAATTTCTTTTTTTTAGATTTGATTGACTTTTAAAAAGAACTTTATTCAGGAAATTAGTTATGACGAAAGCGCTTGCTATTCTTATCGTCTGAGAATTTTCACTGAGAATTTTCAATCATTACTATTGTTTACGTTTGACGAGTTTAAAATGCTATCTGTTGTAATAAAAACAACAATAATTTGAATGATATTATGTTGTTATAACTTTTTTAATATTTGGGACTTTTACGTTTCAGAAACTATTTAAAACTGTAGATTTTTTAAAAAGACCGGGATGGAGCCATGATTAATATTTTAAACTGGAATAATGTTAATTCTTTACTTTCGATTTAATGCAGAACTCACACCGCTATTATTTATGTAGATTTTTTAACACAACAATTTCAGCAGTTCAATAATTAAATTGATTAACGACATTTTTTTCTCAAATTTCAGTCATTTAATATTTATACTGTTAAATGACATTTTTTATCACAATAATTTCAGACGCTCAATATTTATACTGATTAAGAAAATGTATAATGCAAAAATTTTAACCATTCGACATTCAAATGTTGTCACAGAACATTTCAATAACTAAATTAAATTGTTTAATATTGATATCCTTGTTTGTTTAGCTTGGTTTATTTTTTCCCTCTATAATTAGAACATTTCAAGTTGTTCTTTTCCAAGCACCCCACCTAAAGTACTAAATTTTATCTTGCAATTTAAACAATTTCAATATGCTCATGAAGTCACTCATGTATTCATTAAGGTCTTAACTCTATTTGAGTTTTATTGTTAATAGAAAAGCCTAAAATTAAATTTTAAAAAAGCACACTGAATACTGATGAAATTTTATGCTTTTTAGTCTTACAGTTAATAATATAATGTTAATTATTACAGAAGTCCAAGAGTGGTCAGACAATGACTAGCATGACTACGTCTAAGACTAGCAAGATATTACAACAATTGTTTAATGTGTTGGCATGATTTTATTTGTTAGAATTATAGTTTGATACCCTCTATATAATACTTAGTATTGTTCTGTATTGTGATGGCTCTATAAAATTAAAGTTTAGAATAAAAACATAGCAAGGCATATTCATCTTTTAACCGCCCGTTTTTTTTATCTCTTAGTTAAAAACAGAGCTCAGTGATTGATATCTACTTTTCTGCTTAAGTGTAGCGCTGAGTTGAAAATGTTGCAGGGCACTGTTTTATGCAATGCATAGTTTATTCTGTTACCTGATTCTATCTGTGCTTGATCGTGAACATTATTATTTTTCTCACAGTTTTTTTTTTCTTTTCTATCAATTTTCATCTATTTGCAATGGCATGCACTATAATACTTGTAATCAGAAGTTAAAAAACAATGACTATAAGAATAGGAAGGAAATTCACAGTATTCTATGATACTTCGGGGACGGGTGGTCGAGTGGTGTAGGGTGCTTGACTGTCGACCGGAGAATCCCGGGTTCAAATCTCAGTGAGAACCTTGGGATTTTTTGAGGTCCTGGTGAAAGTCCCCAAGTCCACCCAGCTTTAAATGGGTACCTGACTCTAAGTTGGGGGAGTAAAGGCGGCTGGGCGTTGTGCTAACCACACAATCTTTTTATATGCCGAGGTTACTGAAACAGATGAAGATGAATTCTACACTTCATCTGCCCCGATGAGCCCTTTGTGGCTTAAGGGAACTTTACTTTTTTTATGATGCTTCACATATGCATATGATATAGCATTGATTGGAAAATAATAACAAAAACAGCAGCATGGAAAGCAGACTTAAATCAAAAACGCAATATGTGCTAATGACAACTAGTGAACTAAAAAAGTCCTTGGTACAGAAACTGCATACAGAGCAGCCATTCGCAATCTTTTTTTTTAATAAGTTACAATGACTCAATACTAGAGATACTGGCATGTTGAGCCAAGTATGTAAATTCAAAGATAAATCGGTTTCTTTTATACTGAATGGTATAGAGTGAGATTTTCACATCCCTAAAATAGGTGATGCTTTAATGGCAATGGAAACTCTATGAAGGCAACAGGTATCGGATCTCATGATTTTTCAAGACTAAAACTTGCACCATCTGTTTCTGGGTCAAAAACTCACTGGCAATGAGTCGTAATATTGGTACTATATCAACTATGACACTAATCTCTAAAGGATTAATAAGAAGTTTTAAAACTACAACAGACCTCAACCAAAAGGTAACAGAATGAGAAGATCGTTGGGACAGCAAGTAGTATATAATATCTAAACAAAAACACAGTTAATCAACTATAATGCAAAAATTATTATTATTACATAATTGATCACACTATTTCAATACATGCTCCACACATAATTATGAAATAATCACTATAGTGCACAACAAATCCCTCAAAAGGTCAACATTGTAGTAACAAACTAATAAATGATGTAAGTAATAATCATAAGCACCTACCATGAAATCTTTGAGAGCCTTGGCTATCTGTGCGATGCCTCCTCTCTCCACTTCTTTTGTAATCCGTGATAGAGGAGTAATGTCCTTCAGTCTGTGAACGTTTATACTCTGCATTTGATAAGTCAGGTATACCATTGTTTCCACCAGGTGTTGAACCTGATCTATGGCTATGTGGATGATACGAGTTGCTAGATGTGGAGTCTCCAGAACGTATCCTCTCCACATTTGATTTATGCGACTCCCTAGCATCTCTCCCACTAGATAAGTCCCTAGAGTCTCTAATGTCTCTGAAGTGATGTGTGTTGGGCAGAGATTCCCTGCTTTGCTGAGACTCTGTGGCACTATCCCCGCTATTGTTGCGATGCCCCCTAATGTGCTCAAGTTGTGGGTGATCACTTGAACTGGAATGTCGACCAACTCGATTCTCTGCAGAAACTGGAATATCAAATACAGAGATTTTAACAGATGTTTACAAATGGTTAACTTCACAAGTAATACGTCTTTTAAAAAAAAACAACAAAAAAAAAAAAACCAACTTACTTTTATTGGCTTGAGACTGTGACAACACCCGCGGTCTCCCATCTTTTGTTCTATGATCTGGGGTTTTACATCTAACAGGTTGAAAAGGAAAAAAAGTTCAATTTTTTTACATAGTTATATAATTTATCTTTTGTAATTAGTGTAATTCTTCATTAAACTAAAATCTGAAAATTTTTAAGAAATACACATTCAAAAAAAAATATAGTAAAAAAAAAAAACTAACACAGAATGTAAACTTACAATTCACTGATCCATTCTTTAGGTTTTTCCCACTGAGATACCTCTGTTTTACAGTTGTAGTAGTATCTTTTTCCAGAGCTGCTGATGTGTTCTGACCAGTCCCCACAAACACGAATGGCAGACTTCTGAACTTGCTGGAACAAAAAAATGGTTACATTTAACTAACTGCTAGCAATTATTATATTCCTTGAGAGATACTTTTTTCATTTAAAAAAAAACAAACAAAGAATTATGGATACAAGGAGTGGAAGTAGAGAAAAATTGTATAACACAAAGCAACTTTTTAATGAATTAATGGAAAGATAAAAAAAATCATTCTGGAAAAAAGTAATGTAGAATATGACCAAAAGATGTGTAGAAATAAGCATACTTTTAGGTCCTAAAATACTGAACCATGATCTAAACAGTACAAATATATTCCTAATAATACTACTTAAAAGTATACAGGCCTATATAAAATTAGCTTTGTTTTCAACACCATTGTATTTACTCTCTTCTGTAAATCTCCAGCTGTTCATTCAAGGAATGTTTACCACACGTGTAAGTTACAAAAATATCTACCATCTATGTCAATTATGACTGTGTTATTGGTTGTTGAGCAAAACAGTTCTTAAGTTGTTTTCAATAGGATTTTAAAGATCGGTTACTATCAGTACAAAAATATGTTCTCTTTATTCCTTCAAGAAAACCCATACTCAGACAAGTCTACTACAATTGGTCTCAAGAAAAACATGTACAAAGCTGGGAGCTATTGTGGGTTTTAGCAGAATTTATACATACTTGTTTTTTTTCTTAAGATCCAATTAAATAAATTGTTTTTCAAAGTTTCTACTCAATCTATTCTTAATTAAAGAGGGCAATAAAAAATGCATATAAATGACAAATTTAAAACCCTTAAAAAGCATTCGGATTAATATGATTAGAATTAATGGTAAGATTTAGATTAAAATCCAACCCCTAAAAGCAAATATATATATATATGTACTTGTTAGGAGCTAGAGTAGATTTAGAGACCATAGACAATCCCTTTGATGTTGGGAGATGAAAGATAGCTAGCAAGTTAGATTAATACAAATAATGGTAGACAACGTGACAGATAACTTAACACTAGGTGGGGAGAAAACAATAGCAATAACATCAAAGGTGGGACGACTCTAGAAGTAGACAGCGTGCGGACATTCTATGAGGGTTAAACAATGACGACTAGGTGGCACTCTTTAGAGAGATTAAAATAGAAAGGACAATACGGAAGTAGACTGAGACATAATTAGAGTAATTAAGGCAATATAAATATGACTGGGTTCAGACAGAGTTCAGTAGTTGCGAGAGCAGTTAAGAGATGGAGTAGTTATGGGAGTCGAGTTGAGAGCAAAGAGATATAGTTGAGAAGTTAGTTGAGTGACGAACATGAAAACTTCAGTTAGTCAAAGTAGAGGATTGATTTCACATTTATGGACTCAGTGAATTATTGTGGATATTAGAAGTGTTTTCATGTATTGCATTATAATGTATATTTATGTAAATAAATTGTTGTATTAACAACACATCTTATTCGGTTGGTTTTTCCGAGTTATGTCTAAGGAATGAGTAACAAAAGTGAAAGAGGCAGACAGTAAAATAATTGGCATCTTCCAATTTAAATTAAAACCGAACTCTTAGCAATACTTAAATTTTTTAATATCAAAATATATTCAATTCTTTCAAAAATTGCATCATAAAAAAATGCTGACAACAGTAGACAAAGTAATTTCACTTTCACACTATTTTGATAGTTCTTCCCCCAAACATTTTCTCTTCTTGTGAGCTTATGTAATGTAAAAATAAAGTTTTTAACTTCATAAATCTATATAAAAAAAAATATCTGAACTAAGCTTACCTCTTTATCTTTGTTATGTTCTTTGTTACTTGACACTGTTTGTTTTCCATTGTTTGATGCTGAGGAAGATGTGGGAGTTTTGTCTTTCTCTGAATGGCTATTATATTCCACTGTGTTTGAATGCTGTTGAGAGGGCAATCTGTGCTCTGTCTGCTGAGATGATGAGGGTGTGGAACTTTTATACTCAGATTTTGAACCTGAGTAGTTATTATAGTCTCTGCTCCCTCTTTTACCCTGACTTCCAGATCGCTCTTTACGCTGTCCAAGTGGTGCTGCAACTGGTCTGTATGTGTCTGCACCACTGCTGGGCTCTCCACTAAAGGCAAAACTGGTGTCCATGGAGATTGGACGGCCCAAGCTGCCAGTGGCCAAGTAGTGACTAACCTTTTTCTCTGCGAGGCTGAGTGAGCCTGTGAAATTTAAAGAAAAAACACTTATAATGTGGTTTAAATTATTTCAGAAACACACTGAAAATATTTCTGCAAATGTATGGGCCAGTATAGGACAATGAAGAATGGAGAGGTAGGAAAAAATAATGGAGAGGTAGGAAAAAATGATATGACTTATACGAGAAACCTAACAAGAGAAATCAAAAGGAATAGATTGGTGTAGGTTGGCCATATACAAAGAATGCAAAAAGAACACAGGGAATATATAAGACAACAACTAATGAAAAAAGACTGAATGGCAGACCAAGAAGCCGATGGATAGGTAAAGCTGAGAAAGACAACACCATGGGAGTGAGAGAGTGGATGATACCATGTACTGTAGAAGTAGGAAGAAGAAATTATTCAAAAGATAATTACAATGAATTTTTGTATAATTTAGTAGTAATATCAAGATATACAGACAGTGTTTAAAAACTATTTACCTCTTTTTTCTTTATTTCTCTCAATATAAGCGGGCTTGTTCTGATTGCGGGAATTAACACGGCTGTTAAGTGGTCCATCGTCATCACTGTCATCGGCAAATAAACTACTATGGTACTGCACGTCCTATTAATAAAAAAATCTGTCACTTATTCTAAGGCATTAAGAATAAAAATATTTGTTACAAGTGTTAGTGTGTTTTAAAAGATATGTTTAAAAACACCTTTATTGAAAACATTCAGTGTAATAAATATAGTACCTGATGCAGATGGGTGTCTTTTCTATCATACCTGTTGGGATTATAAAAAATTCACTTCAGATCAATAAAGTATCAACAAAATTGTACATAAAAAATAAATCAACAATTAATTTCTTTTTAATATGAAATATGTTTGTGTATATTTGGGTCTACTAATTAAAATAGATGTTAAAACAAAATACTAACAAAAAAACAACTGTCAAGTGTCTATATTAAATTAATACAAACCACAAGAAATAATACTAATCGATCTAATCTTTGATAATGATGACCACTGATGTGAACTTTAATTTACTCAAATTTGTATCCGTACTAATCATTAATGCTGATCAATAGTAATTGATGTGTAAGTGAAACACTTACTTTATAAATATCAATTTTCTAATTTTAAAAAATACTAACAAACTCTGTTGAGGTTTGGAGCAAAAGTACAACTTTAAAAATACTAGTAATTTACCATAAGTATAACATCACATCTGTGTACTTAAAAGCAGTATCTTACTAGTAGAGAACTATTGAATCTGATTTTTCTGAATTAACAAGCAAGTATCAGAAAGTATGTCTACATATAAAATAAGCACAATGTCCTGTTTGATGAAAATGACATTTACACAGTTAGTATGATTTTATAATAACAAGCTTTAGAAAAAGGTAAACAGTATAAAATCAAAACACAACAAACATGGCCGCCAAAAAGTCTTCAATGGAATTATTTTTAATGTATGCAAAGTATTGTTTACCCATCATTGAGTCTGGGCTGTTTCCTTGCATGCATTACCATTAATGCTATAGAACAATAGCAAAATGCAATGCAAAGGAAGTTATTAGGATGGGATATTAAAATATTTCATTCAGCTTGATTTGGCTCTGTTCGTCTGGTTTGACGCCATATTACATCCGGGGAAGCAAGAGGTTTCGCATAACATTTTCTTAAGAAAACATTTTTTTTTTTTTAGTTTATTGACAGAATACGTTTATATCTAAATTTAAAAATTTTAATAAACAAAATGATAGATAATGTTTCTTAAAACGAATTTTTAATACTTTCATATGAAGGTCAAGGTCAAATGAAAATAGCTCATTATGGCGATCTGTTTGTAAACAGCGTGTGACCCCCCGGTACATTTAACTTTAAGACCATGAATATTTTTTTTTATAGAAAATGGCTTATATTTTTTTCTGATATAGATAGTTCATCAGCTTAATGTAGTATAATATATATATGTAAACAAATATTCAAACTTTTGTAATTGTAGATGTCATAAATAACATTTAAAATCATAAATTTACTTGTCATCTCACTTACTTAACTTTCACTGTCTAGTAGTGTCTATCTGGTCTTTAGACACTTTACTTTTAGTTCTTTGAAAAAGCTAAAGCCCAAGCTGACATGATTTAGTCACGTTTCATGCCATAATGCCTATGTTAAACCATAATTATCCTGAGGGAGCATGTTGAAATGGTCATCCTGGAATACCTGAATATATAGTATTAAAGTATTGATAGGACAAAATCACAATAATTTATGTAGCAATACTACTCAAAGTCATGCTGCTAGTAGTTTTGGCATACCATACAGCATGACAAAGAGAGTAAATCATTTGTCCCTTTTGAGATGTCTCCATTGGCATTGCAGTGTCCCTGAAGTGGCTGAAGTCCTCCTTCCCATCTTGAACAAAAAACACATTTTTTTTTAGGGTCAAATAATTAATGATGATGGAAGCTTTTAATATTTTTATTTTTACTTGAATTTAAATTAAACTTCATTTTCCTGCTTAGCAAGTGGTTGTGTAACTTATAGTACTATTATAAGTCTGATATGTTATATCAAACTTGATACTTAAGTAATTCTAATTCTCTAAGTGTTGCACATATTAGCATAGTTTATTGTTGAGAACTTTTATTGTTGGAAACACAATATTTAGTGGCCATGTCCTTCATAATGCTTTTATACCTTAGGCCTTGGCAAAGGTTTTGCAGCCCAGATTAAGGTTAGACTTAGGAGGGCATTACAGACTTTGGACTGGTTAATTGATGAAATAAAGGACCTTGCAGATTCCATCCGTTTCGCTTCAAGGATATTCTAATGGAAAATTGTACACTAGTCAAGATTTCTGCAGCTGAGTTTTTTTTTCTGCTAGGGTAAACTAACCAAAATAAATGTATAATAATTTTAAAAAATATGAAATTCTTGGATTCTGACAGAGAAGCATACTAGATACATTTTATCTATCTGAAATATGGATTTTTGGATGGAAAATAATTGCCTATCCATGTCTACCTTCAATATCATTATCAATCAATTTTAGCAAATTGATTAAAAAAAATTAAAATTAATTATTATATAAACTATATTAATTAGTTCTTCCTGAGTTTTAAACCTAGGACACCCAGATCACTAGTCATGTGATCTACATTGCACGACTCTTTCTCCCCTATTTATTAAGATATATTAAAGTGGAAATCGGTGAATAATTGGATTTCAAATAAAATTGTGACATATTTCATAGATATATGCTCTTTCTATTTAATGTTGAATAATTTTGTCTTAAATCTATGTGTCTAATTCTCAACTTGAAAATAGTTTCATCTCAGTAATTTTTATTTTTTTTTTAGTTAGCAAGATTATAATGGCAGGAAAAATATCACTTTGGTATGCTAATCAGATGAAAAAGAATTTAAGACTGCCACAGAAGGGTTTATTTGGATGGATTGCTTCGGTAAATTTTCATTATACCTGAAATTTAAGTTTAAGAAGAAAGTTTTTCTTGAGTTTTTTGGTAAGGTCTTTAAAATATAAAACGTATTTTATAAAAGTCCTTTTATTTTCTTATTAAAACATTATATTTCCCCACTTTACATTTGAAAGTAAATATGCTTAAAAGTACAAATATCCATTTTAGATTTCAGTGTCACAATATTTTTTACTCATTATACGTTAAATATTTTAAACTTTCTATTGATGTTATAAAATTGGACTATTGTTTACTTTACTCATAAAGACACAATGCTGAGAATATATTGTTTACTATACTGTGGTAATGGTTGAGAATGTGTAGTAACTATGCAACAATAACCCCCATGATGAAAAAGTCTTCACTTCAATTGAAACTAGGGAGGTGTGTAAAATGTCTTAGCAAAATCCCTACAAAGAATGCAAAAGCAAAGTGTCACTGGATGTGTGCAATGTAATGCAACACCAAAAGAAAAAAAACAATGATTCATTCTGTTAAAGTGATATACGTCCTACACAATAGATCAGTTTATTCACTTTATATTCAATCTTAAATAAATATAAATCTGCATCTTAAGTAATTTTTTTTTGGAACCAACCATCAGAATTTCCATTATTTCTTATGGGGAATTCTGCTTTGATATTCAAGTTCTTTGGATTTGGAGCATCTCTCTGAAATAAATTATCCCTGTAAACCAAAGTTAGACTGTATTTTGGGGTTGAAAATGTTTGAATATCCTGTCACATATAATTACACAGGCTCCTTTGTGGAACTTTGACACAGATTCTCTGATTGCTGTATTTAAAAACACCACATTTTTTTTTTTTAAATTTATTCTTTGTTATTTCAGCTTATTCTATATGGTGCTTAAAGAAAGGGACAAATTTAGTGTGAAAGTTAAAAAAAGTAATCATTGCAAAACATTAGAATGCTATCCCTGTTACAATTAACTAATGAGTTATTTATGCAAACCAGAGAAAGGCAGTTAGCACAGTGTGATCCCATTCCTGATTTTTGTTTTCACTACACAAGTGACTCCCTTTTTAAGACTTGATTTTCATGGTTATAATTGAGGTTTGTCATAGTACTAAGAATGACAAAACAATGAAGCATGTCTAAATAATTCTGCAGTAAAAAATCCAGGATGTTTTTAGAATGCACATTTATAAAGAATCTATTAGAAGAAAAAAAAGTATTTTACTCCGATAAACCAGGTCTGGCACTGTAATAATGATTAATTTTTGTGCTATTTATCTAATGTGTTGATGTTTTGATTACATTCTAAAAGAGGGGTGGGCATGAATGAGGTCATCAGCTTTTTATATAGTCAAAAAAACTTTAAATAGCCACAAGAAATAAAAAAATGTAAAAACCTCAACACATTAGTAGGATTATGATTTTACTTCTAATCTTAATATTTTGCCATGGAATAATACATGATGGCTATAATAGAATACTTAGCAATACTTATTTAAAAAAAAAACAACAACTCATCAAAGTTATCAATTTTAATCTTTTTTTAGCAATATTTAATCAAACGCAATCGCTTTTTAGAAGAAAATGCTGTGAGATTGTGTAACATTCAGCCTGATCACCAAGTTTTAGAAATTGGTTTCGGACCAGGGATTGGACTTGAAGCTGCATATAATGTCATAAAAAGTGAGTTGTTTTGAGTTTTTTTGTATGTATTTTTTTTTATTATTATTATTTTTTGCTTTCAAAGTTTAACCCATATGTTTATCTTAAAGAAGTAGTGTTTGCATTTCAGATGGGAAAGGAAAACTTTACGGCGTAGAGACCTCATTGTATATGGTGGAGCTAACCAGCAAAAGACTGAATAAAGCTTTAGCAGATAAAAAAATGATGTTATTTCATGGGAGTGCCACTAATATTCCACTCAACACAGACTCAGTACATCGCGTTTTTCATTGCAATAGTTATTATTTCTGGCCCAGCATGAGATCAGTGTTAAGAGAAATTTATCGTGTGATGAAACCTGGTGGAGTTATGGTTACCACACTGTGCTTAGAAAACTTGAAACAATCCCAGGTTAGTGCATACTTACATTTCTGTGAAACTGTATTGTAATTCTATGTTTAGAAATTTTTGTTCCATATCAAACTGTGTCATATTAACATTCTTTTAATTAGACACGACTCATGCATTTCAAACTCTACACTTAACATTAATGCCTTCTTAATATTTTTTTTTACATTTATTTACTTATGAAGCTTTTACCTGCACTGTATTAATTTTCATTTCATGTTGACCATTATGCTAGCATTAACATTAGTTACTCTTTTGCATATTTTAAAAAATATTCTGTAAACACCCTTTTTCTTTCCCTTTTATTTACAATTAAACATGGGTTGTCTGATCTTTTCTACCTATTTCAGGGAGAAGGGGCACTAAACATAATTGATAAATGTAGCACCCCCTTGGGAGATGGGCATATTGCAGATGAGGGATTCCGTCTTCAATGATGCAAATTACCTTTAACACCTTGTAGGTGTCTTATGCCCAAATGGCAGAAACAGAGAAATTACTCTATTTCTGTAAAACTTTGACAATCCTAATATTTCACCAACCAATGTCAGTTACATTATTTAAGTTGTATGCATACACTTACCAATAAATTAGTTTGGCAGTCTACTGAACATTCACCCCATCACAAACTAAATGATATTAATGGTTTAAAAGCCCAGCATTCAATAATTCCTTTCCAGCAAAAAAAAAACAAATAACCTTACCCCTCAACACCATTAATACATGTATGTTAAAAAAATAATAATGGGAGATCATCATTGATCCTAAAAAGGGCAGAGTTTAATGTTGTAAACCACTTTCCTACTGTTTATCATAGTGAGTTAATTGTCAGTAAGCTCTTAGGTTAGCTGATTTAAATTTCTATTGAAAATGCGCTTTGAAAGACAAAAACATTCAACAGGTTGTTGTTTTTAAATAAATGGCACATAACTACAATGCACTTATCTGATAGTGAAACAATGAACAGAAATTTACAATATACATGTATTATACAAGATGAATTTTTTTATTCTTTCAGAAAAAGGGTTTCTTGAATAGTGGTACTGCTGACCCAGTGAAATATATGGTGTGCCTTGAGAATTTTGGTTTTGAGAATGTACACATTGAATATCATAAAGATGCAGTAACAGGTACATTTGAAATCATATGAAATTTACTTTGCTTTATGGATTGTCAACATTGTCTTCTCGTTCATTGTATACATTTTGTTTTTCTTGAAAATACTTCCATTTAATGGAGATAGAATAAAAAAATGTAAACAGTTACGTTGGAAAGTCTGACTTGACACTCAATTAGGTATCTGCTGGTAATGGGGCTGTGCCCAATGACGTTTAAATCCTTGGTAGTGCCTATTTTGTAGTCATAATGACACTACAAAATCATACTAATAGTGGGGAACATCATATCCTTTCAGGGATATTGTGAAACATAAATAAAAATATGTTGATCCGTGAATAAAAAAGGAATATATGTACAAATCAATACATGAAAAAAAAACAGTTATAAATAAATGTCCTTTAGATAACTTGATAAATACCATCTATAATAACCTTTTATACAATTGTTTCTATTTAGTCAAACCTACTTAGGTACCACCATCAGGAGTAATCTATGAAGGGTGGTGTAGATTGTGCGGCTGCACAGGGTGCTGAAATAATGTTTAATTTTTTTTTCTAACTTTTCATATCTAAAGAAGGGTGCAGAAAAATTTTAGTTGCACTGGGCATCGAATTAGGGAAGGGGGTCAAAATAATGTTTGTTTTTTTAAACTTTTCATATTTAAAGGAGGACGCCACAGAATTTAAGTCGCACAGGGCGGCACAATAGCTAGCCATAGCTCTGACCATCATCATCATACCTCAACTAAAACAATTCTACCTCCCTGTTTTCATAAAACACTCTTTCAACCTGTGCAGTCTCCTAATAAATCCACTTATTGAGCATTAATCTCATTACATAACATGCGAATGTTGTTAGTTGGCATCAGCTGTATTTTTGTACTATTAGAATTTGTGTATTTTTTTTTCAAAGCTTAAATATATGATTGTATGTCAAAATATATACTGTACTTTTAAGAGAAAAGCATGAATTTACATAATTTCTTGAATAGAAAAAATAAAAAATATGTTTGTCTAAGCCAGGGGTCACCAAAAACATTCTGGTCTCATAATCTTTTACATTTCATCCGTATTACAATTCATTTACCATCAGCAAACATGATGACTAACTTCCCGGGACATAGTTTTGTGATCCCTGGTGTAAATCAGTGGTCATCTAAAATACGGTTATTAAAAAAAATTTGGTATTATTCTCCTTAGATTTTCAAGTGAATGAAAATGATTTATTTTGTTCATCTGTATTTCATGATATCAGCTACTCATTCACTTTATACATGTAATAACCCTTTAATATGCATGTAATTTTTTTATTTTTAAGGTAAAGAATTTCAAGCAATTTTTTCAGAAGTAATTGAGAAGCCTGCTCATGACAACTCCCTGTACAGCGATGATGAAGATGACGAAATTGAAAAAGAAGTAGAAAGATTATTCAAAACTAATTCTGGCGATCTAGTTACAAACTGTTCAAAAAATAATACATTAAAATTCTCTAATATTATAATATAAAAAAAATGGTTTTAACTGTAAAATATATTTATGCATTGATGTAACTTGTATGTTTTTTAGAGCATTTTCGAAAAAAAATGCTCTATTGTCCCCGTTTTGTCTGTCTGTCTGTCTGTCATCACCCTAGATCTCAATAACCATAAGTCCTAGACCCATGATGTATATATCATTTTGTAGGTCTTGGCCTGCCAAGAAATGACTTTTTTCCATTTCGCGATCTGACCTCTCAGGGCCGTAAAAGGGGCCTTATAAAGTACTGTTTTTTACTATATAAGCTATATTAATAATGGACCGCCCTATATCTCAGCAACCATAAGTCCTAGACCCATGATGTATATATCATTGTGTAGGTCTTGGCTGCCAAGAAATGACTTTTTTCCATTTCGCGATCTGACCTCTCAGGGCCGTAAAAGGGGCCTTATAAAGTACCGTTTTTTACTATATAAGCTATATTAATAATGGACCGCCCTATATCTCAGCAACCATAAGTCCTAGACCCATGATGTATATATCATTGTGTAGGTCTTGGCCTGCCAAGTGTACATCAAAAGTCCATTTCGCGATTAGACCTCTCAGGGCCAAAATATAAGACTTTGTTATGTACCGTTTCGCTTATATTTTAAATATAAATAATAAAAGCTAATCAAAGGGGCGTAATCATTATTTATTTTTGTAACAGTTATTCAACATGACTTACTTGTCCTTTTAATATCTTTTTTTCAGATATATGCATTACACAATTGAATTTATAAACATTTCCAAAATTTACAAATATTTACTGAAAGATAACAAACGTACTGATGAAAATGCGCTAACACGTCCTGTGTCCAGAATGGAACAGGCTTAATTGCTTGTTTTATTAATGAAAATTTCATCACAGAAAATTTTATTCTGTGAATAAATTATTTTTAAATACTGTTGAATGACAACAATAATAAATTAATACAATTCTGTATTAAGAAATTTGGTGTTTTGTCAATTTTTTTTTAAATAGAAAAAGTTAGCTTTCCCTTGTAATTCTTTGAAATATATACTCATTCTTTTAATTTTCTATGAACAAAGTTGCCAAGACTAATTAGTCACTCTTAAATAGGCTGTATTTTCAACATTTACCATATGATGTTTTATTCACTGAAAAATTTGACCTGGGCGGTGGAATCAGTTTGTTGCTTAGGCGGTCTTTAACCAAACTCATCTGGCCACTGAGAAAATGTGTTTTACAGCTTTTGGATACTGCTTTGAATGAATGGTACATTAGTACATTTACAAATGTAGCCTGGGTATTTAAAAATAATTATATAACCTGTTACGACTGTCTCCTAAGCCAAGTATTGTCTCTATATATCTTACTATATTTGCCTCTAAATAGATGAATAGATCTATCCTTCAACACAGATGCATTCGATATAGTACTTAAGTAAAGTTCCCTTAACCCTAACGGGCCATCGGGGCTGATGAAGTGTAGAATTCATCTGTTTCTATAACCTCTGCATATGAAGGGATTGTGCGGTTAGCACAACGCCCAGCCGCCTTTACTTCCCCAACTTAAGTCAGGTACCCATTTAAAGCTGGGTGGACTTGTGGGTCGACTTTGCACCAAATTTCACCTGGAAAAATTCCATGGGCATCACAGAGGATCGAACCCAGGACTCTCAGGTAGACAGTCGAGTATCTACACCACTGAGCCATCCGCCCCAACAGTACTTAAGTAATCAATATAGAAATTGGTTTGGCTTCAAATTACAATGAATTTCTGATACATGGTGAAACTGGCCACACATAAATAACATAACTTATTTGATTTGATAAAAGAATTGTTTTAAAAGTGAGTTTCTGTATTATAATGTATGTATAAAAATACATAAGCTTTGACTTTTTGTGTAAATAAGGAGAAGACAAAAAAGTTACCCCCGTATTGATTTTCTTGGCTATCCCCACCCTCCCATAGGCACACAGATTATATTCTGTATTCCCCTCTAACTATAAGGATTTTTTTTCCTCTTACTTTGGCTAATTTTAGATACTTATATAGCTAAGTGATATCTACCAAGATGTAAACCCCTGACATATATATTTTTTTGTTGATGTCATGTTTTTAAGACTCAGCCCATCACTAAGAATTAGGATTAAATAAACGTTTCTAATTTTAACCGTAGATATGTTAATATTTATGTGTGGCCGGTTTCTTCACGTGTCCCCTGCATGTGTCAGAAACAATAACTATGTTAAACTTTTGCGAAAGCTGACGTCTTACAGTTTAGCCAAGTCATTTACTGAACATCAATGTCAAAGTAGCATCTTAAAACCGTTGATGATGGTGTCACAGACATTTTGTACGTCGTCAAGACATTTTTTATGTTATCCATGTTCGAAACGATTTTCCAGTGAAAAACTTCTGTTGAAAAAATCGAACAGTAGCTTAAATTATTCAACTGAACAAAAAAATTATACAGAGAAGACTTTTAATAAAGAACTGAATGAATCATCACATGGGCAAAAAGATGAGTGTGATTTAAAATCTGTCTTGGAAGAAATTAAAAATGATTTTATTGAGTCAACAAACACACCATCTGAAACATTGAATCCTACTGGGGAGAGTTTGGACAAAAAATCTTTAGATTCTCCAGAGCTTAAAAAAGCTCCTACTTTGCAGTCAGGAAATTGGTTTGATTCAACCACAAACGCTTCAGAATTTCAGTATGATTACCAAGTGGCTGAAGACATTGAGGAGTATGATTATAAAGATGAAAGGGAAATTGCACAGCAGCTGATCCGACCTGAAAAAATTGTCCCAATCAGCTTAATACGTAAGATTTATTCTGAACTCCATGTCAAAGTTAAAACTAATAAAAACAACCTTGCTTTTTAATCTGGTTTAAGTGGTTAAAATGTAAAATTGAATTTTTATTGAAACAATAATGTTTAACAGTTCACTATTCTTCTTTTAAAAGATATCAGCATTGTTCTTATAAATACAAGTATACCTCTGTCAATTATAAATAAGTATGGTGGTGGTGGTGTTTTTTTTTAAAGAATATTCTCTATAGAATCATTGTTTCTCACATTTTTAAAAATAGAATTTAGAGAACCATTATCATGATTATGTGCAGCTTTATCATATTATGCACAAATAATATAAATTTAAAGATTTAATTATACATAGGCCTACATAACATATAGCATTGTATTTGGAATAGGAGTATAAATACAGTGGTACTCCCCATTTACAACTTCAAAAATTGCCTGAAAATCAGGTCTTAAAGAGCGGGGTCATAAAATAGGCATCACATATGGTCAAACCTTGGTTTACTATTAACTTTTTTTACGAGTGTTTCACAAGACAAGGCTAGATATACAAGGTATTCCTTGCAAGATGAGCAAAAGATTTCTTTAATACATTCAGACAGGATACACAAGCAAGGTTTTTCCAGTATGGTTAGTACATACAGGGTGACACAGTAAAACTGAAACTTTTTGAAAAACCTTCTGCGCACCATCCAAACTATCATGTACCTTGTTAGTCAGCCTCCCTCCCCACTTTAAGGTGAATTTTTTTATTAACTAGTACTTAAATAATTCTTGCTGCATATAAGCTATTTTTATTTAAATCTCTCAGGTGGACAGACAGGGGTGTTTGACCTTGATGAGCTGTTAGTTCTCTTAAATCATTTAGGAGCTGAAGATGTTGTAACCGTTCCTATTCCTTTTGAAGCAAACTTTTGTGATCACATGGTGATAGCTTCAGCCAAGTCAAAAAGACACCTAAATGCCATTAATGAGGAGTTCCTATGGATAGTAAGAAATTTCTAAGCAAATTCTACGAACTATAATTGCAGCTTAGAAAGCCAAAGGCATAAATATTCAATTTTGTATACCTTGTCAATGGGCCTTTTTTTTAAAAAAAAAAATTGTTTTTTTTTAATAGCATAAAAGAAAGAAATCTGCGTTTGATCCATCTCTGAATGTTGAAGGTCGTGGAAAGAGTGACTGGTCAGCCATGGACTTAGGTTGTTTTTATTATTATTGTAGTTTTTATATAACTTTAGTTTACTTTTAAATTTGATGCATGACCTTAGCCTAGTTACTTTTACTGAGTAACTAATAGATTTTATTATGCTAAAAAATTAAATAATTTCACTAATGGAAAGATAACATTTAGTGATTTAAAATAATATGTTAAATTATTTATTCATCTTCAAGCTGTTATGTCATTTCGCAAAACATATGATATCATACATTTGTACCACTGTTATAAAATAAATTTTTAGTTTAACATTATTTCTTATTATCAGCTATGAGAAAACTGTCCAATTTTAAATCATGGTGGAAAAAAAATGAATTACTCTCTGTTCATTGGCAGGTTAGAGTCGCATAGATTAAATGAAGCATTTCTTAAAATGGTTCTTTTATTTTTGTCTCCAGTTTGTATGCACTTGGTATATCTTAAAAAAAAAATCTTTCAATTGGCATTGTATTTAAATTGAGATATTGGTTTTCTTCTTTCTTGTTTTTGAAATTTTTTTTGTGTGTATTGTTTACATTTTAATATTTTAAAATGAAAGAGAACAAATTTAGCTAATAACGGTACGTACAGAAGACTTTATTGTCTGTCAGATGGTAGATCATGCTGGGTAACTAAAAATATGTTTAGGATGGAGCTTTTCAAATACCAATTTTCTGATCCACTTATACCATTAGTCTGGATTTGTGTGTCTGTTGTATAGCATAAGGAGTTCAAAATTGATTTTAAAAATGATATATCCAATTAGAATAAACAGATCCACAATATCGTCCTTGTCTGGCCGTCCTAAAATTAGTACATGTATCATAAAATGACTTGAGCTCTACAAATTAGTCTTTAAGGATAAGTACTAATTAGTTTTTCTTTTTTTCTTTTATGCAGGTAACATTGTCCTCCATGTTTTCTATGGAGAAGCAAGGGAATACTATGATATTGAATCACTGTGGACGTTAGGGCCTGAACATGATCCTAAATGTAAAGAACAAAATACAGATTTGTCTGCTCTCTCAGCAGGTAAAAAGTCCTCTTTTTTTTTATTGTGAAAAAAAGTGAAGTTCCCCCATAAGGCTCATGGGGGGGGCGGATGAAGTGTTTCAGTACCCACTGCATAACGCCCAGCCGCCTTTACTTTATGTATACTTTGAATGTCTTGAAAAGATACTCAAACACTTTAGAGCTGGTATTTCTTTAGAGCTTTTTTTTTTTTAGATTCTAACAAGTTAGAACAACATTCTGCTATCTGCCACTTTTGTGCATTTTTCTTATGGCACTGATTTAGCTTCTGGACTTATTAACTGTAATAATAACATAAGCTTCATTGTTTTAATTTTCTTTTAATGACAATACTAGTGCTGATTGTTTCATTACTTTTACTGGGTTGATAAACACTTGACCCTTTGCAGTCAATTTTAACATACCTTAATTACTAAAATTTCTGGCCAATGGTATTTATTTCTGACTACAGCATCCAAAGGTTAAATATATTAACACATTAAGGATTAAAACTATTATAACATTTATCAGGTGGATGTGTTTAGTTGTGTGTCTGAGAGTGAAATCTCAGAATCCACATTGCTTCCCTTTTCATTGTTCACCTTGTTATCTATTACATTAATGAATAAATTGTCTTCACATTTTCACAATTGTTTTAAAAGTTCAAAACATTTAATAATAATTTTTTTTTTCCTTAGAAAATTTGTTTTGGCTGGAAGCATCAAAAACCAACAAATGTTCAACAGAGGATAAATCAGAAAACATACAAGAAAAAGATGCTGATTGGGAAAGTTCAAAAACATCATAACCACAACGTTTTATCAAATTTGTGTATAGGATAATAGAACTTAAAATATATTAAATGAAATGCAAACAAATACAGTATGTTTGTACATAATTTAATGTATCATTAGTGTACTTCAGTGTATAATTATCTGATTTGTTTCTTCATTTCCACCTCATTTGACAATCCTAGAAAATTCACCGGGGGTAGGTGTGGAAGGGGCATGAAATATATTGATGGCCTTGCTGGTATTGTCAGTGGGAGAGGATGGCCGAGAGGTGTATATACCCGACTGTCGACCTGAGAGTCCTGGGTTTGATCCTCTGTGAGAAGCATGGGAATTTTTCTAGGAGAAATTGTTTCAAAGTCATCCCACAAGTCTACCCAGCTTTAAATGGGTACCTGACTTAAGTTGGGGAAGTAAAGGCGGCTGGGTGTTGTGCAAATCACACAATCACTTCATAATGCTGACATTATAGAAACATGAATTCTACACTTCATATGGCCCATTTGGGCTAAGGAAACTTTTACCTTTTTTTCCCCTGGTATTGTGCCTTTGAGCAATAGCAGGATAGTATATTTAAAATGAAACAAAAAAAACTGTGTAAGAATAAATTTTCAATAATAATTTATTAATATAAATGATGTATAAAAAAAGTGCTATAAGTGATGAGAGCAATATTAAATGGCAAGGGAAAATATAGCTTAACTTGTTCATAAATTATCATGCATGAAGAAAAACTGCCTGGAACACATCTCTTGTTCTGTAGTCACATAGACAGCGCACAGACAGACATAAACACTTGAAAATATTTTGAGGGGTTGTATAAGTAATCATGTCAGACAATCATATATGAAGTCATTTTTTTTTCTGAATGAAAATCACATTTTCATTGTTTAAAGAACACATCTGAATCTAAAAGGCTCATAAAATAAAGATTAAGTACATGTTCTTCTTGTAGAAAAGATCTAAACTCCTGTAAACATGAACAAAAGTAAAAAAAAAAAAAAAAATTGTGCATGAAATCTTTTCAAAAGTATATTTTAATGTGAGGGATTAAACCTAGCTATTCATCTAAACTGGTTGGTACGAATAGTAAGTTAAATGAATTATTTCGTATTATGAAAATACATTTATAAAAAAATAAACTTGTGAGCAGTATTATTGTTCTAAGTGTTCAGTACTGTAAGTAAAATTAAATAACACTAAATTTTTGACTAAACAGCAGTTAAAAAAAAAATCCAATATCGAGGAAATATTTTTTTATATAGTAACATGCTCAATGAACCGAAATAATAAAGCGATTTTCATAATTCACTATAACAAAATTTCAAGTCAGAAAAATCTCTAGCACTGAAATACATATTCTTCATATTTAGTCACTCGTAAGTTAATAAAGCTGGTTTTTTTTTCTTCATGTATTCTATTTATATTTGAAGGGTTTGAATTTTACAAAAATTCTTTTTCATACTTGTCTGCTTTCTGTAAGACTTCCAAGAAGCCCCTCATTTTAAAAAATATCAATTTCTGAAATAATGACATTTTAACATTAAAAATGTTAATGGTTTATGATAATGAGCAACATCTGTGATGACATTGGAAAGATAAATGCAAAATATGTTTTGCCCTCAAAATATTTTACTACACCCTAGCTAAGTCTTTTCATGAATTATATCCATTAATTTCTGTGACGGGTAAACTTCCAATGGATTTATTGACAGTTGAAGAATTTTTTTTTTTAATCAATAAATAACAAGAAATAAATTATTTATAAAGTTGTAAACATGAAAAAAAAAGCATCATATTAATTACAAAAAGTTCTTTATCAGTGACCGGGTTTTTATTACTGGATAAATACAAAAATAATTCCTGACAAGTGAAGGCAAAAAATATTGAATTTTCTTTTACTTTGTTTCTGTCAGCTTGAGAAGATTGACCTAAGGTTGAAGGAAAAATCAGTACAAGTAAATTTTTGAAAAAAAAAAATTATGATAAAATTCCAGATATTTGATCAAAATATCTGGAATCTTATCAAAACTTTCAGTAGTTAAAATTCTTTAATGCAAGTATTAAAAATGTTTCAAGTCTTCAGAAAAATCACCATTTTTTATCTGTATAATTCTGTTTCAAATTAGTCCAACTATTAGTGCATCACATGGTGTATTTTGTCAAAGCAATGGACACATTTAAGATTTCTCCTAGTTGGAAGCTGTAATGAAAGCAGCTCATGTAATTTTTTTCACATTTTGTGACGGCTCATTTGTGTGGGCACCATTCAAATATTTAACATTTTTCTTTAAAATATAGTGTAGTTACTGAAAAAAAATTAATTTGAAAAACTGAATTGTGGTCATCCAGAAATAGATTAATCCTTCTGATGTGACTTAAAATGGAAAAAAAAAAAACTGGTTCAGATTTCAAACTAAATGAATTTCAGGAATTCAGAGATATGACTATACTGAAGTTTCCTACCAACCAATTATATTTTTAATAAACTTAAACTAGATTTAAGTTCGATTTATATTCCTGCAATATAAAATAACTGACAACTTGTTCTAATTAATGAAGTGAACAGACAAAATCAGCTTTTAACATTGAGAGAGATTTTTTTTTTTTTTAAATTGTTTAAACTAACAAAAATAGAAAAAAATTATTTCAGCTACCATATGTACAAACATATTCTGCCATTTAGTTTGCTCCACCATATTTCTTCAAATCACAGACTTAACAAATACATTTTCGTTTAAAGATAAATAATAAACAAACCATCTTCACATTGCAGAAAATTGGTTTACTCTGCATGAAACATTAGTCACACGTTATTTACTCTTACTCAACATAGAAAAAATAAAAAACAGCTATATACAATAGTATTATACAAAAACATACATATCAGCTTTTTATAAAAATGTTGAATCTGGGAAAGATTATAAAGGCACTTAGATTAAAATTAATTCTTTGTTCTATTTTTCTTTATATTGTAAATGAAATCATAATAAAAAAAAAAACAAAACAGCAAGATTGAATTTTTATGTCAGTAAAATGAAAATCAATTCTGCATGATTAAATTGTGAAGTAAAAAAAAAAAAAAAAAATTTAACGCACATGATAATATATAACATTATCATCCAACGACAAGTCAACAAATAAAACGAAGATGGCAGCTATATTATAATAACTATTTTCATCAATGAAAAGGCGGCATTTATATAAAACCTGCATAGAGAATTAAATAACATGCAGTACATATTTAATGAGAGACAGATAAAGTGACATTTTTTTTAAAGTCTAGTTTCAGCAGCAAATGTCCTGGGTGTAAAAAAAAAACAACAACTTAAGACGACAGAATCAATGTACAACACAAACAACAAGTAACCAATAAAACAAAAAGTATAATGCTAAAAAATAAAAGTATCCATTTTTTTTTTTTATAGACACATTTTTTTAAAAGTAGATACAACTTTCTAAGGATTATATAGTCCCACAATTTGCATAGATTTTACCAAATCTGTCCACAACAACAACAAAAAAAAATAACATACAACTAAAAAAAAACGTTTTTTAATACATATTTGTATCCATATTTAACACCAGCAAATTAGAACAAAAAAAAATGCCTTCCATATAAATAATGATAACTTTATATACAGCAAACAGTTGAAAAAAAAAATGTTAACTTAGAATGTACAGAACTATAACATGTCACCAACCAATCATCAGGTTGACATATACAGTCTATAATGATTTTAGTTAAAAACATGTCATCATTCCTGCAGTGACATGGTAAAGATGTCATTATTTTGATACTGCAAATGATATTTCAATACAACCTCAAAAGCATGCCAATAAGAAATTAATTTGAATATATGCATTTAAATTAAATAAGCTGACAGAATAGGCTTATCTGAGACTAAGAAAAGGCATTTTGAAACTTTTTCCTTTTTCAGTTTAAAATATTAAAGGATAAGCTCCTATAAACTAACTACATCTGAGTGAGAATTATAGGTGTTAAAAACAATTAACTAAACATATAATAATTAGTGCTGAAACAATATCTGCATCACCATATTTTTTTCTAAAAATAAATCAGCAATATGGATATAATTTGGCATATTTTAACTAAAATATCATAGGCGACACAGTTTATAGATGTCAAATATTTAATAAACTTTACGATTAATCAGGGACTAATTGTAAGGGTCTTGCCACCTGAGCATTGTGAAGGCCCCAAACCTTGGAGCACCACTCCTCTCCATCAGAATTATCTTTGCTGAAAAATTGTATGGAAAGGGAATCAGAGTGTCCACCTGTTATCATAGTTTGTCAGGAGCCCCATAATTCCTGACTGCGAGCCTGCGGTGTTACATTAAGAAGCCTCTTTTTTTAATAAAATTGCTCATATAAGAACCTGGCTGACTTTCTTTTTAAACTTCTAAGTTGTGGGGGGAAATAACTTTCCACAGATATTGTCTAACACATCGGATTATTAGTCCTTAGACAGCTATGCCTGAGTGGATAATGGTCAGAAAATAAGAAGCTATTCATAACCGGTGGATGCGGGGGATAAATATTATGCCGGACATGTATTCAGAAATATTTTAGGAATTCTTAAAACAGAGTTTGTGATCTTCATTTGATCATCATTGTGTGAGATATTTTCTATATAACTTGTGTATACTTTTCATCTATCACTGATATGGTTTTGAAAAAATATGGCACCTTGTAACTGGATCGGTGAGAGTTTTAGACTAATTTATAAATACTCAGTGAAGCTAATTTAAGGAAAATTTAGCTTTTCGCATTACTTGTTAGAATATTATCTTGGTAGAAAATAATGAGCTTTAAAAACTGCAACATTCAGAACATGCAAAGTTTAGTTTTTTTAATTGCTTTTTCAATAATTTACCAGGAATATTAAGATATTTGGTCTTAAGATTTTATGTAAATAGATAAAAACATGTATATGTCAAAATGATTTCCATTTCTAGAATACCAAAAAGGATAAAATATTTATGCTTTTCCAAAAAAAACATCAGAAGTCATAACTAAGAAAAAGTTTTTTTGAGTAAAACTTGGTTTCAAAAGATATATTTTTTTTTTCTTAAAGCAATACAATAATATATAAAGTTAATAAAAAAAACTGAATATCTTCAAAATACAATTACAAATTTACTTTTGCAATTTCATTTGAATTTAATTCTTAGATATTATGTATATATACTGGATATATTTAAGTAGAATCACTCTTCGTGTAATTGTGCAATAGAATTCTGAAAACATAAGATTTTTTTTTTGCTAAGTGTGACTTTCTGAAAAAGAAAATTATGGACATTAATATGTCTTAAGAAAAATGGCACTATGGTCCAATAAGTAAATCTGCACAATGGGAAATTTTGAAGGCGAACATTTTATTTTTGAGGTTGATTCTTTGATCCTAAAAGAAAGACTAGTGATGGCAGAATTTTCCTAGGTATTTGGCGAGTTGTTGAATGCTTTGACTGATGATGGCAGAAATAATACTAACACTTCCTGGTTAAAAGTAATATTCTGACCTTTTTCCTTCACAGGCAATGTAAAAAAAAAAAGCAGCTCACATAGCTCACATGTGGCTCACCATGGAAGAGTTCAGTTGATTTTTTCTACATATTTCATTTTTTTTTTTTTTACTAAATCTTTTGAATTGACTAACAGAATTTTTTACGATATGGAAAAACCAGAATGCAGTAAAAAAATTTATAGTGTAAATGGAGCAACCAAAAAAAGACAGGCTTTCTGCAATTGGTGGCGAAATACTTTTCATTAAACAAAACAAAAAGTATACACTAGTAAATTTAAGAATAAATAGAAAAGATTAAAAATATTATGCTTCAACATGGACAGCAGTTAAAGACAACAGTAAAAAAGAAATATTTTTTTTATAATCCAGCAAAAGGAACAATTTTAGATAAGTTTTAAAAATTATTCAAGGCTCAAGTAAAAAAAATCTTTTAACAAACCCCCCATTTATTAATTCATAGCACATAGGATAACAATAGATTGCTTTGAACAGCTGCTAGATTCAACATAAAACTAGACAAAACAAAACAATAGATTTCGTCAGTGAAATCCAAAATAGCTGTCCTCGCTCTTCTTACAATTTCAACTAGACATACAGTTGTATGTATCATATAGATGGTACTTACGGTCTTGCTGAGACTGATACAGTTTACCCAACAAGTAAAGAGTAAAACTACAAGAGTAACATAGATTTATTCTGGATACAGCTAAATAACTTAGCATAATGCTTAGATACACAGGTTATAAACAATGTGTTTAATAAGCAATGCTAGTTGGTCTACATACATTAGACAAAATGCCAAAATATCATATTTTCATAAACTTCAAATTGAACTATTTTTATTAAAACCAAAGATATTTTTCAACTCGTCCTCATACAATGTGAATGTAGCTTAACTATTTTCCTAATTTACATATATGGATACTTTAACGAGTCCAATGTTTAATGGTACTGATAAATTTTATTAATCAAAAAAATGAGTGAAGCTAAATGTGACTTAAGCATTAGGCTAAAATAGTTACAATACTAGTTACAGCATAATCATCTAAGTTCCTTTAAGCCCCAAAGGGCTCATTGGGGAGATGAAGTGTAGAATTCATCTGTTTCAGAAACTCCGGCATATAAAGGCACTGTGTGGCACAACGCCCAGCCGCCTTTACTCCCAACTTAAAGTCAGGTACCCATTTAAAGCTGGGTGGACTTGGGGACTTTCAATTAGACCTGAAAAAGTTCCAAGGTTCTGGCTGATTTGAACCCTGGACCCTCCAGTCGACAGTCAAGCGCCTAGACCACTCACCACCTGTCCCCTAGTCTATTATGTGTTTTATTTAATACCAACTGGTACAATAATGGAAACACACTCCCTAAGAGGAATGAAGTCTATTTGATCCATACTTTAACAAAACGCAAGTGGAAAACTTGAAATTTTTATTTTTAATCTATGGACAAATACATATGAAAAAATCTTATACTTCAAAGTGTTTACCGGATAAAAAAAATAAGGCTGATTTTACTGTTTAATACAACTTGTTTACTAATTTAGTAACCAAATTTTTTTTTTCCGCAAACTTTTTTAATGACTTTTCTCTGAGGGTAGAGGTATGGTGGCTGGGAAAAATCTTTGTACATGTATTTTGATTTATCAAACTAAGAACAACTACAAAAAAACTAATTTTGAGATATACTATTAAAAATAATGATGCTTCTTTAATGCTCTAAATTAATAGTATTTTAAAAACATATTTGGTAATTTCTTCTAAACATATGGTTAGAAAAACAGCCAACAATTTTTCTGAAATATTGAAAATTTAAATGCACTTATAAATGAAAAAATTTGTTGAAAAAAAATTACGTTTTTCTGAAGAAACAATTGTACATAACATAAAAAGTAAATAATTTTGCATACTTTGTCCACTATTGTATCCTACCACACTGCAATTTAAGATTGGAGTTAATCAATAAGCATATAAGTCAAACTGTTACTTGATGCTACCAGAACACTTTCAGCTTGTGTTGTTTTTTATCCCAGGTCATATTTTATTTTTTTTATTTCGTTTTTTCTGTAATAATTTTAGTTTTCGTCTAGTTTTAGTCTTTTTAATTTTAGTTTTAGTTTTGTTTTGATAATAAATTTTAATTTAAGGTTTGTTTTAGTTTTTGTGAAGAAAGTAACATATATTTTATTTAAGTTTTTATTTGTTTTTTTGTAATAATTTCAGTTGCTAGTTTTAGTCTTGTGTAATTTTAGTTTTAGTTTTCACAACAAACAACACTACTACTTATTTTTTTTTTTGTTATTCCATAAAACATACATACACATGAGGGGAAGGGGGGCCCAGTTTTTACACAATTTTTTTCATTATTAATTTCATTCTGAACAGTAGTGTGAATAAAGTGATGATAATAAGCTAATACATTTTCATTTCCAAGTTAACCTGGACAAAATTGTTTTGTGTTTAAAAAAAAAGAAACATACTATCATCATGACATTCACAATAACAAAATTCGAAAACAAAAAAACAAACCTTGTAGTTGCCCAATAACCTTTGAAAATTATCAAAAGTTGATCTGAATGGTATTTTTTTTCCCGCAATTACGAGCCCATTTTCAGTAAATAATCTTAATCACCACGTAAGATCCTCAGAATTGAGTAGTCCTCATGTTACCCATTCTTAAAACTGTCAGCAATAATCCTAACTGAGAGAAATACCAAAGCAATTTCATAACATGATAAGAGCAATATCTGGCTCAACATAAATCATCTATGGCACCATTTGATTTCCCACTTCTTTTAAAAGTCTTTTAAAACATATATATATATATCATTATATGCACATACAATCAATAAATGAAAACATTTTTGAAGAGAAAAATTACATGCTCATTGGCAAAAAATGTATGATTCCTTTTTAAAAAAAAAAAACCATCATAGTTGCTATGGCGATATTGTGTTGATGTTACTGAGAGTTTATTGATTTCCCTGTAACAAAGAGTGACACTCATGGTAACCTCTATGTTTGGTCCATGTAGAGAAAAAAATATGGATGAATGTCTCTTACAGTAAAATTCACAATAATTTTTTTTTTTTTTAACTGTGAATAAGATGTGAACGTCCCAGAGACAAGAATGTACTCCAGTAGGCTTGAACTTTCCATAGACAAGATTTACCCAAGAAAAGTAATCATCAAACATCTTCCAGAGACAAGTCATGTACCAAGTAGTCTCTTCCCTTCAAGCCAGCACACAAGTGAAGTCATTCAGAAGGATATTGATCCGTACTAAGTATTATCCTTTACTTGTCAGGCAAGGAGAGATACGCTCACAATGTTGTCTTTTGCTTTTGTAACACCAGCCAGCAATGAACGTTTACATTTGAACAAAAATTCTGTAAGACAAGTTTTTCCAAAATATATTGATTAGAATAGTTCACAACATATGAAACTCCCAACAGAATCACAGGGTCTTCACCACTGGCTTGGCTATCCTTAATATTTATATCCGCCTGTGTGTGTAATGTGCGTGCCCATCAGATAGCCAATACCGAATGTTAAGTCACATCTTTAACAAATCTGTGCTCGAGGAGATCCTCGGCTGATGGACGATCGGAACCCATTCTTTGAAAAGTCCGTTGAAGGAATTCTTTCACTGTAGTTGATGAGCCGACGGAAGTCATACTTAGGATGTTTACAGGTGGGCTATCTGGAACATGGCTAGCTAAAGGTTCATAATCTGCAAATGGTGGCTTCATTGTTAGCATCTCTACAACTGTACAGCCAACACTCCTGAAAAAATAAATGACAGCAAAGATAAGCTTAAAAAAAAACTTTATGATTTTCAATTATTAAACAATAATCATATAGGTTCTTTAATATAAGGAATATTTAGGGGGAGAAAAAAATAAGGATTGACTGGAAAAAAGTTGCATTTATCACAATACATATAATTTTTTCCATACCATAAATCCGCCTTGCGGCCATAACCCTCTCCATTGATGACTTCTGGAGCCATCCAATGGGGCGTGCCAACAGCTGTTTTTAAACCTGCTGCACTGGTAATGGTCTGCAGAGCGTTTTGATGCTCCAAAGTCCCCAAGTTTGATGTTACCAAGATTGTCTCGGAGAACATTAGCAGCTAAGATAAAAATATACCATTGTTAACAAAATATTACTGATCCATTGTGAAAAAGGGAACGTGTGTTAAATAAGTGAGGCTATATACTTAATCATAATAAATGATTAAGAGCAATAGGTATCAAAAAGTAATTTTAATCTATAAATAATAACAATAGGACTGATTGCGGTTGATTTAATTTAATGTAAAATTTCTGGCATAATTTTAGCTTAAAAAGAGGTAGGGGTAAATAAGCTTTGATAATGATTAAAATTAAACAAAACCGCTAAAACTGACAATGAATTTGCTACAAACAATCATATTCATTGTGCCAAAGTAAAAGGTAAAATGTATCAAGTCAACCTTTAATATCTCTATGAACAATGACATTTTTATGTAGAAACGCTAATCCTTGAAGAATCTGTTTTGTGTACTTCCTGGAGACGTTTTCTGTTAATGCTCCATACGTTTTCATGTGATCTAGAACTGAGCCCTAAAAACAATGCAAAAAAAAAAAAAAATGTTTTAAATTATTATCGATTAAAATAAATTGTACTTCCTATTTGGAAAAAAAAAATTATTTCAATGTTTCTATATATACATGTACCACCAGGTCACACACACACACCTCACTTATTTCATTTATTTCTCAGCACTTAAAAAACACTGAGAGAAATCAAGTTTTTCTAATCAATCTTATTTTTTACAACTATCGAAATTTCTCCAAATTTACCCCGGGCATATATTCCATGAAGATTGACAAAACTTTATTCTCCTGCTGGCAACCATAGTACTGAACTATCCTCTCATGCTGAAAGTTGCGTAAAAGTTGAAGCTCATTTTCTAAAGCTCTCACCTCCTGAAAAAAAAAAAAATTTTTTTTTCAAAGAAGCTAAATGGATTTCGTTTATATACCAAAATGTCCAAAATGTGGCAAAAAAATATACATTTGTATATATTTGTGGGACGGATGGCCGAGTGGTGTAGATACTCGACTGTCAACCTGAGAGTCCAGGGTTCGATCCTCGGTGAGGCCCATGGAATTTTTCCAGGTGAAATTTGGTGCAAGTCGTCCCACAAGTCCACCCAGCTTTAAATGGGTACCTGACTTAAGTTGGGGAAGTTAAAGGCGGCTGGGCGTTGTGCTAACCACACAATCCCTTCATATGCCGAGGTTATAGAAACAGTTGAATTTTACACTTCATCCTGCCCCGATGGCCCCGTTAGGGCTAAGAAGGGAATTTACTACTTACTACTACTATTTGTATATATTACCTTGGATACCTCAGCATCTGCATAGTACCTAGTTGTACTTGTTTCACAGCTAATTCTATAGAAGAATCTGAATCACAGCAAAGGTAAACTTCACCAAACGCACCTGATCCTAACAATCTACCACGTTTCCAGTTGGTTGGAGCACGGGGAGCTTAAAAAACAAACAGAATGCATCTAAGAATACGGTTTAAGTCCTGAGCAAGTAATTTTTTTTTGCGTAAATTCAAAGGAGAAATAAAAAGAAAAATTGTTAAGTTAATAAGCAAAATTTATAAGATTTTTTTTTTAGAAGACTGAATAAAATATCTTCCTTCCTGAGATATTTATCAGTATATTCAATTATATAAGCTTTTAAAAAGATAAAAATACATAAATGTTTAAATATGTTTTTTATCGGGTGTCATTTACAAAAACAGTATTAGACAACTGTAAATCATATAAAGTAAAATAAAAACCGTCCGAGACATGACAGCCAGAAATGAGAGAAAATTGTAAATAGGGAAGCCTTCGTAAGGAGTACACACCTCCTCATCCCACCACCCCTACCCACTATACACTTATGAAAAAATGGTTCTCCCTCTCTACAAGAAATTAAAATGATCAAAAGATATTCCATTTAAAAACATGACATAATCTCACATTTAGAAAACAAGGGTCCACCTATAGACAGTCCATTTAAAAACATGACATAATCTCACATTTAGAAAACAAGGGTCCACCTATAGACAGTCCATTTAAAAACATGACATAATCTCACATTTAGAAAACAAGGGTCCACCTATAGACAGTCCATTTAAAAACATGACATAATCTCACATTTAGAAAACAAGGGTCCAATTTATAGACAGCCGTCCACCAGGGGAGTCCCAGTCACCATCGGCAGGGAAACAACCGCTGCTGGACGAGCTGTGACAGCCTGGGAAGGTGCCCTCTGGAGCTGCGAGACATGAGGGCATGAAGAGGCGAGGCTTCATTCTCCAACCGCCTAAAGCGCTGACTTTAACAGGAAATGTTTGATGACCTAGCAAAATAAATAGCACCCGGTCACACAAATAGTGTGCGTGCAAGGGAACCATTTAAATTATATATTTAACAACGATTTTAAACAAACACAATAAATATTTATTTAGTTTAAAAAATAATTAGCTAATTAAAGAAAACAGCTGCTAATTGCAAATCGAACATCTGCTGTGACAAAAAATGTTGGATCAGTTTATTTTTTACTTATAAAGTTATAAATAAAAATAAGGTTCACCATTGTTTTTGGCCTCCATAGTTGACTCCAACTGATTGCCCTCAAAAACCTCTAGGAAAATGTTCCGAAATGCCTACCATCTGTGTAAAGACAATATGACGAGTACATTTAATGATCATAATACAACATGAATCATTCTTATGAAAAAACACTTCGTCATTCATTTATATATTCTGTAATTGGGGGGAGAAGGACTTAGTCCCATCATAGGCTCCTATGGCTGGCCCCACCCCACCTCCCTCACTCTCATTAGCTTAGCCTCTCATTGATGGGTAAATACAACTATTGATACACATTCAAGGTTGCTCAACTTATTTATAGTTATACTAACTGTTCACAACAGTTCACAGTAGGTAGGTAATACTAATAAAGTCATTTTCAGCCTCTGACACATGACACTGACTGGATCCAGATATTCCAACTAACCTTTTCTCTTATTTCCATTGTAATTTATTTCACAGAAAAATTTAACAATATAATAGTTCACCCTCACGCATAACCACTTCATCTCTTAGAATGTTCAGAACAAAGCACTTCGGGTCCGAATCTCTCCTCCTCCCAAAGTTATCACTGCTGCAATGAAAAATTATATATATGACAATATATGAGATTAAAAAAGCCGTGGACTATCAAAAAAAATGTGTAATGTGTACAGTAAAGTGAATAAACTTAAATGTTGCTTTAACGAATGAATTAAAAGCTTTCATAGAACAACCATCTTAATATTAACATTCCAAGCTCAGGAAAGGTATCCGCTGATTTGTTTTTTAAAGCTGTACATTTGTTATCATAAAACGGCAAACAGGTAAGAGACTTTAAAATCCTTTCCTATTTTTTTTTTAAGATATATATATATATATATATATATAACAAATGATAATGCTAGAACAAAGAGAGAAAAAGCTTTAGGAAACACTTACTGCCCACTGATGTAGCTGCTGTCAATGGAAGACATTGAGTCGGATGTGGATCCATCTCTATGATGCTGATACACATCCTATCAAAACAATAGAAAGTATGTAACTTCAGAGGAACCCCCGTGATAAAATTGAGAAAAAGATATATTATTGTTATTTTTTTTAATCCCAAACTTGTATCAATCAGAGAATCTCAATGTGTGAGGGGAAAAAATCCCTGAATGAAATAGTACTCGGTAGATATAAAAAACAAAATCAATTTAAAGGTACATGCGCTGGTGCTTCTTTAAGGAAGACCAGTACCTGCACCGAGGAAATAAAATATATTTTATTCGTGTCCAAAAAAGGCTCTGCTATAGTAAACATTGGGGGGGGGAAGAAAGACCACTGATGCGAGGGAGAAGAAAAAAACGTTGAACACATATTCTTCAAGGAGTGTTTTTTTCCAGAGGTTTTTGCAAACTTTTACGGTTGTGACCCACCATGAAGCTGTTTTGTTTTCAAGACCAACCTGAAAAAAGGCTGTTTTGTTTTAGAAAAATGTCTAAAATTAAAACAATAGCTACGGGAAAAGAACACGTATAAAAGTGTTAAATTTTACACATCCATATTCCCTTTTACTTTGCAGAATACATTTTTTTTTCAGATTAGTAAAACATCGACACTTAAAGAGCTCTAATTATGCACACACTGGTTCTCAAGGCATTAATTCAACATTTCTACCTATGACCCCCCCCCCCACACACACACTTTGAGAAACTCTGGTTTGTTCATTTCCTTTTGTAATTAGGTACTAATAAAAGGTATTCTCGTTCGCACTGCTCTTTCTTTGCGTGAATATGAAGTGCATAATAAAGTGCATAGTGTTTCATGCTCACTTGAATCCTCAAATTTGGTTGAGTCACAAACACAAAGACTTACCAGATGATGTGATAAAATCATCCAAACTTACCAAATCATTTATTATGAATACTTGGCTCCGGGATAAACACTCCCTCGCCATCAACCTGTGTGGAGGAATCTGTCCTGACGTAGGAATTGCCGCAGCTAGAAAATAACCTCAGGGGTGAACTGGGGATGTGTCTCACCTGGAGAATAAATGACAATGACATGCATCAGGAACTCACTCCAATGTGTTGCTCAACTATGGCCAGCTGACAACAAGCCATCATCTTATGCCAGAACCATGAAGACACAGAGGCTACTCAAGACTTCAGCAGTTCTCAAACTTTTTGGAAGGATTTTTTTTTACCAGGTGGTTTCAGTGTTTTTTTTTTTAAGTAGGTACATTGAAAAGATGGGTGAGTCCAAAATTCACTTAGTGAGGGGCCCGGGAGTGTAAGAGAGCGGCCCCCTGTGGATTAAGAACCAGGAATAGGTACAGACCTGAGATAAAAACCATCTTACAGGAGGGAAAGCTGACTAGGAAGTTGCCTGGAGTATCCGCTGAGAATAGGTGATGAGATGGGATTCACCCACTACACTACATTGGCCAAAGATGGGATTCACCCATTACTCTACATAAAAAAATTCACCCAAAACAATTACATTGGCCAAAGCAGCCCAAAAAAATAAATGAGATAAAAAAGGCTAAAAGTTATTTTCCAACAAGCTGTTCTTTATGTAAATATAATAGCCACTGTCTGTAAAACATTGTGTGATTAAGAAAACTGATAGTGATGTATTGATGTCCTTTTTTCAACTGATTTTTAAATTGTTTGGCTAACATGTGTTACATAATTATGCCATAATGGGGCTCTGAAACAGAAACAAATGGGTTCGGTGTTCAACATTAAAAAAAGCAGAATTAAGGTGGGCCACACTTTTGGTGCCCCTGTGTAAAGTCAAAAAATAGGTGAATAAGTCTATCATAAGAAATCAAAAGATTTTTTTTTAAAAAGTAATCTCAGGTACCTGTTAGGGCCTAAAGTAGAGTCATTATAGGTCACTTTTCTTGATTTATATTAGGTCGTGAAATGTCACTGTATCAGTAAATTAAAAAAAAAATGTTATACATGGTCAGTTGTGGGTCAATTGACTTTGTTTCCTATGGCACTGCTGTGTCATGTGTTAGAGTGCAGCCACCAGATCCCACCAAACAAGGACCAAAGCAGAAATAAACAAAAACTCGGGGAGGGGCAGTGAAGGAACCAAAGGGATTTGGGGGCCTGGGAGCTTGGCCTCTTTCTACTCCTGACCCCACCTCCCCCACCCTAGGTACGCCTCTATGGAAGGGCGGTAGATGTTAATCCTCGCCTCAACAACACCATGCGTGTTGGAATTTAGTTTTGTCCCCGCTTTATCAGGTCAGCCCGTCTGTCAGCCACCTAGATCTCTAACTGAACCATAGAGTCCTAGACCTAGGATGTAAGATATCATTTTGGAGGTCTTGGGCCGCCAAGAAATGACTTTTTTCCATTTCTCGATCTGACCCCCCAGGGCCGTAAAGGGCCTTAGTACCGTTTTTTACTATATAAGCTGGTATTACTAAAGGAGCGCTATATCTCAGCAACTATAAGTCTGTAGACCCATGATGTATATACTACTTTGTAGGTCTTGGCCTGCCATGTATACATCAAAAGTTCATTTTTCGATAGGACCTCTGAGGGCCGGGCTTCAGGGCTCATAAGGGGCTTATATATTATATATACACCTTATAATGTTCAATAGCCTGATTCATTTGGTGCGAAATACTTTATCATGTAGTTTCTACCAAGATTTATTAAGAAACTCATCAAAATGAAATAGTAAGCCAGGGTTCTGAGGTTTAATTGAAAGTATCAGAGCTTGGCGCAACAATTGACGGAGTTTTCGGACGATTAAATGACTATAATTTCGGAATGTTTTCAATTATGAGTCCTATTTCAATAACCACAAACCACTTGTAGTTAGATTTTAAGAGAAAATAATTTTTTTTTCAAATATAAAGAAATGTCTTTATAATTTTTTTTTTTACAGATATATGCATTACACAATTGAATTTTATAAACATTTCCAAAATTTACAAATATTTACTGAAAGATAGCATACGTACTGATACATAACATTAACACGTCCTGTGTCCAGAATGGAACAGGCTTAATTCGCTTGTTTTTTATTTTCCGGTGTGTTAAAATTGAGTGCTGGGATTGAAAAGTACAGAATAAAGGACAAGAAATACTAAGGGAGGTATTTGTGTTAGGTTCCGGTACAAGCACATCACAGTAGCTGCCAGCGTCAACCGCTTTAGACAATTTACTGTGTGCAACAATCGAACTGATTTCTTAACAGCGTAATGGGGGTCGGTGGGTGGGATGGTGTGACATGCCGGAATAAAGATGTCCTCCCCCTTCACAGTTGTGCAGTATTTCGGATTATTTCTGAATTGTGGTACGGCGGGCCAGCCATACTCGGATATTGACTACACGCACGCACCGCATCACGGTAGAAAGGGGAAGGGGAGGGAGGAGGGGGGAGATGGCAATGATAACACGTCGAAATCCTTGGCCCCACTTTGTTCAGAACAACTAAACCAGGGATATAACATTTGACGCAGGGTATAATATTTGACGCAGGCATAATATATTTGACGCATTCGCAGTGTTCCGATAGTGTGATACTTTTTTTGTTCGCAAATTCTGTGTTACTGTTTAAGACTACAATGCAAAAAAAAAGGTTTCTTAATATCGCGCAAGGCAAACAAAATACATGCAATTAAAACACAAAGTCAGACCATTTTCACGCGGACGTCAGAGTTTACACA
>JAGDYQ010000118.1:753656-784928 GCA_021962125.1 Bulinus truncatus
ATTAATAAAAAACTTTACCGGTAACCAGGGCCAATGCAAGGGTCTTGCCACCTGAACTCGTCAGGGGCCCCAAACCTTTGGGGGCACGCACCATCACCATCAGAATTTACTTTGCTGAAAAATTGTATGGAAAGGGAATCAGAGTGTCCACCTGTTATCATAGTTTGTCAGGAGCCCCATAATTCCTGACTGCGACCCTGCGGTGTTACATTAAGAAGCCTCTTTTTTTAATAAAATTGCTCATATAAGAACAGAATACACACCTGGCTGACTTTCCTTTTAAACTTCTAAGTTGTGGGGGAAAATAACTTTCCACAGATATTGTCTAACACATCGGATGCCTGAGTGGACAATGGTCGGAAAATAAGAAGCTATTCATAACCGGTGGATGCGGGATAAATATTATGCCGGACATGTATTCAGAAATATTTTAGGAATTCTTAAAACAGAGTTTGTGATCTTCATTTGATCATCATCGTGTGAGATATTTTCCATATAACTTGTGTATACTTTTCATTTATCACTGATATGGTTTTGAAAAAATATGGCACCTTGTAACTGGATCGGTGAGAGTTTTAGAATATTAAGATATTTGGTCTTAAGATTTTATGTAAATAGATAAAAACATGTATATGTCAAAATGATTTCCATTTCTAGAATACCAAAAAGGATAAGATATTTATGCTTTTCCAAAAAAAACATCAGAAGTCATAACTAAGAAAAAGTTTTTTTGAGTAAAACTTGGTTTCAAAAGATATATTTTTTTTTTCATAAAGCAATACAATAATATATAAAGTTAATAAAAAAAACTGAATATCTTCAAAATACAATTACAAATTTACTTTTGCAATTTCATTTGAATTTAATTCTTAGATATTATGTAAAAAAAAAAAGAAATACAAATAAACATTATTACTGGATATATTTAAGTAGAATCACTCTTCGTGTAATTGTGCAATAGAATTCTGAAAACATAAGATTTTTTTTTTTTGCTAAGTGTGACTTTCTGAAAAAGAAAATTATGGACATTAATATGTCCTAAGAAAAATGGCACTATGGTCCAATAAGCAAATCTGCACAATGGGAAATTTTGAAGGCGAACATTCTATTTTTGAGGTTGATTCTTTGATCCTAAAAGAAAGACTAGTGATGGCAGAATTTTCCTAGGTATTTGGCGAGTTGTTGAATGCTTTGACTGATGATGGCAGAAATAATACTAACACTTCCTGGTTAAAAGTAATATTCTGACCTTTTTCCTTCACAGGCAATGTAAAAAAAAAGCAGCTCATATAGCTCACATGTGGCTCACCACGGAAGAGTTCAGCTAATTTTTTCTACATATTTCATTTTTTTTTTTTTACTAAATCTTTTGAATTGACTACGATATGGAAAAACCAGAATGCAGTAAAAAAATTTATAGTGTAAATGGAGCAACCAAAAAAAGACAGGCTTTCTGCAATTGGTGGCGAAATACTTTTCATTAAACAAAACAAAAAGTATACACTAGTAAATTTAAGAATAAATAGAAAAGATTAAAAATATTATGCTTCAACATGGACAGCAGTTAAAGACAACAGTAAAATAGAAATATTTTTTTTATAATCCAGCAAAAGGAACAATTTTAGATTAGTTTTAAAAATTATTCAAGGCTCAAGTAAAAAAAAAAAATCTTTTTAACAAACCCCCTATTTATTATTCTTAGCACATAGGATAACAATAGATTTGTTTGAACAGCTGCTAGTTCAACATAAAACTAGACAAAACAAAACAACATATTTTCATATGTTCATTTGGATGAAATCCAAAATACTTTTCCTCGTCCTCTTACAATTTCAATTAGAAATACTGTTGTAATGTACATATATGTATGGTACTTACGGTCTTGCTGGGACTGATACATTTTACCCAAAAAAAAAAAGAGTAAAACCAAAAGTAACATATGCTTTATTCTAATACAGTTAAATAATAGCACAATGACTTAAAATACACATGGTTAAAAAAATGTGTTTAACATTAAGACAATGCTATTTGGTCCATACTTTAGCACAACGCCAAAATATATTTGTGTCTTAAACTTCAAATTGTAACTATTTTTTTTAAAACCAATGGATTTGTGAAATGGTATGAAGATGTGGCGTTAGCATTAATTATTTTCCTAATTTGATAATTGGAGATATTTAACGAGTCCAATGTTTAATGTTATAAATTTTATTAATTCAACAAAATGAGTGAAGCAAAATCTGCTTAAGCATTTGGCTAAAATTAATTACAATACTTGTTTACAGCCTATTATGTAAGTAAAGTTCCCTTAAGCCCCAAAGGGCTCATTGGGGCAGATGAAGTGTAGAATTCATCTGTTTCAGAAACCTCGGCATATAAAGGCACTGTGTGGCACAACGCCCAGCCGCCTTTACTCCCCCAACTTAAAGTCAGGTACCCATTTAAAGCTGGGTGGACTTGGGGACTTTCACCAGGACCTGAAAAAGTTCCAAGGTTCTCATTGAGATTTGAACCCTGGACCCTCCAGTCGACAGTCAAGCGCTCTAGACCACTCGACCACCCGTCCCCTAGTCTATTATGTGTGTTCTATTTAATGCCAACTGGTACAATACTGGAAACACACTCCCTCATAGCATGAAGTCTTTTTTGACCACCTAACAAAAACCAAGTGTGTGGAAAAACTTGACATTTTTTATTTTTAATCTATTGAGCAACTACATATGAGGATTTATACTTATGTTTTTATCCGGATAAAAAAAATAAGGCTGATTTTACTGTTTAATACAACTTGTTTACTATTTTAGTAACCAAATTTTTTTTTTCCGCAACTTTTTTAATGACTTTTCTCTGAGGGTAGAGGTATGGTGGCTGGGAAAAATCTTTGTACATGTATTTTGATTTATCAAACTAAGAACAACTACAAAAAAATTAATTTTGAGATATACTATTAAAAATAATGATGCTTCTTTAATGCTCTAAATTAACAGTATTTTAAAAACATATTTGGTAATTTCTTCTAAACATATGGTTAGAAAAACAGCGAACAATTTTTCTGAAATATTGAAAATTTAAATGCACTTTATAAATGAAAAAATTTGTTGAAAAAAAAATTACTTTTTTCTGAAGAAACAATTGTACATAACATAAAAAGTAAATAATTCTGTATACTTTGTCCACTATTGTATCCTACCACACTACAATTTAAGATTGGAGTTAATCAATAAGCATGTTTTAATAGTTACATCTAAGTCAAACTGTTACTTGATGCACTAGAACACTTTCAGCTAGTGTTGTTTTAGTCCCAGGTCATATTTTAGTTTGTTTTTATTTCGTTTTTTCTGTAATAATTTTAGTTTTCGTCTAGTTTTAGTCTTGCTTCTAATTTTAGTTTTAGTTTTAGTTCTCGTTGACGAAAAGTCAACATTTTCGTTAACGAAGGTTTTAGTTTTAGTTTTTGTGAACGAAAGCAACACTATATTTTAGTTTCAGTTTTTATTTCGTTTTTTCTGTAATAATTTCAGTTTTCGTCTAGTTTTAGTCTTGCTGCTAATTTTAGTTTTAGTTTTCGTCAACGAAAACAACACTACTTTCAGCTTATTTTTTCTTTTGTTATTCCATAAAACACAATACACATGAGGGGAAGGGGGGCCCAGTTTTTACACAATTTTTTTCATTATTAATTTCATTCTGAACAGTAGTGTGAATAAAGTGATGATAATAAGCTAATACATTTTCATTTCCAAGTTAACCTGGACAAAATTGTTTTGTGTTGAAAAAAAAAAAGAAACATATTATTATCACATGACATTCACAATAACAAAATTGAAAACAAAAAAACAAACCTTGTATTGCTCAATAACCTTTGAAAATTATCAAAAGTTGATCTGAATGGTAATTTTTTTTCCCCCAATTACGAGCCCATTTTCAGTAAACAATCTTAATCACCACGTAAGATCCTCAGAATTGGGTAGTCCTCGTGTTACCCATTCTTAAAACGTGCCAGCAATAATCCTGACTGAGAGAAATACCAAAGCAATTTCATAACATGATAAGAGCAATATCTGGCTCAACATAAATCATCTATGGCACCATTTGATTTCCCACTTCTTTAAAAGTCTTTTAAAATATATATATATATCTATCATTATATGCACATACAATCAATAAATGAAAATATTTTTGAAGAGAAAAATTACATGCTCATTGGCAAAAAATGTATGATTCCTTTTTAAAAAAAAACCATCATAGTTGCTATGGCGATATTGTGTTGATGTTACTGAGAGTTTATTGATTTCCCTGTAACAAAGAGTGACACTATGGTGACTCCATGTTTGGTCCATACAGTAGAGAAAAAAAAATATGGATGAATGTCTCTTACAGTAAAATTCACAATAATTTTTTTTTTTTTTAACTGTGAATAAGATGTGAACGTCCAGAGACAAGAATGTACCCAGTAATCTTGAACTTTCCATAGACAAGATTGTACCAAGTACTCTTCAACTTTCCAGAGACAAGTCATGTACCAAGTAGTCTTTCCTTCAAGCCAGCACACAAGTGAAGTCATTCAGAAGACTGATTCGTACTAAGTATTATCCTTTACTTGTCAACAAGGAGAAAAAGGCTCAAAATGTTGTCTTTTGTTTTTGTAACACCAGCCAGCAATGAAGTTTACTTTTGAACAAAAATTCTGTAAGACAAGTTTTTCCAAAATATATTGATTAGAATAGTTCACAACATATGAAACTCCCAACAGAATCACAGGGTCTTCACCACTGGCTTGGCTATCCTTAATATTTATATCTGCCTGTGTGTGTAATGTGCGTGCCCATCCAGATAGCCAATACCGAATGTTAAGTCACATCTTTAACAAATCTGTGCTCGAGGAGATCCTCGGCTGATGGACGATCGGAACCCATTCTTTGAAAAGTCTGTTGAAGGAATTCTTTCACTGTAGTTGATGAGCCGGACGGAAGCTCATACTTAGGATGTTTACAGGTGGCTATCTGGAACATGGCAGCAAAAGGTTCATAATCTGCAAATGGTGGCTTCATTGTTAGCATCTCTACAACTGTACAGCCAACACTCCTGATAAAAAAAAAATGACAGCAAATATAAGCTTAAAAAAAACTTTATGATTTTCAATTATTAAACAATTATCATATAGGTTCTTTAATATAAGGAATATTAAGGGGGAGAAAAAAATAAGGATTGACTGAAAAAAATTGCATTTATCAAGATACATATAATTTTTTCCATACCATAAATCCGCCTTGCGGCCATAACCCTCTCCATTGATGACTTCTGGAGCCATCCAATGGGGCGTGCCAACAGCTGTTTTTAAACCTGTTGCACTGGTAATGGTCTGCAGGCGTTTTGATGCTCCAAAGTCCCCAAGTTTGATGTTACCAAGATTGTCTCGGAGAACATTAGCAGCTAAGATAACAAGATTGTTAACAAAATATTATTGATCCATTGTGAAAAGGAAACTTATGTTATAAGTAGGCTATATACTTAATCATAATAAGGATTAAGAGCAATATATCAAAAAGTAATTTTAATCTATAAATAATACAATAGGACTGATTGCGGTTGATTTAATTTAATGTAAAATTTCTGGCATAATTTTAGCTTAAAAAAAGGTAGGGGTAAATAAGCTGTGATAATGATTAAAATTAAACAAAACCGCTAAAACTGACAATGAATTTGCTACAAACAATCATATTCATCTAACAATTGTGCCAAAGTAAAAAATAAAATTGTATCAAGTCAACCTTTAATATCTCTATGAACAATGACATTTTTATGTAGAAACGCTAATCCTTGAAGAATCTGTTTTGTGTACTTCCTGGAGACGTTTTCTGTTAATGCTCCATACGTTTTCATGTGATCTAGAACTGAGCCCTGAAAACAATGCAAAAAAAAAAAATGTTTTAAATTATTATCGATTAAAATAAATCGTACTTCCTATTTGGAAAAAAAAAATTATTTCAATGTTTCTATATATATATACTACCAGGTCACACACACCTCACTTATTTCATTTATTTCTCAGCACTTAAAAAACACTGAGAAAAATAAAGTTTTTCTAATCAATCTTATTTTTTACAACTATCGAAATTTCTCCAAATTTACCCCGGGCATATATTCCATGAAGATTGACAAAACTTTATTCTCCTGCTGGCAACCATAGTACTGAACTATCCTCTCATGCTGAAAGTTGCGTAAAAGTTGAAGCTCATTTTCTAAAGCTCTCACCTCCTGAAAAAAAAAATTAATTTTTTTTTCAAAAAAGGTGAATTTATTTCAGTTTATATACCAAAATTTGTATATATTGTGGGATGGATGGCCGAGTGGTGTAGATACTCGACTGTCAACCTGAGAGTCCTGGGTTCGATCCTCGGTGAGGCCCATGGAATTTTTCCAGGTGAAATTTGGTGCAAAGTCGTCCCACAAGTCCACCCAGCTTTAAATGGGTACCTGACTTAAATTGGGGAAGTAAAGGCGGCTGGGCGTTGTGCTAATCACACAATCCCTTCATATGCCGAGGTTATAGAAACAGTTGAATTTTACACTTCATCTGCCCCGATGGCCCGTTAGGGCTAAGAAGGGAATTTACTACTTACTACTACTATTTGTATATATTACCTTGGATACCTCAGCATTCATAGTACCTAGTTGTACTTGTTTCACAGCTAATTCTATAGAAGAATCTGAATCACAGCAAAGGTAAACTTCACCAAACGCACCTGATCCTAACAATCTACCACGTTTCCAGTTGGTTGGAGCACGGGGAGCTTAAAAAACAAACAGAATGCATCTAAGAATACGGTTCAAGTCCTGAGCAAGTAATTTTTTTTTTGCATAAATTCAAAGGAGAAATAAAAAGAAAAATTGTTAAGTTAATAAGCAAATTTATAAGATTTTTTTTTTAGAAGACTGAATAAAATATCTTCCTCTGAGATATTTCTCAACATATTCAATGATATAAGTTTTTAAAAAGATAAAAATACATAAATGTTTAATATGTTTTTTTATCGGGTGTCATTTACAAAAACAGTATTAGACAACTGTAAATCATATAAAGTAAAAATAAAAACCGTCAGAGACAGACAGCCAGAAATGAGAGAAAATTGTAAATAGGGAAGTCATTGTAAGGAGTACACCCCCCATCCCCACCCACTATACTTATGAAAAAATGGTTCTCCTCTACAAGAAATTAAAATGATCAAAAGATATCCATTTAAAAACATGACATAATCTCACATTTAGAAAACAAGGGTCCACCTATAGACAGTCCATTTAAAAACATGACATAATCTCACATTTAGAAAACAAGGGTCCACCTATAGACAGTCCATTTAAAAACATGACATAATCTCACATTTAGAAAACAAGGGTCCACCTATAGACAGTCCATTTAAAAACATGACATAATCTCACATTTAGAAAACAAGGGTCCACTTATAGACAGCCGTCCACCAGGGGAGTCCCAGTCACCATCGGCAGGGAAACAACCGCTGCTGGACGAGCTGTGAGAGTCTAAGGTGCCCTCTGAGCTGTGAGACATGAGGGCATGAAGAGGCGAGGCTTCATTTTCCAACCGTCTGAACGTTGACCGAGGAAATGTTTGATGACCTGTGAAATAAAGAGCACCCGGTCACACAAATAGTATGGTGCAAGGGAACCATTTAAATTATATATTTAACAACGATTTTAAACAAACACAATAAACATTTTTTTTAGTTTAAAAAAAAAAATAGTTAATTAAAGAAAACAGCTGTAATTGCAAATGAACATCTGCTGTAATAAAAAATGTTGTATAAGTTTATTTTTACTTATGCAGTTATAAATAGAAATAAGGTTCACCATTGTTTTTGGCCTCCATAGTTGACTCCAACTGATTGCCCTCAAAACCTCTAGGAAATGTTCCGAAATGCCTACGATCTGTGTAAAGACAATATGACGAGACATTTAATGATCATAATACAACATGAATCATTCTTATGAAAACACTTGTCATTCATTTATATATTCTGTAATTGAGGGGGGGGGGGCGTGACACTCCCATCACAAGCTCTATGGCTGGCCACCCACCTCCCTCACAGCTTAGCCTCTCATTGACAGCAAAATACACCATTGAACACATTCATTTGCTCTACTATTTACAGTTAGCTAACTGAACATGGAACAGGAAGTATAAGTACTAATAAAGTCACTTTCAGCTCACACATGACACTCACTGGACTAGACATTCATCTAATCTTTTTCTTATTTCCATTGTAATTTATTTCACAGAAAATTTAACAATATAAGAGTTCACCTCGCATAACCACTTCATCTTTAGAATGTTCAGACAAAGCACTTCGTCTGGAATCTCTCCTCCTCCCAAAGTTATCACTGCTGCAATGAAAAATTATGATGCATGCAACAACTGCCTTGACAATATATGAGATTAACAATGTCATAGACTATCAAAAAAATGTGTAATGTGTACAGTAAAGTGAATAAACTTAAATGTTGATTTAACGAATGAATTAAAAGCTTTCATAGATCAACCATCTTAATATTAACATTCCAAGCTCATGAAATGTATCCGCTGATTTTTTTTAAAGCCGTACATTTGTTATCATAAAACAGCAAACAGGTGAGAGACTTTAAAATCCTTTTCTATTTTTTTTTTAACAGATATATATATATTTTAGAAATGATAATGCTAGAACAAAGAGAGAAAAGCTTTAGGAAACACTTACTGCCCACTGATGTAGCTGCTGTCAATGGAAGACATTGAGTCGGATGTGGATCCATCTCTATGATGCTGGTACACATCCTATCAAAACAAAAGAAAGTTTGTAACTTCAGAGGAACCCCCGTGATAAAATTGAGAAAAAGATTTATTATTGTTATTTTTTATTCCCAAACTTGTATCAATCAGAGAATCTCACTGTTTGAGGGGAAAAAAATCCCTGAATGAAATGTTCGGTAGATATAAAACAAAATCAATTTAAAATAAATGGCTTATGCTTCTTTAAGAAGACCAGTAACTGCACCGAGGAAATAAAATATATTTTATTCGTGTCCAAAAAAGGTCTGCTATAGTAAACATTGTGGGGGGAAAAAAAAAGACCTCTGATGTGAGGGAGAAGAAAAAAAACGTTCAACACATAATCTTCGAAGAGTGTTTTTTTCCAGAGGTTTTGCAAACTTTTATGGTTGTGACCCACCATGGAGCTGTTTTGTTTTCAGGACCAACATGAAAAAAGGCTGTTTTTGTTTTTGCCAAACACCTAAAATTAAAACAATAAATATGGGAAAAGAACACGTATAAGAGTGTTAAATTTTACACATCCATATTCCCAATTACTTTGCAGAATACATTTTTTTTCAGATTAGTAAAACATCGACACTTAAAGAGCTCTAATTATGCACACATTGGTTCTCAAGGCATTAATTAAACATTTCTCCCATGACCCCCCCCCCCACACACACACACTTTGAGAAACTCTGGTTTGTTCATTTCTTTTTGTAATTAAGTATTAATAAAAGGTATTCGTTCGCACTCTGTTTCTTTGCGTGAATATGAAGTATAAAAAAGTGCATAGTGTTTCATGTCATTTGAATCCTCAAATTTGGTTAAGTCACAAACACAAAGACTTACCAGGATGTGATAAAATCGTCCAACTTACCAAATCATTATGAACACTTGGCTCCGGGATAAACACTCCCTCGCCATCAACCTTTGTGTAGGAATCTGTCCTGACGTAGGAATTGCCGCAGCCAGGTAATGACCCCGGGGGTGGACTGGGGATGTGTCTGACCTGGGGAATAAATGACAATGACATGCATCAGGAACTCACTTCATTGTGTTGTTTCACTATGTCAGCTGACACAAGTTATCATCTTATGCCAGAACCATGAAGACACAGAGGTTGGTCAAGACCAGCAGTTCTCAAACTTTTTTTTAAGGATTTTTTTTTTTACCAGGTGGTGCGGGGATTGAGAACCAGGGATCGGTACAGACCTGGGATAAAAACCATCTTACAGGAGGGCAAGCTGACTGGGAAACGGCCTGGAGTATCCCCTGAGATGGTGACGAGATGGGATTCACCCACAACACTACATTGGCCAAAGATGGGATTCACCCACAACACTACATTGGCCAAAGATGGGATTCACCCACAACACTACATTGGCCAAAGCAGCTCAAAATAATAAATAAATAAAAAAGGCTAAAAGTTGTTTTCCCACAAGCTGTTCTTTATGTAAATGTATTGGCCACTGTCTGTAAAACATTGTGTGATTGAGAAACTGATAGTGATGTATTGGTGTCCTTTTTTCAACTGATTTTTAAATTGTTTGGCTAACATGTGTTACATAATTATACATAATGGGGTTTGAAACAGAAACAAATGGGTTCGGTGTTCAACATTAAAAAAAAAAAAGCAGAATTAAGGTGGGCCACACTTTTTGTGCCCTGTGTCAAGTCAAAAACTAGGTGAATAGGTCTACCATAAGAAAGGAAAAGATTTTTTTTTTAAAAAGTAATCTCAGGTACCTGTTAGGGCCTAATGTAGAGTCATTATAGGTCACTTTTCTTGATTTATATTAGGTCGTGAAATGTCACTGTATAGAATCATCAGTAAATTAAAAAAAAAATGTTATACATGGGCAGTTGTGGGTCAATTGACTTTGTTTCCTATGGCACTGCTGTGTCATGTGTTAGAGTGCAGCCAATACATCCCACCAAACAAGGACCAAAGCAGAAATAAACAAAAACTCGGGGAGGGGCAGTGCGGAACCAAAGGATTTGGGGGCCTGGGAGCTTGGCCTCTTTCGAATTCGGACCCCACCTCCCCCACCCTAGGTACGCCTCTATGGAAGGGGGGTTGTATTTTAATCCTCGCCTCAACAACACCATGCGTGTTGGAATTTGGTTTTTTGTCCCCGTTTTGTCTGTCTGTCCGTCTGTCATCACCCTAGATCTCAACAACCATAAGTCCTAGACCCATGATGTATATATCATTTTGTAGGTCTTGGCCTGCCAAGAAATGACTTTTTTCCATTTCGCGATCTGACCTCTCAGGGCCGTAAAAGGGCCTTAGTACCGTTTTTTACTATATAAGCTATATTAATAAAGGAGCGCTATATCTCAGCAACTATAAGTCTTAGACCCATGATGTATATATCATTTTGTAGGTCTTGGCCTGCCATGTATACATCAAAAGTTCATTTCGCGATAGGACCTCTGAGGGCCGGGCTTCAGGGCTCATAAGGGGCTTATATATTATATATACACCTTGTACGTTCAATAGCCTGTTCATTTGGTGCGAAATACTGCAGCACGTAGTTTCACCAAGATTTATTAAGAAACTCATCAAATGAAATAGTAAGCTTGTGTTCTGAGTTTAATTGAAAGTATCAGAGCTATGCAACAATTGACGGAGTTTTCGGACGATTAAATGACTATAATTTCGAATGTTTTCAATTATGAGTCCTATTTCAATAACCACAAACCACTTGTAGTTAGATTTAAGAGAAAATAATTTTTTTTCAAATATAAAGAAATGTCTTTATAATTTTTTTTTTTACAGATATATGCATTACACAATTGAATTTATAAACATTTCCAAAATTTACAAATATTTACTGAAAGATAGCATACGTACTGATACATAACATTAACACGTCCTGTGTCCAGAATGGAACAGGCTTAATTGCTTGTTTTTTATTTTTCGGTGTGTTAAAATTGAGTGCTGGGATTGAAAAGTACAGAATAAAGGACAAGAAATACTAAGGAGGTATGTGTTAGGTTCCGGTACGCTGATCACAGTAGCTGCCAGCGTCAACCGCTTTAGACAATTTACTGTGTGCAACAATCGAACTGATTTCTTAACAGCGTAACGGGGGGTCGGTGGGTGGGATGGTGGTGACATGCCGGAATGTTAAGTGTCCCCCCCCCCCTTTACAGTTGTGCAGTATTTGACATCAGTTCCAGCCTCGTGGTACGGCGGGCCAGCCACTCGGATATTGACTACACGCACGCACCGCATCACGGTAGAAAGGGGAAGGGGAGGGGAGGAGGGGGGAGATGGCAATGATAACACGTCGAACTCTGGCCCCACTTTGTTCAGAACAACTAAACCAGGGGATATAACATTTGACGCAGGGGTATAATATTTGACGCAGGGGTATAACATTTGACGCATTCGCAGTGTTCCGATAGTGTGATACTTTTTTTGTTCGCAAATTCTGTGTTACTGTTTAAGACTACAATGCAAAAAAAAAGGTTTCTTAATATCGCGCAAGGCAAACAAAATACATGTAATTAAAACACAAAGTCAGACCATTTTCACGCGGACGTCAGAGTTTACACAAAGCATATCGTAAATAGGTTGTTTGTCCTCCCTTAAATAAATATCCATTATGTGACCATAAAACAGACCGGGTGTAAACGTGTAAGGTTCTCCAGTCAAATTAAAAAAAAAATATGCGTGTGCTACTTTGTGCTACACGTGTTTTAGACTACGAGCTAATTTGGTCCGAAGACAAAAAAAAATCCGGTTGTAAACGTGTAAGGGTTTCCCGTCAAATTTAAAATATGTGTGTGCTACTTTGTGCTACACATGTTTTAGACTAAGCGCTAATTTGGTCCGAAGACAAAAAAAAAATCCGGGTGTAAACGTGTAAGGGTTTCCCGTCAAATTTAAAATATGTGTGTGCTACTTTGTGCTACACATGTTTTAGACTACGCGCTAATTTGGTTCGAAGACAAAAAAAAATTATTTTGGCAACACTCGCGACAGTGCTGAAAACTGACCGAGCTCTTATTCAACTATGACACGTGACCCGTATTCCCGGTAACCCCGTTTCGTTACACCCCCCTCCCCTTCTCTTTCACTTCCTACCCTTTCCACCGGTGTACCCCGGGGTGACGTCATGTAACCTACACCCAAGTCACGATTGTGACCTAGTTTTGACTATCGGGGTTACGGGAGGGGAGAAAAAAAAACCCGCCCACACTTTATGGTTTCCCCTGTTAATCCCCCCCCCCTGTTCACAGTGCCTTCTCCTCCCCCCCCCCCCCCCAACATCCACCGGCCGACTATTGTACGCTATCACACAAGTGGCACAGCCTTCTCAAAACATCTATGTATTATTGTATGTTCTATTCCAAAGAACGGCAAGATTTCCCTTGGAACTCTTTCAAAGCGGAACTGTGCAGGACTTGAACAAACAGGAGAAAGGAGGGTAGGGAGCGGTGTCGAGGGAGAAAAATTATATGTATAATTATATAAATCTTATAAAGGCTTTTGAAACCGGGTGAATAGCGACCGACCGGGCGAGGGGCGGGGGAGAAAGAGATTAAAGCTGTAAAATTTATTTCGCCAAATGACATACATGTTTTTTTTTTTGTAAGTTCTGCTAAGGATCAGCTTTCCTTATAGAGAGAGAGAAGGGGGATGGGGTGTGAAAACGTTAAGTTTAAACAGAAAACTCACACTTATAATTTTGAGGCAAATATAACAACGGTGGCCAAATGCGGCTCGTCGACGAGTTTCATGCGGCTCTTCGATGAGATTCACGCGGCTCTCCGATGAGTTTCATGCGGCTCTCCGATGAGTTTAATGCGGCTCTTCGATGAGATTCACGCGGCTCTCCGATGAGTTTCATGCGGCTCTTCGATGAGTTTCATGCGGCTCTCCGATGAGATTCACGCGGCTCTCCGATGAGTTTTATGCGGCTCTTCGATGAGTTTCATGCGGCTCTCCGATGAGTTTCATGCGGCTCTCCGATGAGTTTCATGCGGCTCTTCGATGAGTTTCACGCGGCTCTTCGATGAGCTTCATGCGGCTCCCAGTGAGTTTTTTTTTTTTTTTAACTGACTTAATTATTTTTTGACCGTATAAAACCCTACCATCGAACACATGAGTGGCCACCCTTGTTGTGTAAGACAGATCTGCTCGGAACACAGAAAACATCACCGCATCTTCAGATAACTTTTTTTTTAACCCTCTATTGTTTTCTTTTTTTAAAATCTCAACTGCCGCAGAGAGAAAATAGCTGTCTGCACACACTCACACACTGACGTGCTATCATTTCATACGTGTGTGTGTATAATGTGCACGGGCAAGCTCTAGTGGTGGCTCCGTCACTCCACAGTGTATTCGAATGCATTCGACCATTTCGTTTCTGTAGACTGAATTCTTATACACCCGATCATTTCAGTGAGTGGAGTAGACACACTCGCGAGTGCATCTAAACGTACGTAGCATAGGGAGCCTTCTGGGGCAGAGGTTAGGGCAACATACTTATGGGACCAGTGCCGTTGTCAGGCCCTTGGGAACCCTTGGCAGAGACTTCAGAGATATTTAGGGGGCCCTAGCCAAAAGTGTCCGACAGGGGCCTCCTAGCTCCAGACGTAATCTAAAATTAATGCTGGAAGGGGGCCCATTTGACGGAGGGGTCCCAGGCGGTTGCCTAGTTTGCCTATCAATGGTTGTCCGACAGGGGCCTCCTAGCACCAGACGTAATCTAAAATTAATACTGGAAGGGGGCCCATTTGACGGTGGGGCCCCAGGCGGTTGCCTAGTTTTTGCCTATCCATGGTTTGGGATTTAGGGGATAACTACTTGTCGGGGCCTCTAAAGCATCACAATTGGTAGGACTTTGTACCGGACAGGGGCCCTTTGGTATTGGAGGACTGGCTTAAGGGTGGGTTGCCTTTATTTGCCTATAAACACATACATACAGGTAGAAATTGGCGGATACTGCAGGATAGGCACAATTGATTGGCCGATCAATATCACGTGGACTACATGGTGGTTACGACGAGACTACAACCTGTCCAATGAACTTAACACCGCAAGGGAACTAGAAACAGCAAGAATTTGTTTTTAACAATGGCTCTCAACCTGTATTAAGCGACATCCCCCCCCCCTTTTTACATATTTTTTTTTAAAAATGACCCTCTATGAGTCCATTCCCAATTTTTTTTTTTCTTCTACGATTAGAAAAATCTACAATGTAAGTGGCTTTCAAATTTAACTCACATTGATTTCAACCATGGATTCCCACAGAAAAATCCATTTGCGAATCATTCATGGAGTGGGAATCGGAGGCATCATTTGACGGGGTGGCTAACTCCCCAACCCCTTGCAAGGATCCCCATTAATAGACCTTATACACATATAGACCTCATTATAGACACACGCGCTCATCCTTACTTGTCACTCATTTATAAATTCTGTAATGGGGGTGAGGGGTTGGGGGGGGGGGGCGTGACAGTGTGTGCCTGTAACAAGGAGGGGAGGAGGGGGAGAGCCCATAAGTTTCAGATTTAACGAACCAATGATGAAACATTAATGATTCTGAAACCTTGGCGTCAGTGCACCCCCCCCCCCCGCCCCGCCTTCCTGAGTAAACACAGGCGCATAATAATATTTAAAGGAAATAAAAATGTAGTATTTATCATATATCTCCCATTGTTTAGAAAAATGCAACCAGAGACTACGAGAGGACGAAAAACAAACAAACATATATACATACACTTGGATCAGCTAGATCGAAGGGTAGGGGGGGAGAAAGGGGTCGATCAAAACGCTAATGCTGAATGAGATCATTCAATTAAACATTTTCTACTCCTATTTCCAGACAAGAAGATGAGATTGGATCAGGCAGTGAAGCAGGGAGTCCGAGAATTCATTTCTACTCGAGAGCTGCTGCTCTGTCAAAAATTAAAAAAAAAAAAGCAGTAAGCAATGCTATTGGTGGCAGCGGTGGCGGCGGAGGAGGAGGCGGTGATGGTGGAGTTCGTGGATGGAAGTCATCATACCTTGGAGCCGCCGACATCGTATAGCTTCGCGGATATTAAGGGTTGTCGGCCTCTTAAAATATAGACCTGGAAAGGAGGGGGGGGGTTCACAGACAGTTGATAGACGGGTGCTAGAGATTGCAGCTCTCCTCGTTTGAAGATACGGTGACGTGAGAATAACAAGGATCCAAGTGACTGGGGGGGGGGGGTTATTATTTCACCCCCCCCCCCAGTCCAGGTACAAGGAAGTCCTGAACTCAAAGAAACACCTTTCATAGGTACGATGATAAACATTTTTTTTTTGCGTTTATGTGTAGTCCATAGTGAGGACAGTATGTTTCACTGACGTGTTTATGTGTAGTCCATAGTGAGGACAGTATGTTTCAATGACGTGTTTATGTGTAGTCCATAGTGAGGACAGTATGTTTCACTGACGTGTTTATGTGTAGTCCATAGTGAGGACAGTATGTTTCAATGACGTGTTTATGTGTAGTCCATAGTGAGGACAGTATGTTTCAATGACGTGTTTATGTGTAGTCCATAGTGAGGACAGTATGTTTCACTGACGTGTTTATGTGTAGTCCATAGTGAGGACAGTATGTTTCACTGACGTGTTTATGTGTAGTCCATAGTGAGGACAGTATGTTTCAATAACCGTGTTTATGTGTAGTCCATAGTGAGGACAGTATGTTTCACTGACATATTCATATCCAGTCTGTTCTTAAAATGCTGTCAACCTGCAGGTCCCGAGTTCAAGCCCTAAGGAGTATTCAGGACTTTTGATTTAATAACTGTCTAAGTATGTTGATGTGCAACTTCCATACTCTTTCGCCTTCGCACAATTTGGGCCAAGAAATCAGAATAAAGTTGTTTTTTGTCATCTGAACAGACAGAAAGACATACATACTTGCAGAAGTTCACATTTATAAATATAGAGATGAACTTGGTTATAACAGCTCTCAGAGTCTGAACTTTACACTCTCCTTCACAGGAAATGATCTATTTTTAATAGCATAATCTATGCAATAAATAAAAATAATGTTTCTGTGTGCAGCCTGAACAGTCAGACAGAGAGACTTAAAGAAAGAAGTTCACAGTTATAAATGTAGAGATGAACTTGGTTATAACAACCCATTGTAAGGCAACAAACTTTGTTAACATGGTAAAAAAAAATATGCTCTGAGCTAGAACATTGTAGGAAGTAAGAAAGGTAATGCAAAAACTTACTAATTGAAAGGGGGGAGGGGGGATACAGTCTACATATTTGTAAAGACATGACAGGATTGTGTCTTGTAAGATCTTCAGATTTGTAAAGACATGACAGGATTGTGTCTTGTAAGATCTTCAGATTTGTAAAGACATGACAGGATTGTGTCTTGTAAGATCTTCAGATTTGTAAAGACATGACAGGATTGTGTCTTGTAAGATCTTCAGATTTGTAAAGACATGACAGGATTGTGTCTTGTAAGATCTTCAGATTTGTAAAGACATGACAGGATTGTGTCTTGTAAGATCTTCAGATTTGTAAAAGACATGACAGGATTGTGTCTTGTAAGATCTTCAGATTTGTAAAGACATGACAGGATTGTGTCTTGTAAGATCTTCAGATTTGTAAAGACATGACAGGATTGTGTCTTGTAAGATCTTCAGATTTGTAAAGACATGACAGGATTGTGTCTTGTAAGATCTTCAGATTTGTAAAGACATGACAGGATTGTGTCTTGTAAGATCTTCAGATTTGTAAAGACATGACAGGATTGTGTCTTGTAAGATCTTCAGATTTGTAAAGACATGACAGGATTGTGTCTTGTAAGATCTTCAGATTTGTAAAGACATGACAGGATTGGGGTATTGTAAGATTTTCAGATTGGTAAAGACATGACAGTATTGTGTCTTGTAAGATCTTCAGATTTGTAAAGACATGACAGGATTGTGTCTTGTAAGATCTTCAGATTTGTAAAGACATGACAGGATTGGGGTCTTGTAAGATCTTCAGATTTGTAAAGACATGACAGGATTGGGGTATTGTAAGATTTTCAGATTGGTAAAGACATGACAGTATTGTGTCTTGTAAGATCTTCAGATTTGTAAAGACATGACAGGATTGTGTCTTGTAAGATCTTCAGATTTGTAAAGACATGACAGGATTGGGGTCTTGTAAGATCTTCAGATTTGTAAAGACATGACAGGATTGGGGTATTGTAAGATTTTCAGATTGGTAAAGACATGACAGTATTGTGTCTTGTAAGATCTTCAGATTGGTAAAGACATGACAGGATTGGGGTGTTATAAGATCTACAGGTGTAACAACTTACAACTGCTGTTGAGGCTGAGCTGTACTGGCTGCCGGTGTCCGAGTGGTGGACTAATGACACCGGGGTCAAGTACAAGCGCAAGCTTGTGGTGTGGGCGTTCTGGTCCACCAGCTGGAGAGCGGTGTCCAGGTCAGCTTGAGACTTTAACGGTATGTATATCTGCAACAAAGACAACAACGATTGTTACAGCGATACCTGCAGACAACAATTTCTACATACAATCTAATAAAATAATAGCGATTTGGGTTCTGTATTAAATCGAAAGTAAAGAATTAATACAAAGTATTCCAGTTTAAAATACAATCATGAAAAAATCGGATCTGCCCGAAACCAAAAATAAACCCAGCCTACTGATCAAGCCGAAGGGGGTATAACTCTATGCAAAGATTTTGCAGGGTACAGCTATTATCGTATAATATACATGCCATTGTTGTCTCTCTCTCTCTCTCTCTCTCTCTCTCTCTGTTACAATAAGAGTATGTTTCTCTGCTACAATCCTTCTGTCGCAAAAAATACTTGTTTCTCTGTCACTATCACTCTGTCACAGTACAGGTGTATCGTCTCTCTGCCACAATGAAGGTGTCCCGTGTCTGTCACAATACGTGTGTGTCTCTGTCACAATACTTGTAAATTTGTGCACAATACGTGTGTGTCTCTGTCACAATACTTGTAAATCTGTGCACAATACGTGTGTGTCTCTGTCACAATACTTGTAAATCTGTGCACAATACGTGTGTGTCTCTGTCACAATACTTGTAAATCTGTGCACAATACGTGTGTGTCTCTGTCACAATACTTGTAAATCTGTGCACAATACGTGTGTTTCTCTGTCACCATACTTGTAAATCTGTGCACAATACGTGTGTGTCTGTCACCATGCTTGTAAATCTGTGCACAATACGTGTGTTTCTGTCCTGCTATAAAACACATCAAGGTACTCACCTCACCACTACTCTGGGTGTAGAAAATATTCAACAGTATCTGATACATTTCTTGCAGTCGCCGCCCAAGTTCTCCGTATTTTACTGGTCTGGAAACAGTCAGCATTCTGGGGGTAAATACACACGAGAAAAAAAATCGCTGCATCAGTACATGAAAAAACAAGCAATTAAGCCTGTTCCATTCTGGACACTGGACGTGTTAGCGCATTTTCATGTTATGTATCAGTACGTTTGTCAGCTTTCAGTAAATATTTGTAAATTTTGGAAATGTTTATAAGTTCTATTGTGTAATGCATATATCTGTAAAACAAGCAATTAAGCCTGTTCCATTCTGGACACAGGACGTGTTAGCGCATTTTCATGTTATGTATCAGTACGTTTGTTAGCTTTCAGTAAATATTTGTACATTTTGGAAATGTTTATAAATTCAATTGTGTAATGCATATATCTGTAAAAAAAAAAATATTATAAAGACGTTTCTTTATATTTGAAAAAAAAATTATTTTCTCTTAAATCTAACTACAAGTGGTTTGTGGTTACTGAAATAGGACTCATAATTCAAAACATTCGAAATTGTAGTCATTTAATCGTCCGAAAACTCCGTCAATTGTTGCATAGCTCTGATACTTTCAATTAAACTCAGAACACAAGCTTATTATTTCATTTGATAAGTTTCTTAATAAATCTTGGTGAAACTACGTGCTGCAGTATTTCGCACCAAATGAACGGGTTATTGAACGTACAAGGTGTAGAATGGGGGTATATATATAATATATAAGCCCCTTCGGAGCCCTGAAGCCCGGCCCTCAGAGGTCCTATCGCGAAATGAACTTTTGATGTACACATGGCAGGCCAAGACCTACAAAATGATATATACATCATGGGTCTAGGACTTATGGTTGCTGAGATATAGGGCGCTCCTTTATTAATATAGCTTATATAGTAAAAAACGGTACTTTATAAGCCCCCTTTTACGGCCTTCAGAGGTCAGGTCGCAAAATGAACTTTTGATGTACACTTGGCAGGCCAAGACCTACAAAATGATATATACATCATGGGTCTAGGACTTATGGTTGTTGAGATCTAGGGTGATGACAGACAGACAGACAGACAGACAGACAGACAGACAAAACGGGACAATAGAGCATTTTTTTTTTTGAAAATGCTCTAAAAAATCTTGTTTGAGCTGCTGTTAAATTAATCAAAACCCATCGACATATTTTTGAAAACTGTATTAAATGTAAAGCCTTTCGAAAGCTAACAACATCAACAGCAATAACCGCACAGCTTGTAGGTCTTTATTAGACAGCTTAGGTAAAAGCCAACAGTGTTAGTCTAAGACTCTAGATCAGTGTTTTTCAACCTTTTTTATTCAGGGGAACCCTTTGGTGTCGTCACATTTCTGGCGGAACCTGTATACCCCATTATGTCCGTAATGGCCCTAAATTTTTGCTATTAAATTTTTTTTAAAATTCAATCGCGGAACCCCGGTTGAAAAACACTGCTCTAGATACTCATTGGGAGGTGTGTGTGTGGGGGGGGGGAGGTGTTCATTTTTATTGTTATAATTTAAAAGAAATAAGTTCAGATTGCCAGGGTGGCCAGCCCCTAAAGACCGGCACTACTTGCCACGCCCACCAAAAGCCCAGACACTGATCCGTTCTAAGGCATAGGAAAATTAAGCAACCAACGAAGTCGCTTCCAGGACCTTTTTTTTTAAATTCTTTCTCTCTCTCTCTCTCTCTCTCTCTCTATATATATATATATATATATATATATATATATATATACGCATTGTTGTAGAGGTAACGCGCTCGACAGTCGATCTGAGGATCCCGGGTTCAATCTCCGGTGAGGATGTTTCAGGACATATTTAAAGTCCCCCCCCAACCCCCCCATCTCCCGTGGTGCCTCCATGGCCCATTGCACTATTTTAGTATGGTGGGGATGAAAGAAGGGCACAATAAAAAAAATAGTCCAACATTTGGTTTATAGGATCTTAGAGATTCACGTCATCTTTATACTCAACGCCAATTTTTTTTTTAAACTACATGATTCTTATCTATACATACCATTTGAATAGCATCAGCACCTCACTCCCCCCCACCAACCCCCGAAAAGACTTTGGTGGACGAACTAATTAAACAAATGTGAACAGTATTATAACGGACCAATCTGTAGATCTGACAGAGTAACCAATAGACGACCTCCTTACCTTTTCTCCCCGCCATATTCACACTTGATCTTCAGCTCCTTCTTTTTCTGTAGTTTGTTGTAAGCGGCCTGTCTGGCCTGTTTGTTGCTCTGTTTCAGCCCGGTGTCTAGCGTGTGTCTGATAGAGGCCACCACTTCTGAGATGTCCGCTTCTTCAGCTACAATGATAACAGGAACATCAATCAGATGGTAGTGCAAAAAAAAAAAAGAAGAAAGCTAAAATTGCGCAGAAATGAGATTGTTTCTCATCAGCAGCAGCCCGGCCAATCTTATGGACCAATACATGTACCTTCAAACACTAACACTTATTGAAACGGTAAATACAATCATCATTCAAAAAAAAGAGCTAATCGAATATATATCAATGGCTAAACAAAGATACATCAATGACTAAACAAAGATACATCAATGGCTAAACAAAGATACATCAATGACTAAACAAAGATACACCAATGGCTAAACAAAGATACATCAATGACTAAACAAAGATACACCAATGGCTAAACACAGATACACCTATGTACAGTGACGTACCTAGCTTAACGCAATACTTTTTAGCTCCCTCCCCCTCTTTCCCATTCGAAAACCATTTAATATTATATGTAACTATACATTTTGCGCCCCTTTGTGAGTAGCGCCCGGGGCATGATGCCCCCTTTCACCCCCCCTCGCTACGCCAATGCCCAGGTATACTTTACGCAGGACCGCCGAGAGAATTTCTCGGGCTAAAGGCGAAAAATGGCGGCGTGTGGGGCCCCAAGTGAAATTCGGCAAAAATGTGCTTGTGCCTGTGTTAAATGACATGTAGCGTGTATGACTTAAAACAAACGTGTATGGTACTAATGTATGTAAAACAAGCATACAGATATAAGGGTCTAACTATAAATACAATAACGAATTGGCTTTTCCTATCAAACATAGCAGAAATTTATTAGACAAACATATCGTGCGACACTCATTACGGCTCGACATAGCCTGCTCCCCCCCCCTCACATGAGCTTCGTGGGCCCCGGAGAACTGTGCTTAGCCGCATCCCCTGTCTCTCTTTCTTACCAGGGCTGACTATACTGTACCAGGTGAACCCACCAATAAAATTACTACAGCGTACACACTCGGCCTCTACTACTTCATCAAACATTTTTTTTACAATTATAATAAAAAAAAAAAAAACAAACAAAAAGACGAGAACAATGAAAATTCAACTGGAGTTTTCGTTTCGTTTCTCCACGCAGGTAAATCAATTGACTCCATTGAAACGGACGAGATCGGTATTTTTTTAAAAAACAACAACAACAAGAACATGGCCAGAACAGGCAGGCAATAAATTCTCTTGAAGCAATCAATTAATGTGGGGGCGGGGGGGGGGGAATTAAAACGAGGACCAAACATAAATGTGAACATCAAAAAACAATACTCCGGCGCAGGTTCCGATTACTGCCGCCTTAATTACACTCCACATAACCCCCCCCCCCCACACCCCAATTCTACAGAAAGAAAACAGCGTTGAAGGTAAGCGTGGACTGTTTCAACGTGTTCTACCTGGGAAATATTAAGACTGTTTAAATAGCCAGACGGAAGGGGGAGAGAGAGAGAGAGAGGGGGGACAATTCAAAACGTTGTGTTTGTATTTTTTAGCAATCATGTGGAATGTGAATTTATTTCACAAATGTGTACTTGAACATTGAAGAAAAATTATAAGAGGGGGGGGGGGAACCTGGACATAAAATGACAGAAACAATCAGATCGAATCGGCTTACCACTTTAAAAGACTCAATTCTTCGCGTCAACAAAGTCGTAAATCAACGGGCGGTCTTCAACACAACAAACGGTTTGAGTTGGTTTTTTTTTTTCGGTTTTTAATGTTAGCTTTATTATTCCAAGTTTTAACCGATACGATAACACTCGGGATATGTCTTGCAATCAACTCAAGCAGAACAATGCTACACAATCAGCAATTGAATTCCTGATGACATACATGTATTTCAAATACTAATTTTATACAGTGAAGACAGAACTTGGGTGTTTCTGGGTTTGTTTCAAAAGAGGAAGATAAACCCAAACCTTACAGTCCATACGGTGAATTGTTTAAAAAGATCAATAATTTTTTTTTTGTTAAAATTAACATCGAATAATTGCATCGTATATCTAGTTTCTCTGACCAAACTTCGTTAAAAAAAAGAACAACAGAATACAATGGTCAAAGGTGAGAATATTTTACCAAGAATTATGAGTTAAAAATATTTTGTTTATATTTTTAACAAAAAAAAAATGTAACATATTTGGAGGTCGAGACTAAACGTCATGTTTAAAAAAAAAAAAACTAGTTTCTTGAGGTACCAAAGAGGAAAACTTAATTTTATGCAAGGGCGGGAGGGTGAGGTGGAATCATGGCATATTTGTAAATAATGTGAGTAATAAACAGACGCTCCAGTTTTCAGATAAACGGTCATTAAAGGATACTGGTATGCAGGCCCACCGACAGAAATTTCGGGCCCCTGGGCAGGGCTGTTACGGGCCCCCCCCAGTGCTGATAATATTTTCAAAAGTTGATTGGCCAGCTCAGTCCGGGCCCCTAAAACTCGCCGTGTCCCTGGACATTTGCCCCCTTGGCCCGCCCCCCCCCCCCCATCTCTCGGCGGCACTGGTGGTATACACAAATTAACTGAAATAAAATAAAATATAAAATACCGGTACAAATTGTGGCTTATAGGGACCTTTTTTTTTTTACGTGTATACACCGGGCATTAAGAAGATGATTTTTTTTACGTGTATACACCGGGCATTAAGAAGATGATTTTTTTTTTACGTGTATACACCGGGCATTAAGAAGATGATTTTTTTTTACGTGTATACACCGGGCATTAAGAAGATGATTTTTTTACGTGTATACACCGGGCATTAAGAAGATGATTTTTTTACGTGTATACACCGGGCATTGAGAAGATGATTTTTTTTTTACGTGTATATACCGGGCATTAAGAAGATGATTTTTTTTAAAGTAATGAATAGATAAATAAAAGATTCCCTTCTTGCAGCTTATGAAAGAGAGTAGGGTCAGATTTAGTGCAGAATTCATTGATTTCGAAGCCACATCTTATTAAGAGATTGCTTGGCTAGTTACCACAATGACCAATTTTACTTTATTGGTACGCAGTGGCTACGGTACCAGCAAATTGCTCCACACCCTAACCCTATCCCTAACCCTATTCCTAACCCTAATATAATTGCTGGTACCCGATAAAAAATACGGGCACCAGCAATATTCCTAACCCTAATATAATGGTGCTCGATGGTACCGTAGCCACTGCGTTACTGGTAGTATGTACTGATTTTAAGCCTAGTGAATTAAATTATATTTCCGTTCAACTTATTAATTCTTCCAGGGGGGGCTCCTGAAAAGCTTCAGGGCGTCGCCTAAGGTCCACCGCGCCCCCCCCTAGTGGCGTATCCAATATCCACAATAGGTGGATCAACAAGATTTATTCTTCCTCCCTAACGTAAGCGCTATCTTCCCTGTCATTCAAACCTGCCACGAACCTTGTCGGTTTGTTGGCTGCCCTGCTTGCTACTAACAATTAATAAACTAAACGTGTAAAACTTCGTGATAGAGATTTTAAAGGGATCAAACAAAGACATCTAGCCAAGTGATCGATAGACATGATCATTCCAAGAGCTTACGTAATTTCCAACCGAATAGAAAATTGAGGTGCCCTTTAGAAAAGAGGAGAGGGGGGAGGGGTGGATTCGAATTTTTGTTTAATAGATATACCAATTTAAGGGAGAACCATTTAAATTAGTCCTTAAACTTTGTTCATTTCTGCATCAGTCTATACAAGATTTATCAAAATAAAAAGCGCTGATTTTTTGAAGAATCGGCCCGAAGACATCTGCTGTTATTTTACGTTATATTTAGTTTATTTACGACACCATTTTGGTTGCCGGGCAACGCCAACCTAAGTCGTACTTCCGTGTTGGAGAATGGCACACGTGTATGTAACAACTGAGATTTTCTCCAACAAAGTGGGTGTGTACGAGTACATTTATAAACAAATAAATAAATTATAAATCCACCCTTCCTTGAGGAGATTTGTCTAAAAAAAAATATGTTGCAAGTAATAAAGGTGAATTTAGTTATGGATCTATGGAAATCAGATTATTTAGTATATGAATAGAAATACAAATGTCTGACTGTAATTTAAGATAATACAAGTCCCGAAGGAATGACAGAAAAAGGAAAAAAAAACCCGTAGTTACATGGGATTGAATGTAGATAACATATTAAGTAAAATAATGTGGTAACAAAACTGGAGAAACAAATATATTTCGTTAGCGTGTATTGACATAATAATATGTACGTACGCACCAAACACTTTAAACGTATTTTCATAAAATTTTGGACCTGGTAGCTATTGAAACTGAGACCTTTCAATTGGATTCCTTCGTGTCAATCAGGTGCTGTTGATCGAGTGAAACCTGTGCACATTCAAACATTAGTTGTATCATTCAGTGGGTGAATAGAGCGAACAATACTGATAACTATCCAATGAATAGAGAGAACAGTATTGATAACTGTCAAATAAATAGAGCGAACAGTATTCATAACTGTCCAATGAATAGAGCGAACAGTAATGATAACTGTCCAACGAATAGAGCGAACAGTATTCATAACTGTCCAATGAATAGAGCGAACAGTAATGATAATTGTCCAACGAATAGAGCGAACAGTACTGATAACTGTCCACTGAATAGAGCGAACAGTATTGATAACTGTCCAATGAATAGAGCGAACAGTATTGATAACTGTCCAATGAATAGAGCGAACAGTATTGATAACTGTTCAATGAATATAGCGAACAGTATTAATAACTGTCCAATAAATATAGCGAACAGTATTGATGATAACTGTCCAATAATGTAACAGACACCCGCAATTATGTATGTAGTCATGGACGCTGGGAAAACAACAGCCAAAAAAAAATATTCCTGAATGAACAGGCTAAGAGCGGCAACAGTGTATCTATTTGCCATAAGGTACTGACATCCATATCTTGACTGATAACGGAAGGATAGCCAATTGATCCAGGCTAATCAACGGAAATGAAGATTTTGCAGGCCAAAGTATTTCAGAATGGGTTCATTGTAGGGAGTTCCATATTAGTATTTTTATTGGGAATCGTTATGTAACCATTCTAAGTGGGTGAGCTGGTCTAGTTTTTGGTAGAATCCGTTATAAAACGAGGGGTTGTGGTAAATGCTGACTTAAACATACCGCTCTTCGAAAGAGGAATGGGGGGAGGGGTGTCAATCAAAGACAGGGTCATCTTATTACGTGGGCTCGCCCGAGCACGATCTTGGGCACTCAGCCAGTGCCCCCCCCCCCCGTGTGTACAAAAGCCAAAAAGATAATGTATTATTATTTCACTTTTTGGGGTGGTCATTGGGTGAGGGGTGGTGGGGGCGCTGAAAACAGTGGTTTCCCCAGGGAGTCCTCAATGCTGTTAAGACGGCCTAGATTATAGGGAGGAAGGGTTCTGAATTTCGCTATACATGTCATCACAAGGGAAGCTGGAATGTACATCTTAGACCATTTTTCGCGTTCTATTCTATCTATGGTATACGATACCATAAGAGACAGGGGACGGGTGGACGTGGTGCATCCATGGCCTTGACACTCCCGGTTGTGGCAGGGATGAAAGAAGGGCACTACAAAACATAAAAAAGTTGTCCCATTAAGGTAGGCATTTTTTTTTAACAGTTTGGGGGGGGGGGGGAATGGTCGTGTGTTAAAGCGTTCGACTGTCGACCTGAGGGTCTCAGGTTCGATCTCCGGTGAGGAGATATTTCAGGTCATGGTGTAAGCCTCCCGTTATATCTTCCGTGTTGCTTCCCTGTCCATTGCACTGTTGGCTATTGTGGGGATAAAAGAAGGGCACCATAAAATCGTCCCATTTGTGGTTTACAAGGTCTAAGAGATTTAATCTCATCCTTGCAGGGACTTCACACACCACAGAAGTCTGATACACGGTGAAGATTTATATCGGATAGGACACCGCCTCTAAAAGTCATATGGTTTGCGTGTTAAACTTGTGTTGTTGTTTTTTTTTTCATATCTGATATCCTCATATGTGATTGTAAAGTACACATCGAGGCCGAGAAATGGGGGGGAAGGGGTGGTGCATTAACTTCAACGGCCGTTCTGTGCGGGAATACCCGTGCTCATCCACTCCACACTAGGCTACTACGTCTCTGCATCGGACCAACTTCATCCAGATACTCTCTCTCCCTCTCTCTCCCTCCCTCCCTCTCTCTCTCTCTCTCTCTCTCTCTCTCCCTCTCTCTCCCTCCCTCTCTCTCTCTCCCTCTCTCTCCCTCCCTCCTTCTCTCTCTCTCTCTCCCTCTCCCTCCCTCCCCCCCCTCTCTCTCTCTCTCTCTCTCTCTCTCTACTTACACCATTCACTTCTTTTCAAACTTGAATAACCCGTAGAGTCAAAGGGAGCCCTGGTTTGAAAGGAAGTCGGCACAATGGCCAGGTTACTTGAGTAAAGGCGTGTTGTTGTGCTAACATAATTTTTTTTTTCAATACAAGAGAAAGAGAGACCATACAAAGAGACTGATCTTTAAATGTGGATATTCCCCAAAATAGATCATGTGAAGATTACAAGAATGACGTAAAGTGAAAAACAGATGGAATTATAAAGACCACAAGGTGAGGGTTGCGACTTGTGGCCCACTGGTGTATCGCAATGTGAATCGTCTAAAAAAAAAAGTGAAATAATTATTTGATCCTATTCAATTATTCTGTACCTTTTGTTTACTTTCTTTTCAAGTACGTCGCGAAAAACAAGTTTTTTTTTTCAATTAGGTCCCACAAGTGTGAGAACCACTGATATAGAGGATTGACTATCCTGATCGGCCTTCATATTATTGGGTCTAGTATTTAAAAAAAAGATTATTCGTTAAATAATGAGTAATTGGTGATGGTCTCGCTGGGTCTCGAGGGGGGGGGGGATTAATTAAAATCATAGGTCAAATGGCCGCTCCTTGACATTGTGCGGTACCAATTCAAGCACTAAAGAGTCGCGTCGACATTATGGGAAGGGAGGGGGGGGGCGGGCTAACTGCATGTGATAACTCTACACCAGTGATGGCCAACCTATGACACGAGTGCCGCAGTCGGCACGCAGAGCCTCATCAGTCGGCACGCGACTAAAATATCACTTCCTTCAATTTTAAATTGGAGTGCTGGCACTTTGCTGGAAATATGTGTTGTTGTTTTTTTTTTTAGTTGAATTTTGGGCACGCGGCCCGCAAAAAGGTTCGTCGCCTCGCCACCGCTGCTCTACTCTGTTGAGACAACTGACAAGGTTCAGGTTTTGTATTGTGCCGAGGAGAAACGTCACAATGAACATTCCCATAGAGAGGTTTCAATTGGAAGGAAGGTGAGAGGGAGGAGGAGGGGGGGCAGAGAGGTTCTTAAGTCTATGTGATATGTTGGAAGCCGTAAGCACACACAAACACACACACACATATATACATACAAACAACCTGTCGGGCACGCCATGGCATCAAATGTGATTGGAATTAGTTCCGGTAAGGGGTGAATTAAGCAGCGGAGGGTCTCTACGCGAACCATTACTTTACCTATGCACTCACAAAAAAAAACTCTATAAATGAATAAAGGAACAGTGAAATTAGAATGAGTTTCATGTGGGCAGTTCAGAATGGAAATAAAGGAACAGTGAAATTAGAATGAGTTTCATGTGGGCAGTTCAGAATGGAAATAAAGGAACAGTGAAATTAGAATGAGTTTCATTCGGGCAGTTCAGAATGGAAATAAAGGAACAGTGAAATTAGAATGAGCTTCATTCGGGCAGTTCAGAATGGAAATAAAGGAATGACAGTGAAATTAGAATGAGTTTCATTCGGGCAGTTCAGAATGGAAATAAAGGAACAGTGAAATTAGAATGAGTTTCATTCGGGCAGTTCAGAATGGAAATAAAGGAACAGTGAAATTAGAATGAGTTTCATTCGGGCAGTTCAGAATGGAAATAAAGGAACAGTGAAATTAGAATGAGTTTCATTCGGGCAGTTCAGAATGGAAATAAAGGAACAGTGAAATTAGAATGAGTTTCATTCGGGCAGTTCAGAATGGAAATAAAGGAACAGTGAAATTAGAATGAGTTTCATTCGGGCAGTTCAGAATGGAAATAAAGGAACAATGAAATTAGAATGAGTTTCATTCGGGCAGTTCAGAATGGAAATAAAGGAACAGTGAAATTAGAATGAGTTTCATTCGGGCAGTTCAGAATGGAAATAAAGGAACAATGAAATTAGAATGAGTTTCATTCGGGCAGTTCAGAATGGAAATAAAGGAACAGTGAAATTAGAATGAGTTTCATTCGGGCAGTTCAGAATGGAAATAAAGGAACAATGAAATTAGAATGAGTTTCATTCGGGCAGTTCAGAATGGAAATAAAGGAACAGTGAAATTAGAATGAGTTTCATGGTGGCTCTATATAGTTCAAAATGGAATTAAAGGGACAGCATTCCTCAGAGCATGCCCCCGCGCCTTCAGGAGCTAACGAAAACAAACCGCTGCGGAGTTTGCGGACCCAGGTCACATTCATGTCAATCAAGGCCAGCACGTCAAGATGAAGGAGGCAGAGAGAGAGAGGGGGACAGACGACAAAACGATCACACCGAGAGGTTACTGGCCAGCAGGCAGTTTTACATTGCATCACCAAAACATATGTACACACACACACACACACAGTGTCATCATCAGTCACTGAAAATTAGTGAGTGTGTATGTGTGTGCCTATTCATAGGACGTGGGCATTTGCTTGCGTGTGTGTTATTTTTCCTTGTCCCCCGCTATAATCAGGGCTGCCAACTTTTTTCCTGAATAATTATCCATATAACGATGCAAATAAACGTATGAAAAAAAACAAGCAATTAAGCCTGTTCCATTCTGGACACAGGACGTGTTAGCGCATTTTCATGTTATGTATCAGTACGTTTGTTAGCTTTCAGTAAATATTTGTACATTTTGGAAATGTTTATAAATTCAGTTGTGTAATGCATATATCTGTAAAAAAAAATATTATAAACACGTTTCTTTATATTTGAAAAAAAATTATTTTCTCTTAAATCTAACTACAAGTGGTTTGTGGTTACTGAAATAGGACTCATAATTGAAAACATTCTAAATTGTAGTCATTTAGTCGTCCGAAAACTCCGTCAATTGTTGCATAGCTCTGATACTTTCAATTAAACTCAGAACACAAGCTTACTATTTCATTTGATGAGTTTCTTAATAAATCTTGGTGAAACTACGTGCTGCAGTATTTCGCACCAAATGAATGGGTTATTGAACGTACAAGATGTATATATAATATATAAGCCCCTTAGGAGCCCTGAAGCCCGGCCCTCAGGTCCTATCGCGAAATGAACTTTTGATGTACACTTGGCAGGCCAAGACCTAGAAAATGATATATACATCATGGGTCTAGGACTTATGGTTGTTGAGATATAGGCGCTCTTTATTAATATAGCTTATATAGCAAAAAACAGTACTAAGCCCCCTTTTACGGCCCTGAGAGGTCAGATCGCGAAATGGAAAAAGTCATTTCTTGGCAGGCCAAGACCTACAAAATGATATATACATCATGGGTCTAGGACTTATGGTTGTTGAGATCTAGGGTGATGACGGACGGACAGACAGACAAAACGGGGACAATAGAGCATTTTTTTTTTCGAAAATGCTCTAAAAAGCAAAGATGCAAATGAAAGAAACAAAATAAAATATCTAGATCTAGATGATATATTTTTCTTAAATCTAGATGGGATAAAAAAAAATATATCCATATTTATTAAGTGATAGCCTTTTTCTTAAATCTAGATGGGTTAAAAATACATCCATATCTATTAAATTATAGACTTTTCTTAAATCTAGATGGGATAAAAATGCATCAATATCTATTAAATTATAGAC
>JAGDYQ010000118.1:785428-817857 GCA_021962125.1 Bulinus truncatus
AAATGACAAGAAATACTAAGGCGGTGCGTGTGTGTGTTAGGTTCCGGTACGCCGATCATAGTAGCTGCCAGCGCCAACCCGCTTTAGACAATTTACTGTGTGCAACAATCGAACTGATTTCTTAACAGCGTAACGGGGGGGGGGGGTCGGTGGGGGGGGGGGTCGGTGGGTGGGGATGGCGGTGACATGCCGGAATGTTGAGTGTCTCTCCCTCCCCGCTACAATTGTGCAATCGTGATCAGCCAGTTCCAGCCTCGTGGTACGGCGGGCCAGCCACTCGGATATTGACTACACGCACGCACCACATCACGGTAAAAAAGGGGAAGGGGAGGGGAGATGGCAATGATAACACGTCGAACTCTGGCCCCACTTTGTTTAGAACAACTAAACCAGGGGGGGTATAACATTTGACGCATTCGCAGTGTTCCGATAGTGTGATACTTTTTTCGCAAATTTTGTTACTGTTTGAGACTACTATACAAAAAAAAAAGGTTTCTTAATATCGCGCAAGGCAAACAAAATACAGTGGATTCCGCTTAATTGGGACAGCCGCTTAGTTGGGACAAAATGCCTCGGTCCCGATTAAGCGGAATCGACTGTAATTAAAACACAAAGTCAGACCATTTTCACGCAGACGTCAGAGTTTACAAAGCATATCGTAAATAGGTTGTTTGTCCTCCCTTCAATAAATATTCATTATGTGACCATAAAACAGACTGGGTGTAAACGTGTAAGGTTCTCCAGTCAAATTAAAAAAAAATATGCGTGTACTACTTTGTGCTACACGTGTTTTAGACTACGAGCTAATTTGGTCCGAAGACAAAAAAAAATCCGGGTGTAAACGTGTAAGGGTTTTCCCGTCAAATTTAAAATATGTGTGTGCTACTTTGTGCTACACGTGTTTTAGACTACGCGCTAATTTGGTTCGAAGACAAAAAAATTAATTTTGGCAACACTCGCGACAGTGCTGAAAACTGACCGAGCTCTTATTCAACTATGACACGTGACCCGTATTCCCGGTAACCCCGTTTCGTTACACCTCCCTCCATCCCTCCCCTTCTCTTTCACTTCCTACCCTTTCCACCGGTGTACCCCGGGGTGACGTCATGTAACCTACACCCAAGTCACGATTGTGACCTAGTTTTGACTATCGGGGTTACGGGAGGGGAGGAAAAAAAAACCGCCCACACTTTATGGTTTCCCCCTGTTAATCCCTCCCCTGCTCACAGTGCCCTCTCCCCCCCCCCCCCAACATCCACCGGCCGACTATTGTACGCTATCACACAAGTGGCACAGCCTTCTCAAAACATCTATGTATTATTGTATGTTCTATTCCAAAGAACGGCAAGATTTCCCTTGGAACTCTTTCAAAGCGGAACTGTGCAGGACTTGAACAAACAGGAGAAGGGAGGAGGGGGGGGAGCGGTGTCGAGGGAGAAAAACTATATGTATAATTAAATAAATCTTATAAAGGCTTTTGAAACCGGTTGAATAGAGACCGACCGGGCGGGGAGAAAGAGATTAAAGCTGTAAAATTTATTTCGCCAAATGACATACATTTTTTTTTTGTAAGTTCTGCTACGGATCAGCTTTCCTTATAGAGAGAGAAGGGGGATGGGGTGTGAAAACGTTAAGTTTAAACAGAAAACTCACACTTATAATTTTGAGGCAAATATAACAACGGTGGCGAAATGCGGCTCGTCGACGAGTTTCACGATACTCTTCGATGAGTTTCATGCGGCTCTTCGATGAGTTTCATGCGGCTCTTCGATGAGTTTCATGCGGCTCTTCGATGAGTTTCACGATGCTCTTTGATGAGTTTCACGATGCTCTTCGATGAGTTTCATGCGGCTCTTCGATGAATTTCATGCGGCTCTTTGATGAGTTTCACGATGCTCTTCGATGAGTTTCATGCGGCTCTTCGATGAATTTCATGCGGCTCTTCGATGAGTTTCACGCGGCTCTTCGATGAGCTTCATGCGGCTCCCAGTGAGTTGTTTTTTTTTTAAACTGACAAGTATTTTTTGACTGTATAAAACCCGGATTGAGGCTACCCTACCATCGAACACATGAGTGGCCACCCTTGTTGTGTAAGACAGATCTGCTCGGAACACAGAAAACATCACGGCATCTTCAGATAACTTTTTTTTTAACCCTCTATTGTTTTCTTTTTTAAAATCTCAACTGCCGCAGAGAGAAAACAGCTGTTTACACACACTCACACATTGACGTGCTATCTTTTCATACGTGTGTGTGTGTATAATGTGCACGGGCAAGCTCCGGTGGTGGCTCCGTCACTCCACAGTGTATTCGAATGCATTCGACCATTTTGTTTCTGTAGACTGAATTCTTACACACCCGATCACTTCAGTGAGTGGAGTAACACACACTCGCGAGTGCATCTAAACGTACGTAGCATAGGGAGCCTTCTGAGGCAGAGGTTAGGGCAACATACTTATGGGACCAGTGCCGTTGTCAGGCCCTTGGGAACCCTTGGCAGAGACTTCAGAGATATTTAGGTGGCCCTAGCCAAAAGTGTCCGACAGGGGACTCCTAGCTCCAGACGTAATCTAAAATTAATGCTGGAAGGGGGCCGATTTGACGGAAGGGTCCCAGGTGGTTGCCTAGTTTGCCTATCCATGGTTGTCCGACAGGGGCCTCCTAGCTCCAGACGTAATCTTAAATTAATACTGGAAGGGGGCCCATTTGACGGTGCGGCCCCAGGCGGTTGCCTAGTTTTTTGCCTATCCATGGTTTGGGATTTAGGGGATAACTACTTGTCGGGGCCTCTAAAGCATCACAATTGGTAGGACTTTGTACCGGACAGGGGTCCTTTGGTATTGGAGGACTGGCTTAAAGGTGGGTTGCCTTTATTTGCCTATCAACACATACATACAGGTAGAAATTGGTGGATACTGCAGGATAGGCACAATTGATTGGCCGATCAATATCACGTGGACGACATGGTGGTTACGACGAGACTACAACCTGTCCAATGAACTTAACACCGCAAGGAAACTAAAAACGGCAAAGAATTTGTTTTTAACAATAGCTCTCAACCTGTATTAAGCGACACCCCCCCCCTCCTTTTACATATTTTTAAAATGACCCTCTATGAGTCTATTCCCAATTTTTTTTTTCTTCTACGATTAAAAAAAAAATCTACAATGTAAGTGGCTTTCAAATTTAACTCACATTGATTTCAACCAGGGATTCCCACAGAAAAATCCATTTGCGAATCATTCATGGAGTGGGAATCGGAGGCATCATTTGACGGGGTGGCTAACTCCCCAACCCCTTGCAAGGATCCCCGTTAATAGACCTTATACACATATAGACCTCATTATAGACACATTAATAGACCTTATACACATATAGACCTCATTATAGACAAATTAATAGACCTTATACACATATAGACCTCATTATAGACACGTTAATAGACCTTATACACATATAGACCTCATTATAGGCACGTTAATAGACCTTATACACATATAGACCTCACTATAGACACACGCGCTCATCCTTACCTGTCACTCATTTATAAATTCTGTAATGGGGGTGGGGGGTAAGGGGGGGGCTTGACAGTGTGTGCCTGTAACAAGGAGGGGGAGCCCAGAAGTTTCAGATTTAACGAACCAATGATGAAACATTAATGATTCTGAAACCTTGGCGACAGTGCACCCCCCCCCGCCCCGCCTTCCCGAGTAAACACAGGCGCATAATAATATTTAAAGGAAATAAAAAAAATGTAGTATTTATCATATATCTCCCAGTGTTTAGAAAAATGCAACCAGAGACTACGAGAGGACGAAAAACAAACAAACATATATACATACACTTGGATCAGCTAGATCAAAGGGTAGGGGGGGGGGAGAGAAAGGGGGTCGATCAAACGCTAATGCTGAATGAGATCATTCAATTAAAACATTCTCTTACTCCTATTTCCAGACAAGAAGAGGAGATTGAATCAGGCAGTGAAGCAGGGAGTCTGAGAATCCATTTCTACTCGAGAGCTGCTGCTCTGTCACAAACTGTAAAAGCGCGTCGGGGACTGGTGTAAGCAATGTTGCTGAGCGCAGCGGCGGTGGAGGAGGAGGCGGTATGGTGGAAGGAGTTCGTGGATGGAAGTCATCATACCTTGGAGCAGCCGACATCGTATAGCTTCGCGGATATTAAGGGTTGTCGGCCTCTTGAAATATAGACCTGGAAGGGGGGGGGGGCCCACAGACAGTTGATAGACGGGTGCTAGAGATTGCAGCTCTCCTCGTTTGAAGATATGGCGACGTGAGAATAACAAGGATCCAAGTGACTGGGGGGGTATTATTAAATTCGTCTCTCGTCTGGGTGTAGGCCGATATATGAAGCAATTTTTTTAAATTCTATAACATGCAGCATGTGTACACACGTGTATTGGTTTCATTGTAAAGTGCAGTGATACAGAAAAAAAATATAAAAAAAAAATACAACAGGGAAACTTTCTTGACATAATCCCTTTTGTTTTTTTTTTCAAAATATGTATATTTTACTTGCGTTACATAAACAAATATACAACAGTATTATTCTCACGACCTGTTTGTTTTTTTTTTTAAGGTGACGACGGTCAAAGTCTGGAAAACTCACGGAAACCCCTTAAGGATGAATGTCTATAACGCAGGCAACAACTCACCTCAGCTCATTGGGTGGGGGGGGGGGGATAAGAGGAGGAGGGGGAGGGAAACTTGCTTAATAACCTAAACTTTTATTTTGTTTTATAAAGTTATTACAGTATTTTTGTTTTCTTTCCAGAAATGTCTGAATGCCTATTGAGTGCTAAAAATAGATTCCCCTTTTACTGCCAATGATGGCCCAATAGCCACGGCTAACTATGTGACGGACTGGCTAACTATGTGACGGACTGGCTAACTATGTGACGGACTGGCTAACTATGTGACGGACTGGCTAACTATGTGACGGACTGGCTAACTATGTGACGGACTGGCTAACTATGTGACGGACTGGCTAACTATGTGACGGACGGCTAACTGTGTGACGGACGGCTAACTATGTGACGGACTGGGTTCAGCACAATGCCGCATTTACTCTCCCCAACTAATGTCTGGTATCCAACATAAGCTAAATAGATCCAACCCGGAAACCCCAGACCACCAATATGGTGCTCGCCACCTCCAAGAATTCCATTTTTAACCCAACCCTGATGTAACAAATCCTTTTGTTTAAATAAATAAATAAGCCATGTTATTGGTTGTTCTTTGTCCGGGAAAAGCCCCGACTGCCGCTAGTAAGTGTACAGTTTGGGAAACAGATTTGATGTAAATACATGTACCTCTATTTTTTTGTTTGTTATTATGTGTAGGAGAAACAGCCCTGCAGCAATCAGGGCCGAAAACAGAGTCCTCCACCCTTGATAATCAATGAAATCCATCAGCTGCCAAGTCAATTTAAAGGCAGATTTAAGAATGTGTCTGGGCCCCAAAGGCGCTGTGCTTTGGCGAATTTACGGGTCTCGGCGGCCCCGGCAACAATGCGGAAAGTATGGGTTCTGAGCTGTATGGGTTCTGAGCTGTATGGGTGCTAATCTGTACGGATGCTAAGAATACTAAGATGTATGGGTGCTAAGATGTATGGGTGCTAAGCTGTACGGATGCTAAGAAGTATGGATGCTAAGATGTAAGGGTGCTAAGCTGTACGGATGCTAAGCTGTATGGGTGCTAAGCTGTACGGATGCTAAGATGTATGGGTGCTAAGCTGTACGGATTCTAAGCTGTATGGGTGCTAAGCTGTACGGATGCTAAGCTGTATGGGTGCTAAGCTGTACGGATGCCAATCTGTGCGGGTGCTAGGTGACTTAGCAAATGGCTTGGACCATTGTACATAGGCATTGAAATAAAAGAAACGAAGTGGCTACGGTTACGGCAAACGCATGCGCTCTAGACTGACTATTTTTTTAGGGGTTAGGAATAGGATTAGGGATAGGGTTAGGGATAGGAACAATATCTATAGCTGGACCCCGAAAAAAAAAATTCGGCTAAAAAAATAGTCCGTCTAGAGCACTAGAGCGCATGCGCGTTTGCCGTAACCGTAGCCACAGCGTAAAAGAAAACTACAGGTAAAGTTGGCTGATTTGAAGTGTGTCGCCAAAAAAAAAACAACTACCGGTAAGTGCATTATTATGAAGATGTGACATTAGTTCAAGATGTTCTTTCTTTAATCCTTTTCGTTTTTCTTCAATTACATGTGGGTTGTGAAGATCAAGTGGGTTGTGCAGATCAAGTGGGTTGTGAAGATCAAGTGGGTTGGGACGTGGGTTGTGAAGATCAAGTGGGTTGTATAGATCAAGTGGGTTGCGAAGATCAAGTGGGTTGTGAAGATCAAGTGGTTTGCGAAGATCAAGTGGGTTGTGAAGATCAAGTGGGTTGCGAAGATAAAGTGGGTTGGGATGTGGGTTGCGAAGATCAAAAAAGTTTTCTAAGTAGCTAGTAAATTGCAAATGTTTGAGCCAAAAAAAAGACATCAACCAACAAACTTTGAAGTACAAGATCATAAAAATAACAACTCACACAAGATTGTGAATGAACCTAAATATCTGGTGCGCTGACACAAACACACACGCACGCACACACACACACGAGGAGGTGAAAAGAATGTTCGCTGGGTAATTTAGCCGTGTCAATACTCAAGCATGATTGACTTTTCCCGTTTCATTGAGAGGAGAAACTGTTGCGTTGGTTCAGAATTGTAAGACAAGCTGAGATTAACATTTCTCAACAATGAAATCAAAGCAAAAAATAACTGCACAGAAAGTTATAGAGCAGTGAATAAAAACCTGTGCAATGTGCAGGCTAAAATAGAAGTAATAAATTAAAAAAACAAAATTATCATAATAATATATTTGCCCCCGTGATCATTCTTCAGATCGAGCCTCATTACAACAAGTTCAAAGATATGGGTTGGGAGGGGGGAGGCGTCGATCAATGTTTCCCAAACTTTCGTCATCTGTGTACCCCCCTTTTTTCGTAATAGTAACTAACTCCCCTAGTAAGAAAATAAATAAATGAATCTTGCCCTGTCATGGTCATGCATTGTTATCTTGTTTTCTCGGTTTTCTCAGCCCGGTGCAGCGCGCACCCCCTGCTGCACCGCCCCCCCCCCCCACGACAAAGTCTTCGCTAAGTACCCCCTGGGGAAAGCGCACCACACATTGGGAAACACTGGGGGTAGTTGAAAGAAACTATTTCGCTGATCATTATGGAAAAGAATATCATTAGTGGATTGATTTCACCCCCGAGTCTAGGTACAAGGAAGTCCTGAACTCAAAGAAACACCTTTCATAGGTACGATGATAAACATTTTTTTGCGTTTATGTGTAGTCCATAGTGAGGACAGTATGTTTCAATGACGTGTTTTTATGTAGTCCATAGTGAGGACAGTATGTTTCACTGACGTGTTTATGTGTAGTCCATAGTGAGGACAGTATGTTTCACTGACGTGTTTATGTGCAGTCCATAGTGAGAACAGTATGTTTCACTGACGTGTTTATGTGTAGTCCATAGTGAGGACAGTATGTTTCACTGACGTGTTTATGTGCAGTCCATAGTGAGGACAGTATGTTTCACTGACGTGTTTATGTGCAGTCCATAGTGAGGACAGTATGTTTCACTGACGTGTTTATGTGTAGTCCATAGTGAGGACAGTATGTTTCACTGACGTGTTTATGTGCAGTCCATAGTGAGGACAGTATGTTTCACTGACGTGTTTATGTGTAGTCCATAGTGAGGACAGTATGTTTCACTGACATATTCATATCCAGTCTTAAAAATGCTGTCAACCTGCAGGTCCCGAGTTCAAGCCCTAATGAGTATTCAGGACTTTGGATTTAATAACTGTCTAAGTATGTTGATGTGCAACTTCCATACTCTTTCTCCTTCACACAAATCGGACCAAGAAATCAAAATAAAGTTGTTGTTTTATTGTAATCTGAACAGACAGAAAGACATACACATTACACACTTGCAGAAGTTCACAGTTATAAATATAGAGATGAACTTGGTTATAACAGCTCTCAGAGTCTGAACACTACACTCTCCTTCACAGGAAATGGTCTATTTTTAATAACATGATCTCTATGCAATAAATAAAAATAACGTTTCTGTGTGCAGCCCGAACAGTCAGACAGACAGACTTAAAGAAGTTCACAGTTATAAATGTAGAGATGAACTTGGTTATAACAACCCATTGTAAGGCAACAAACTTTGTTAACATGATGAACAAAAACTGTCCCCCAGGCAGTATGCTGAAATATGCTCTGAGCTAGAACATGGTAGGAAGTAAGAAAGGTAATGCAAAAACTTACAAATTGAAAGGGGGGAGGGGGGATACAGTCTACATATTTGTAAAGACATGACAGGATTGGGGTATTATAAGATCTACAGGTGTAACAACTTACAACTGCTGTTGAGGCTGAGCTGTACTGGCTGCTGGTGTCCGAGTGGTGGACCAATGACACCGGGGTCAAGTACAAGCGCAAGCTTGTGGTGTGGGCGTTCTGGTCCACCAGCTGGAGAGCGGTGTCCAGGTCAGCTTGAGACTTTAATGGTATGTATATCTGCAACAAAGACAATAACGATTGTTACAGCGATACCTGCAGACAACAATTTCTATATACAATCTAATAAAATAATAGCGATTTGGGTTCTGTATTAAATCGAAAGTAAAGAATTAATACAACAGTATTCCAATTTAAAATACAATCATGAAAAAATCGGATCTGCCCGAAACCAAAAATAACCCAGCCTCACTGGATCAAGCCGAAGGAGGTATAACTCTCATGCAAAGATTTTGCAGGGTACAGCTAGTATCGTATAATATATATGCCATTGTTGTCTCTCTCTCTCTCTCTCTCTCTCTCTCTCTCTCTCTCTGTTACAATAAGAGCATCTGTTTCTCTGCTACAATCCTTCTGTCGCAAAAAATACTCGTTTCTCTGTCACTATCACTCTGTCACAATACAGGTGTCTTGTCTCTCTGCCACAATGAAGGTGTCCCGTGCCTGTCACAATACGTGTGTCTCTGTCACCACGCTTGTAAATCTGTGCACAATACATGTGTCTCTGTCACCATACTTTAAAATCTGTGCACATTTTTGTGTCTCTGTCACCGACACTTGTAAATCTGTGCACAATACGTGTGTCTCTGTCACCCTGTTGTAAATCTGTGCACAATACGTGTGTCTCTGTCACCACACTTGTAAATCTGTGCACAATACGTGTGTCTCTGTCACCACACTTGTAAATCTGTGCACAATACGTGTGTCTCTGTCACCACACTTGTAAATCTGTGCACAATATGTGTGTCTCTGTCACCACACTTGTAAATCTGTGCACAATACGTGTGTCTCTTCACCATACTTGTAAATCTGTGCACAATACGTGTGTCTCTGTCACCATACTTGTAAATCTGTGCACAATACGTGTGTCTCTGTCACCATACTTGTAAATCTGTGCACAATACGTGTGTCTCTGTCACAATACTTGTAAATCTGTGCACAATACGTGTGTCTCTGTCACCACACTTGTAAATCTGTGCACAATACATGTGTCTCTGTCACCATACTTGTAAATCTGTGCACAATACGTGTGTCTCTGCCACCATACTTGTAAATCTGTGCACAATACGTGTGTCTCTGTCACCATACTTGTAAATCTGTGCACAATGCGTGTGTCTCTGTCCTGCTATAAAACACATCAAGGTACTCACCTCACCACTAATCTGTGCACAATACGTGTGTCTCTTCACCATACTTGTAAATCTGTGCACAATACGTGTGTCTCTGTCACCATACTTGTAAATCTGTGCACATGGTGTGTCTCCTGTCACAATACTTGTAAATCCTGTGCACAATACGCATGTCTCTGTCACCACACTTGTAAATCTGTAACACTTACATGTGTCTCTGTCACTATACTTGTAAATCTGTGCACAATACGTGTGTCTCTGCCACCATACTTGTAAATCTGTGCACACCACGCGTGTCTCTGCCACCACACTTGCAAATCTGTGCACACAATATGTGTGTCTCTGTCACCACACTTGTAAATCTGTGCACAATACGTGTGTCTCTGCCACCATACTTGTAAATCTGTGCACAATACGTGTGTCTCTGTCACCATACTTGTAAATCTGTGTACAATACGTGTGTCTCTGTCACCATACTTGTAAATCTGTGCACAATGCGTGTGTCTCTGTCCTGCTATAAAACACATCAAGGTACTCACCTCACCACTACTCTGGGTGTAGAAAATGTTCAACAGTATCTGATACATTTCGTGCAGCTGCCTGCAAGTTCTCCGTATTTTACTGGTCTGGAAACAGTCAGCATTCTGGGGGAAAATACACACGAAAAAAAAATCGCTGCATTAGTACATGAAAAAAATCTTGTTTGAGCTGCTGTTAAATTAATCAAACCCATCGACATATTTGAAAACTGTGTTAAATAAAAATTTTCCAAAGAAACCTATTAACATTTCAACAACATCAATACTAAACCATGGGTCTTATTTAGACAGCTTGGGTAAAAGCCAACAGTGTTAGTCTAAGACTCTAGATACTCATTGGGAGGTGTGGGGGGGTGTTAGACACAATGCCCTGTTTTATTCGTTCATTTTTATTTTATAATTTAAAAGAAATAAGTTCAGACTGCCAGGGTGGCCAGCCCTTAAGACCGGCACTACCTGCCAGGCCCACCAAAAGCCCATACACTGATCCGTTCTAAGGCATAGGAAAATAAAGCAACCAACGAAGTCGCTTCCAGGACGTTTTTTTAATTCTCTCTCTCTTTCTCTCTCTCTCTCTCTCTCTCTCTCTCTCTCTATATATATATATATATATATATATATATATATATATATATATATATATATATACGCATTGTTGTAGAGGTAACGCGCTCGACAGTCGATCTGAGGATCCCGGGTTCAATCTCCGGTGAGGACCAATGGATGTTTCAGGACATATTTGAAAGTCCCCCCTCCCCGATCTCCCGTGGGGACTCCATGACCCATTGCACAATTTTAGTATGGTGGAGGGATGAAAGAAGGGCACAATAAAAAAAATAGTCAAACATTTGGTTTATAGGATCTTAGAGATTCACGTCATCTTTACACTCAACGCCAAATTTTCTAAACTACAAAATTCTTATCTATATATATATACCATTTGAATAGCATCAGCACCTCATCCCTCCTCCCTCAACCAACCCGAAAAGACTTTGGTGGACGAGTCACAACTAAACAAATGTGAACACTATTATAACGGACCAATCTGTAGATCTGACAGAGTAACCAATAGACGACCTCTCTTACCTTTTCTCCCCGCCATATTCACACTTGATCTTCAGCTCCTTCTTTTTCTGTAGTTTGTTGTAAGCGGCCTGTCTGGCCTGTTTGTTGCTCTGTTTCAGCCCGGTGTCTAGCGTGTGTCACAGTGAGGCCACCACTTCTGAGATGTCCGCTTCTTCAGCTACAACGATAACAGGAACATCAATCAGATAATTCACAAACAAAAAAAAGCTAAAATAATTGCGCAAAATGAGATTGTTTCTCATCAGCAGCAGCCCGAAAGCCAATACAAGTACCTTCAAACACTAACACTGATTGAAGCACAATACAATCATCATTCAAAAAAAAGACTTCTAATCGAATATATATCAATATTAAACAAAGATACATCAATGACTAAACAAAGATACATCAATGCGAAACAAAGATACATTAATGACTAAACAAAGATACATCAATGACTAAACAAAGATACATCAATGGCGAAATATAGATACATCAATGACTTAACAAAGATACATCAATGACTGACACAGATACATCAATGACTAAACAAAGATACATCAGTGGAAAAATACAGATATATGTACACCCATGTTCAGTGGCGTAGCGACTTAACTCGCGCCCGGGGCACAATACCATTTACAAGGTCTAACTATAAATACAATAACGTTGGCTTTTCCTATCAAATATAGCAGAAATTTATTAGACAAACATATCGTGCGACACTCATTACGGCTCGACATAACCTTTGCTCCCCCTCACGCATAAACTTCGTGGGCCCCGAAGAACTGTGCTTGCCGCATCCTCTCTCTCTCTCTCTCTCTCTCTCTCTCTCTCTCTCTCTCCCACCAGGGCTGACTATACTGTAAGGTGAACCCACCAATAAAATTACTACAGCGTACACACTCGGCCTCTACTACTTCATCAAACATTTTTTACAATTATAATAATAAAACAAACAAACAAAAAGACGAGAACAGTAAAAATTCAACTGGAGTTTTCGTTTCGTTTCTCCGCGCAGGTAAATCAATCGACTCCATTGAAACGACGAGATTAGTATTTAAAAAAACAACAAGAACATGGCCAGAACAGGTAGGCAATAAATTCTCTTGAAGCAATCAATTGATTGGGGGGGAATTAAAACGAGGACCAAACATAAATGTGAACATCAAAAACAATACACCGACGCAGGTTCCTTCGTTTAGGATTACTGCCGCCTAATTACATCCCCCATAACCCCGCTTAACCACCACCCCCAATTCTACAGAAAGAAAACTGCGTTGAAGGTAAGCGTGGACTGTTTCAACGTGTTCTACAAATATTAAGACTGTTTAAATAGCCAGACTGAAAGGGGGGACGATTCAACGCGTTTTGTTATGTATTTTTTATTATTCATGTGGAATGTGAATTTATTTCAGAAATTTTACATGATCGTTGAAGAAAAATTATGATGGGGGGGGAACCTGGACATAAAATGACAGAAACAATCAGATCGAATCGGTTTACCACTTTAAAAGACTCAATTCTTCGCGTCAACAAAGTCATAAACCAACGGGCGGTCTTCAATACAACAAACGGTTTTAACCGATACGATAACAATCGGGATATGTCTTGCAATCAACTCAAGCAGAACAATGCTACACATTCAGCAATTGAAAATCCTGATGACATATTTCAAATACTAATTTTATACAGTGCGAAGACAGAACTTGGGTGTTTCTGGGTTTGTTTCAGAGAAAAGATAAACCCAAAGCTTAGCCTTTTACGCACTGGCCCACGACCGTCAAATGACGGACGATGTATTTTTTTACCGCTTCCGTCAACAATTGCATAGCCGAGCAATTATATTTAAAATGAGAGGTTGATTTATGTGGCGCGCTAGTGATGTAGGTTGTACGCTTGGCTGAGACCCAGTTTGGCTAGCTATGTGCGGGTTCGATTCCTGATAGAGACATACATTTTTTGTTCAGATTTTATTTTTCAGGATCAGGGTTAGGGATAGGGGTTAGGGATAGGGTTAGGATTAGGGATAGGGTTAGGGTGTGCAGCCAGTGCCATATTTTTAATGTTTATCACCTGATCACCATATAATAAACAAAAAAATGTAACATATTGGAGGTCGAGACTAAACGTCATGTTTATAAAAAAAAAACAACTAGTTTCTTGAGGTACCGAAGAGGAAAACTTAATTTTATGCAGGGCGGAGGGTGAGGTGGAATCATGACATATTTGTAAATAATGTGAGTAATAAACAGACGCTCCAGTTTTCAGATAAATAGTCATTAAAGGGTACTGCTATACACACTGAAATAAAATAAAATATAAAATACCGGTACAAATAGTGGCTTATATGGACCCTTTTTTTTACGTATATACCACATTAAGAAGACGATTAAGACAACAAAGTAATTAATAGATAAATAAAAGATTCCCTACTTGCAGCTTATGAAAGAGAGTAGGGGCAGATTTAAGGGCAGATTTCATCGATTTCGAAGCCACATCTTATTAAGGATTGCTTGCTAAGCTACCACAATGACCAATTTTACTTTATTGGTAGCAGGTCCTGATTTTAAGCCGAGTGAATTACATTATATTTCCGTTCAACTTATTAATTCTTCCAGGGGGTGCTCCTGAAAAGCTTAAGAGCGTCGCCTAAGGTCAACCGAGCCCCCTAGTGGCGTATCCAATATCCACAATAGGTAGATCAACAAGATTTATTCTTCCTCCCTAACGTAAGCGCTAACTTCCCTGTCATTCAAACCTGCCACGAACCTTGTCGGTTTGTTGGCTGCCCTGCTTGCACTAACAATTAATAAACTAAACGTGTAAACCTCGTGATAGAGATTTAAAGGGATCAAACAAAGACATCTAGCCAAGTGATCGATAGACATGATCATTCCAAGAGCTTACATGTTTGATTTCCTGAATAGAAAATTGAGGTGCCCTTTAGAAAAGAGAGGTGGATAAGAATTTTTGTTTAATAGATACACCACTTTATGGGAGAAACATTTGAATTAGTCCTTAAACTTTGTTCATCTCTGCACCAGTCTATACAAGATTTATCAAAATAAAAAGCGCTGATTTTTTAAGAATCGGCCCGAAGACATCTGTTATTTTACGTTATATTTAGTTTATTTACGACACCATTTTGGTTGCCGAACACCAACTCAAGTCGTACTTCCGTGTTGGAGAATGGCCCACGTGTATGTAACAACTGAGATTTTCTCCAACAAAGTGGGTGTGTACGAGTACATTTATAAAAAAAAATTATAAATCCACCCATCCTTGATGAGATTTATCTAAAAAAATATGTTGCAAATTATAAAGGTTAATTAGACTTTAATTATGGATCTATGGAAATCAAATTATTTAGTATATGAATAGAAATACAAATGTCTGACTGTAATCTCTATACTTATAAGACATTTGTTGTCTGTCTGTCTGTCTGTCTGTTCCCTTATAACTCAAGATCCAGATAACCAAATAATGTGAAATTTGTTACACATACACATAATTACATGGGGAAGGTTATAGGACAGGTTTCGTTTCATCTCGATGGGTAGTTTAATTGTAAAATTAATTTTTTTATTTTAGTATTTTACTATATTAAAGTAATCTCGACGGCGCCATAAATAAAATTCCTCTGTGACGTCATTTCCCTATGATCGAATAGAACTTGCGCGCTGGTGCTGTATTGTGCCTTTGTGATGCAAAGAATTGTTGTTTTTTCATGCTCTCTGATTTGTACAGTTTGAGGAAGGTAAAGGAATGAAGAAGGATTTTAGAAGAAGTGTGAAGTCATAATAATAAGTATATATATATATATATATATATATATATATAGAGAGAGAGGGGGGGGAGGGAGAGAGAGAGAGATGAAGAGAGAGATGAAGAGAGGGGGCAGGGGGGAGAGAGAGAGAGGAAAGGAGGGTAGGAGGGAGGAGGGGAGAGAGGAGGGAGGGGGATGGACAGAGGAAAAGGAGGGGGAGAGAGGGGGATGGGAGGGGCAGGGAGGGATAGAGAAGGAAGGAGAGAGGGGAGGGAGGGAGAGAGGGGGAGGGAGAGAGGGTGGGAGAGACAGAGGGAGAGAGAAGGGAAGTGAGGGGGGCAGGGAGGGGAGAGAATAGGAGGAGAGGAGGGAGGGGAGAAGGGGGAGAGAGAGGTGGAAAGGGGGAGGAAAGGAGGAGAGAGGGGTTAGGGAGGGAGAGAGAGGGAGAGAGGGAGAGGGATGGGAGAAATGGGAGGAAGAGATAAAGAAAGAAGAGGGGGCAGGGAGAGAGAGGGAAGGAGGAAGGAGGAGGATGGACAGAGGAGAGAAAGGGAGGGGGAGGAAGAGAAGGGAGATGGGAGGGATGGAGGGAGAAAGGGAGGGAGGGGAGGGAGGGAGGAGAGAGGAAGGGAGAGAGGGGTGAGGGGAGAGAAAACAGAAGGTAAACAGAAAACCTTATTTTAAACCCGGGCAAAACCTAGGTACACCTTCATTTAAGATAATACAAGTCCCGAAGGAATGACAGAAAAGGAAAAAACCACATGGTATGGGTTAAATGTAGATAACATATTAAAGTAACATAATGTAGTAACAAACTGGAAGACAAACAATATTTCGTTAGCGTGTATTGAAAAATATGCATTACGCACCAAACACTTTAAACGTATTTTCATCAAATTTTGGACCCGGTAGCTATTGAAACTGAGACCTTTCGATTTGGTTCATTCGTGTCAATCAGGTGCTGATCCAGTGAAACCTGCCGCTATTCAAACATTAGCTGTATCATTCAGTGAGTGAATAGAGCGAACAATACTGATAACTATCCAATGAATAGAGCGAACAATATTCATAACTTCACAATGAATAGAGCGAACAGTAATGATAACTGTCTAATGAATAGAGCGAACAGTAATGATAACTGTGAATGGAGCGAACAGTAATGATAACTGTCCAACGAATAGAGCGAACAGTAATAACTGTCCAACGAATAGAGCGAACAGTACTGATAACTGTCTAACGAATAGAGAGAACAGTACTGATAACTGTCCACAGAATGAGCGAACAGTATTCATAACTGTCCAATGAATATAGCGAACAGTATTCATAACTGTCTAATGAATAGAGCGAACAGTAATGATAACTGTCCAATGAATGACGAACAGTATTCATAACTGTCCAACGAATAGAGCGAACCCAGTACTGATAACTGTCCAACGAATAGAGAACAGTACTGATAACTGTCCACAGAATAGAGCGAACAGTATTCTAACTGTCCAATGAATAGAGCGAACAATTGCTGTCTAATGAATAGAGCGAACAGTAATGATAACTGTCTAATGAATAGAGCGAACAGTATTCATAACTGTCTAATGAATAAGAGCGAACAGTAATGATAACTGTCAATGAATAGAGCGAACAGTATTCATAACTGTCCAACGAATAGAGCGAACAGTACTGATAACTGTCCAACGAATAGAGCGAACAGTACTGATAACTGTTTAACGAATAGAGCGAATTGTACTGATAACTGTCCACAGAATAGAGCGAACAGTATTGATAACTGTCCAACGAATAGAGCGAACAGTATTGATAACTGTCCAATGAATATAGCGAACAGTACTGATGATAACTGTCCAATAATGTAAACGACACCCGCTATTATGTATGTAGTCATGGACGCTGGAAAACAAAAGCCAAAAAAAAATTCCTGAATGAACAGGCTAAGAGCGGCAACAGTGTATCTTTTGCCATACGGTACTGACATCATATCTTGACTGATAACGGAAGGATAGCCAATTGATCCAGGCTAATCAACGGAAATGAAGATTTTGTAGGCCAAAGTATTTCAGATTGGGTTCATTGAATGGAGTTCATATTTGTATTTTTATGGGGAATCGTTGTAACCATTCAAAGTGGGTGAGCTGGTCTTGTTTTTGGTAGAATCCGTTATCAAACGAGGGTTGTGGTAAATGCTGACTTTAACATAGCGCTAAAAAAAATAAAATCTGAAGATTTTTTTCTTCGAAAGAGGAATTTGGGGGGGGGTGTCAATCAAAGACAGGGTCATCTCATCGCGTGGGCTCCCCGGAAGTACCAGTGGCCCCGTATTGTACAAACCAAAAAAGATAATGTATTATTTCAATTTTTGGGGGTGGTCATTGGGTGAGGTGTGGTGGGTCCGCTTGAAACAGTGGTTTCCCAGGGAGTTCCCAATGCTGTTAAGACGGCCTAGATCATAGGGAGGAAGGGTTCTGAATTTCGCTATACATGTCATCATAAGGGAAGCTGGAATGTACATCTTAGACCATTTTTCGCGTTCTATTCTATGACATACGATACCATAAGAGACAGGGGACGGGTGGGCGTGGTGCATCCATGGCCTTGACACTCCTACTTACACCATTCACTTCTTTTCAAACTTGAATAACCCGTAGAGTCAAAGGGAGCCCTGGTTTGAAAGAAAGTCGGCACAATGGCCAGGTTACTTGAGTAAAGGCGTGTTGTTGTACTAACATAATTTTTTTCAATACAAGAGAAAGAGAGACCATACAAAGAGACTGATCTTTAAATGTGGATAGTCCCCAAAGAATAATGTAAAGATTACAAGAATGACGTAAAGTGAAAAAATAGATGAAATTATAAATCTCACAAGGTGTGGGTTGAGACTTGTGGCCCACTGGTGTATCGCCATGTGAATCGTCTAAAAAAATGAAATAATTATTCGATCCTATTCAATTATTCTGTACCTTTTGTTTACTTTCTTTTCAAGTACGTCGCGAAAAACAAGTTTGTTTTTTTTTAATTAGGTCCCACAAGTGTGAGAACCACTGATATAGAGGATTGACTATCCTGATCGGCCTTCATATTATTGGGTCTAGTATTTACAAAAAAGATTATCCGTTAATTAATGAGTAACTGGTGATGGTCTCGCTGGGTCTCAAGACCGGGGGGGGGATTAATTAAAATCTAAGGTCAAATGGCCGCTCCTTGACATTTACATTGTGCGGTACCAATTCAAACACTAAAGAGTCGCGCCGACATTATGGGAAGGGTGGGGGGACTAACTACACCAGTGATGGCCAACCTGTGGCACGGGTGCCGCAGTCGGCACGCGACTAAAATATCAACTTCCTTCAATTTTAATTGGAGTGCTGGCACTTTGCTAGAAATATGTGTTGTTGTTGTTTTTGAGTTGAATTTTGGGCCACCGCTGCTCTACTCTATTGAGACTAAAGCTGACAAGGCTCAAGTTTTATATTGTGCCGAGGAGAAATCTCACAATGAACATTCCCATAGAGAGTTTCAATTGGGCGGAGGGGATGGGGCAGCGAGGTTCTTGAAGTCTATGTGATATGTTGGAAGCCGTAAGCACACACACACACACACACACACACACATACAAACAACCTGTAAGGGTACGCCATGACATCAAATGTGATTGGAATTAGTTCCGGTAAGGGGTGAATTAAGCAGCGGAGGGTCTCTACGCGAACCCTTACTTACCTATGCACACACACACACAAACTCTATAAATGAATAAAGGAACAGTGAAATTAGAATGAGTTTAATGCGGGCAGTTCAGAATGGAAATAAAGGAACAGTGAAATTAGAATGAGTTTAATGCGGGCAGTTCAGAATGGAAATAAAGGAACAGTGAAATTAGAATGAGTTTAATGCGGGCAGTTCAGAATGGAAATAAAGGAACAGTAGAAATAAGAATGAGTTTCATGGTGGCTCGATATAGTTCAAAATGGAAATAAAGGAACAGCATTCTTCAGAGCATGCCCCCGCGCTAGAAGACTGAAAACAAACCGCTGCGGAGTTCGCGGACCCAGGTCACATTCATGTCAATCAAGGCCAGCAAGTCAAGATGAAGGAGGCAGAGAGAGAGAGAGAGAGAGAGAGAGAGAGAGAGAGAGAGAGAGAGAGAGGACGGACGACAAAACGATTACACCGAGCAGTTACTGGCCAGCAGGCAGTTTTACATTGCATCATCACAACATACATACACACACACACAGAGTGTCATCATCAGTCACTGGAAATTAGTGAGTGTGTATGTGTTTATGTGTGTCCTATTCATAGGACGTAAGCATTTGCTTGTGTGTGTTTTCCTTGTCCCCCCGCTATAATCAGGGCTGCTTTTTTTCCTGAATAATTATCCATATAACGATGAAAATAAATGTATGATAAAAAAAGCAAAGATGCAAATGAAAGAAACAAAATAAAATATCTAGATCTAAATAGCCTTTTCTTAAATCTAGATGGGATAAAAATATATCCCGATCTTTAAGTGAAAGCCTTTTCTTATATCTAGAAGGGCTTCAAAAAAATGCATCTAGACCCGGATTAAAATAATCCAAACTGGCAGCCCTGGCCATGATAAAGTAACGCCGAGAGTTAAGCTTTACAGCAGTGAAAGGAGGCTACAGATTGAGTTCTACACACGGCGCGGTGAACTGGCCAATTGTCTCCATCTTATTCACACAGACGTTTGAGCAGTCAAGTAGAAACCCCATTATGTGTTGGTAAAACAATTAGCATTGACGTCAATGGTTCCTAAAGCTGTTGTTTTTTTAAATGAGTCATGACCCCATTAAACAAAAGGCTACACGAGCGCCTAACTCATTTTATAAAAAAGGCGTCTCAAAAAAAAAGGGGGAGGAAAAAAATCTTTCGCGGCGCCAGTAGAAACTGCCAGTAGAAATCTGGAACCGTTAACGATATTCAAAGACATATCAACTGAGAATATGGATGTGTGTGTGTACAGGCTTGGCCTCTTTGGGGGCCCCTGCATTTTGACATTCGACACCATGACATAATTTACTTAATATTGAATGTACAAAAATTGTGGGGCCCCAAGCTGGAGCCCGGTGGGACTTTCGAATTTGGACCCCCTCCCCCACCCTAGGTACGCCTCTGCTTAGCCTACACGTCCATGGTCTAGAAAAAAAATAGGGGGGGAGGATTCTACCCTGACAATGTATGACATAGATTGACCTTTCGTCGTTAAGCAACCTATTGTTATAATGACGTATCCCTTCTCTTTAAAAAAAAAGGATGATTTCTATAACGAAACAGGTAAGCCCCGCAATATGTTTCACCACGCATATGGTGTTTAGGGTATCCGGACAAAACTCCCAGCGGACATAACCCCCAGCGGACAAAACCCCCAGCGGACAAAAACCCCAGCAGACAAAACCCCCAGCGGACAAAACACCCAGCGGACAAAACACCCACTTAAAAAAAATATTATTTATTAATTAATCATTACTTTTATTATAAAATGTAATATCCCCCCCCCCAATCTTTATTATAAAATGTAGAAAGTGAAAGTAGGTCAGGGCATAGGTAAACTTAAGTGCAAGCGTTGGGACAGTTTAACGTAATTCGATATGAGACGGGTGAAAAGAGAGGGAGACAGAACCCATTAACTTTAACAGGTAGGGGAATTTTAGACAATAAAGAATAGTGTCACAGTAGAATTCCAGAAGATGCGTAGACGTGGGTAGTTCATGAGTTCAGGGTTAGGGGTGTACTACAATTGAATAAAGTTTAGAAACATAGTGTCAGTGTGGAGGAATTCAAGTAACATGAGAAGTGCAAAGTCACCTTTATTCTGCTGTGTTCACCAAACTCTTAATTATGTATTGAATTGGGGTGGAATCAACAAACAGGAGACTTGAGAATGATAGGATATTTTGTCCAGCTAGCATATATAAGAGAATGTAAGTTTAGTTCGGGAGGAATTGTTGACCGTACTCGATTTGAAGTGTTTAATTTCTATATCTCATTAAGAGTTCTTTTTTCCTCGTAAATTTAGCTTTTAGACACAATTTGAAACAAGGAGGCTTACAAATTTTACATCACATTCTTGTTATACATTATTAGCCGTTTGATATAGTCGGCTGCTGTATTGCCCTGTAGGATGTAAAAAGTGTAGCTTGTTCAATTCTAACTTTTTTTTTAACTCTTAAAATCTGACATTTAAAATAGATTAATATTTGGCAACACTGGAAGGCAGTGGTCCCCAGGCCGCAAATCGGCATCGGTCCGTGGATCGTATGGTTCTGGGGCGCCCAAGAAACATTAAATTATAACTCGAGCTTTTTTTGTGAATTTTTTTAAATTAATTAATTAAGACATAATAATAATTTAAAAAGGTGCTAAATAAAATAATAACCATGGCTATGTTTCATATTGAGCATTTATGATCAACAAAAACAGGTTTTAAATTCATATTCATTTACATGATTTATGTGATTTACAAACCACCCGCTAAGCAGGTCACAGAAAGTTAAACTAATTAAAAGCTAATAATAATAAAAAATAAATTGTAGCTGCAATAAATGGCTTAAAACAATATTGTGGGGGTTTTGTCCGCTGGGGGTTTTGTCCGTGGGGGTTTTGTCCGCTGGGGGTTTTGTCCTACGCTCGGTGTTTAGTGCTATTTTCATTCAGTTTAACTTGACTTGGATATCCGTCAAGCGCGCGGCCAATGCACGCAGGGTTTGAGAATTACCGCCTTACATGACCGCGTACTGAGGTGTGAACGTGTGTACGTGCGTATATGATGTGTGTGTGTGTGTGAGAGAGAGTGTGTAAAACCCGCAGGCCTCCGTATCGCTTCTTCGAGTGTAAAGGTGACGTGGGTTGGGGTGTGAATGATAATCTGTGACGTAGGCCATTATCTTGACACTTTCAGATGGGATCCTTCATTGACAAAAAAAAAAAAGCCAAACTATCACCCTTCAACCCAGTCAAGAACTTTATTGAGAAATACACCGAATACTACACGCCTAATTACATTTTCTTTTCTTTCAACCTTTCACACGAAATAGGTATGCCCCCATGAATTGTGTAAGTGCACGTTTGTACTTCTTACTGTTGATAGTAAGGAAGCATGATTATGCGATGCACAGAAGACAAGCAAAAAGGTGCATATATATATATATATATATATATATATATATATATATATATATATATATATACAGTCGATTCCGCTTAATTGTGACACATCGGGACCGAGGCTTTTTGTCCCAATTAAGCGGCTGTCCTAATTAAACATACAAATTTACTATTAGCTTCTTGGTTTGGTTTCTTTGAGATTTGTCCCAAATAAGCGGCTGTCCCAATTAAACGGTGTCCAAATTAATCGGAATCCACTGTATATATATTTTCATAAAAAAAAACAGCCTATTGATGATAACATTACACAACGAAGAGATGATAACGATTAATGATCGTATTAGTTAATCTCGTTAACGATGACGTATTAAAAATGAAGGTTACATCTCCACTCATAAAATGAATTAACAGAAACAAAAACAAAACACACACAAATAAGTAAGGTAGGAAAGGGGGGGGGGGTGCTGCGGATCCGAAAGTTAAAAGAAAATAAAAGTAGAGACGTTATAGGTTTTCACAACAAGGAGAGACTTTATAGGTTTTCACACGGAAAACATTATAAGTGGCTTAAAGGTGGAGCGAGACTATGAGAAAAAGTTCTATTAAAAAAACAAGAAATTAGAAATAACGCGTTCGAATGCAATAACGTGTTCGGATTGAGGGGCAATTTTAGAATACTATACTTGTGTTTGGATTTCAAACTGTTGCTGATTTGTTTTTCCATCAAAAAGCAAAAATAAAATACAATTTCAGATCCACTATCTACAGCATACACATAAACACTCCAATACACTGCAATACACACCAATACACTCCAATATACTGCAATACACACCAATACACTCCAATATACTGCAATACACACCAATACACACCAATACACTGCAATACACACCAATACACTGCAATACACACCAATACACTGCAATACACACCAATACACTGCAATACACACCAATACACTGCAATGCCCCATGACACGCTTCTCTGACGTTTCCTGACACGATCAGCGAACACGTAAATAAATGTACAGGTTAATAATGTAAACACAAACAACATGAAATATAGTGGCTGGTAATATAACGTACACAAGGAATCGTGAATATTGAGGGCGGGAGAGGGGGCGTACTTAAAACCAAAAATGTACTTTTTTAGTCAATGAATGGAATAACATCATGAAGGTGGATTGGGGGGGGGGTGTACTACAAAATCTAGTGTTTTGATCACAGAATATAAAAAAATGGTTGATTTGAGAGGGGAGCGCTACATGGGCGTGAAGTGGATACATCAATGCTACAGAATGGAATAACATGTCTGAATTATAGCCGCTATTAGTTCATCATTTCAATTCGCCACACCATCACTTTTCCAAGGGCGGGGAAAGGAAGGAGGAGGGGGTGGAGCTGCGAATCTGAAAGTTGAAAGAAAATGAAGCTGAATTAAATAGTTTTTACTAGCTGGTATCAAGGGCCTTTTTAAATGTATTAACCCATCCCCCTTTCACACCGGTGTGTTGGGACCCATAGGAAAAAAAAAGTTAAATATCAATTAGGATGGGGCCCCTATACTCGTGGCGCCATAGTGCAGCACGTGCAGTACCGTAGGAAGGGTACTGAGGCCGCACAGGGCACCGAAAGAGCGCTTTTAAATGTTTTTTGCACTTTTCCGACTGGGACGGGGGAAGGGGGGGGGCGCCAAAAAATGTAACCGTCACAGGGCACAAAAATAGCTAGCCACGGCTCTGGGCACGTGTATTTGTTTTTGGAGGGTAGAATAACGGTATTTTTAGAAATAAAAAACAAAACTGAAGATCAGTACAAGAAAAAAAAATGAAGGAACCATACAACATAGTAGGCATAAGATGGGAATCACCAGATTCGTTTTCAGTCTACTTGTGGCAGTGGATCTCAGCCTTTTTTTTTTTGAAGTTGTGTAACACACTAGACATTTGTACATGCGGACCACAACATTTAGACTTTTTTTTTCCCCCTCGTAAACCGTACTTCAAAGCAGAGGTGATGAATCTATTTTTTTGCGACATTAAGAGTGCAACGTAAACAGGAACATTAAACAAAAAAAAAAAAGAAATAAAAGATACACATCCATTGTTGGAGGGGAAAAAATAATAACAAAGGTTTAAAGGTTGTCCATCCTGGTTCTTATGCAAAAAAAACTCGTAACGTTGTTGGGTTGTTGTTTGTTGTTGTTTTTTCGTGAATTGAGGACCACTGTACTCCATATAAATAATATACGCTCCGCGCGAGTGTCGCCATGTGGAAGAAGTGGAGTGTCCTGTTTAACACAATCGTACTTCCGTGTGGCGAACTAAGCGAGGCATTGTCGTGCACTTGGCGGGCGTGAGACGCTTCAACGGACAATAAGCATGGCCACAACAAAACGTCGACATACTGCTTGCTGCCTGTTCTGGTCGGTTCTCGAGGACCGAGTCTTGACATTACAAAAGATTGGCAAACCAGTGATCCTATTAATCGCACTAAACTAATTGTTGTTGTGGGTTGCTGTTGTTACTGCTGTTGTTTTCTTTCAGTATATATAGTCTACAGTACACGTTGCCATTACAGAGGTCTTAATGAGCTGATATTTAACTGTACATTAAGATATATATATATATATATATATATATATATATATATATATATATATATTAATCTATTGATGAAGAATGTGGGTAAAAAAAGAGTACCATGGATTGAGCTGGCAATGAGTACTTCTTTATGGTGATAGATAAGTCAGTCATACAATGCTTCAAATAAACATTCAATAACCTGCAGCTGTATTGACAACATAATATCATTTTTTTTTAAATGAAAGTAAAAAAAGAATAGAAACATAATATGGTTACCTCTATGGGTACTGCAGAGGAGGTGTAAGAATATAATGGCACGCAGAGTGGACAGGAGCAAGAAGTAGGAATAATAGATATCAGCGCCATTCTTAAATCTTTAGGGGGACAATATGCAAAGACTTCAAGAAATATTAGGTAGCCCTCTTAGCATCAGATTTAACAGAAGTTGATACTGGAAAGAGGTCCGTTAGGAAATGGGGGGAAGGGGCTACGGGGGTTGCCTATCCATGAGAACACCTCTGCTTACAATGCCATCATATGGTATTAATTTTCTGAACTTGGACCTACTCATTATATCTCGAGCGGAGACTTTAGACTCGAATTTCGCTGCTTCCACGCAGTGCTTGATATGTTGTTAAGGTTGGTATGGTTTTTATATAAAATAAAGATGTTGGCTTTATTGCTATTAATATACAGAGTGGGCCAAAAAAAATGAGAACATTGCGTAGACGGTAATATAATTATACCAAAGTTTGTTTAGCTGTACGCTTAGTAGAAAAAAATTGTTGATAAGCAGGGAGGACACATTGAACATGATTTCTGATTGGCTAAATAAAAATTACAAACAAAATTACATGAAACAATACAATTAATTAAATTATATTTTTAAATAATTCGTATGTTATAGGATGTTCTCACTTTTTGGCCCACCATATATATATATATATATATATATATATATATATATATATATATATATATATATATATATATATATATATATATAACAGTGGATTTCGCTTAATTGGGACACCGCTTAATTGGGACAGCCGGTTATTTGGGACAAATCTCAAAGAAACCAAACCAAGAAGCCAATAGTAAATTTGTATGTTTAATTGGGACAGCCGCTTAATTGGGACAAAAAGCCTCGGTCCCGATGTGTCCCAATTAAGCGGAATCGACTATATATATATATATATATATATATATATATATATATATATATATATATAATTGGGATATGGTTACTGGTTAAAGGTTATAACCAACTGTTGTCAAAAAAAATAGTAGAGTCTCGGATCGCCAACCGTTCATGCATGTATGTATGCCCAGTAGGCACTTGTTCCCCCCCCCCCAAGCCCTTTATGTAACAAAGCCACTGCGTTCGAAAGCTGCTGTGGTGTTAAAATGAAGCCACCATTGTGCGTCTCCAAGTGGTGGCAAGACGGGTGCGGCGGGGTGGCAGAAGCGTAAGTCAAGAACCGTGGAGCACGGCGACATGCCGATTGCAGCCGGAGGTAGTCTCGCCTCCACCACGATAATGTAATAGCTCTTCAAGTGTAAGGTGGATAATAATAATATTTTAAATAGGGGGGGGGTGGCTGCCGTCTGTTATTTACGACATGCATGAGCGACAGAGAGAGACTGGGAAAAGAACTAAATTAAAAAAAAAAAAGAACTAGTTGGTGGATTATGGTAGACTTGGTAGGTGCACCATAATGGCATATTCAGCCAGCCAAGATATAAATGTAACAAATTAAGTCTATATAAAAAAAAATAACACAGTTCTTATGTCACAGAGCTAAAATGAAACTAATGTCCGTGAGAGGGGTGAAATGCAGTTCTAAGAAACCTATTTACCGGTAATAATAAATAAATTTTTTTCTATAAAAAAATCAGTCTACATTTCACAGAACGACGACTGTTGGTTAAATCAATGTTTCTTAATCCGTGAAGCCATTTCAATAATTCCTCTCACAATTCAAAACATGATTTTAAAAAAAAATTTAACAAACAGAGGTGGACATAGTCTAAATTCAAGAATGGATGTTTTTTTTTGTTCATCAAGATTGGAGTTATTTTTTCGGTATTATTTTACATTCATTTTCATTAAAAGTCGATGATTTTTTAAGTGTTAGCGAGGCGTCTAAATTCTTTTACAAAGACCACAGCGCAAGAAATATTAGAAAACAAAAACTGAGAACGACTGTTCAAATTACACGTATTCAAAAACGTTCATACTCAAAGCGCCCAATGATGGAATTTCGCACATGGGGAAGAACTCATTCCCATGAAAAAAACAGTCTCGTAACTTTCACACGCACGTTCGCACCCATTTGCATCAACACCAGGAATGCACAACCTTATGACCCCCCCCCCAAGACGGCCGCACTAAACGTTATATTCTAGTTAGGACGTGCGCTAGAGTGATTGATTGATTGCATGTTGCGCACCCCCTGATCTACACTAGTATGTAGATTTTATGGCTGGGCTGTGACAGGAATTAGATGAAACGAATACCTAATATAGCGAAGAACAAATGTACAGGGTTGGCGTAATTATACACCATTTGTTGTTGTTAGACGAATGTCAAAATGCAGGGGCCCCCAAAGAGGCCAAGCCCCCCCCAATGGCCTCCAAAACCCCTAAGTTCGGCATTGGTAAGAACTTAAGAGGTTCACGATGTAGTAAACGATAGTAAAGTGAACATGATATAAAGAATGCGCATCGTCTATTTAAAGTGTTTCTTTTTTCCGAAAGCCGTCATATGTGTGTATTATTCTCTTGTGTGTCAACATTTAGATGACACCCCATTTATCTATGGGTGCTACACTATTAAAAATGAAACATAACACAAATGGCGGCATATTTTTATTCATTATTAGAGGTATTTTTAAAAAAAACCAGCGATGAGCTTTCTATATAAATGTATAACAAGAGGACTTGGGAAGCTTGAAAGAAAAAAATATATATCCTTATATCAGGGGTGGGCAAACTACGGCCCGCGGGCCGCATGTGGCCCGTCTGAGCATATTGTGCGGCCCATATGCATGTATATGTTCGTATTTTAAAATGTGATGTACATGTGTAATAAAGCGTGAATGTGAAATTAAATTACAAATGAAAGGTTATTATCTTTAACTCATATTTTCATAGGTTGTAAATTGTAATTGAAGTAGAAAAAATATATATGCGGCCCGCCAATAACAATCAAATTTTCAATGTGGCCCTCCGTAGAAAAAGTTTGCCCACCCCTGCCTTAGATCATACATCTTTTTTACAGAAACTGAGATGACTAAAAAAGCGTAGGAGTTTATTTGAATACATGTATTAACGTGTTCCCCTGTGTAAACGTTATTCAAAAGAAATTAACTTTTAAAAATGTAAAAGGTGTTTATTAATTGGCCCGAAAATGTAACCATCCATCGAGAAGACTTCAAGTGATCAAATTTCACATTCACAGGACCACGGGAAGCGAAAAAAATGATTGCAAGATTTAGAAAAGACGAACAATTAACACCCGGCAGATATAATAGGTTACATAAAAGCGCGTAAAAAAGGTGTGATGTTGACATAAACAGCGAGGCGTTTAGATATTCTAAAAAAAATTATATTCTGCTACTAAAGATGTCTTCAAAGTTTAGGCACATGCATACGTGATGCAATTTGTAAAGCAGTATTGTATTTACGTACAATGCCTCAAGTTATTTGTAAAATGACTCCGCAGAGAATTTTTTTTTAAAAGCCCTGTCGCCATACAAAAGGAGAATTGTTGATTATTATTATTTTTTTTTCCTATTTGGTTCAGAAATTGTAACTGGAGCGTAAATGACATCTCAATACAGTGTGCACTTTAGCCAAGACAGTAACAAACAAAAAAAAGGATCGCGCTGATAAATACATCATTTACAAGAAATAATAACACTAAGACAGGCTGGTTTAGCCTGGGGGGAGGGGGGGTAAAAAAAACCTCAATCGAGTTAAAACGTAATTATACCTTTTAGCGGGACGCCAATTATTAAATTCGACTGGAAATTAAAAAAAAAGAGTCCAGTTCATGGAAACACGGTCATTAAGGAAACTTACCAGTACGCACTTCACTTCAAATGTAGGCTACACGTCTGCTGACCCAGATAGTAAGTAAGCCGTAGATATGTGTTCGCTCTGCCACTACCACACTTCACACGGACGGGACGTGCTGCCTTTTTAACAACGGGCAAGCGGAGATCCCTTTAAGTTGAAACAAGACGACAGTGTACACGCGACTGTCATAAAATGGAATGAATGCTTTCTTCTTTTTTTTAAAAAAAAAAAAGAATGATTAACTTGACAATTATCTAAATGCTGGCTGCCAAATTTACACAAAAAAAAGCTATACATTATACATATGATATTTTGAATGGCTGATGGACTAGCGGTAACAGTAATTTGTTAAAATAGACTAAGCAACAGAGACCCATATTAATGATTCCATGGGTAGTGGGAGAGATGATTACCTGGGGATGATGAGGGGGGGGGGGTCTGCATAAGTATTTGAGCAGACCCGTTCTTGGGCTTTTGGAGGCCTGTCGGGCAGCATGAAAATTATACAGCAGGGGCCAGGCCATAGCGGGGGGAGGGGGGGGGGCAGGAAATAAAGTAAATAAAAGTAGAGCAAACAAGCAGAGGGGCCAGACAAAACGCAGGGGGCGGCCCCCTGACCCCCCCCCGCTCTATACGGGCCTGCTGTCGGGGCACATTTTATAATCAGATTTGATTGGAAGGGGGCCGTTTGGCAGTGTGGGCCTTATGCAGCTAATATGTTTTAATACACACAAATTTAAGAGCCTTCTGATTAGATTTCTTCCCGTCATTGTGTATACACTGCATATTCAGCTTTACGCCGAGTTAACAGTCTAGTGTAAGAATATAGAATATAGAAATTGAAGGTTTCGTATACGATTGAAGTGATACCTAGAGTTCCGTCGATATTCCGTTCAAAATAAAATAGTCGGGTGATTTCTATATGATCAAGATCAATAGCTGAATTATGTGCCTACGATGCAGTCGATAAATAAAAACTTTGAAACGCGGCCTTCGGTGCTTTTGATGGTGCCTCGATCTCCGATAGGCTGCCCACCCCTGGAATATAGTGTTTAATACAATACATATATATATATATATATATATATATATATATATATATATATATATATATATATATACTACTGTAAAAGCAGAAGAGTATGAGGTCACATAAAAGGACTAATGAAAAAAAATCAAATAAAACAAACTTCGCTCTTCTTAGGTTGTTGTTTTTTTAAGAGTTTACGCAACATCTGAGAGCGAAGAGTGGACACACACACACACACACGCACACAAACTTACAAAATGTGTGTAATTATAAAGTAGATGGGGGTTCCCCCTTTACCGAAAACCGTTTTAAAAAAAAACAAATCCTTCTCTAGGTCACAGATGAAACTTTGGTTGTGTTCGCCGAACCACTTATGGGGGGGGGGGGGGGGTGAGGGGTGTGCACTCCCAACTCCGGATTTCATATGTATGATATGAGTTCATTTCCTTTTTGGTCTCACTCTCTCCCATTCCCGCAAGCATTGCAACAGCAGCACCACCACTCTCATAGGTTTAAACGATCTCAACCCCCCACTGTGCTCATCTGGATCTATCACCAGACGATGATTCCCCTTGCGCGGGGCTGCACGCCTGATTAAGCGTGGGGTGGCACGAGCAGTCACAGATGTGTAACCATTCAGGGCCGCGGACAGGAATTTCGGGGCCCCTGACAAAATATGATAAGAGGGGGGTGGGGGTGTGGAGGGTACCTCAGCTCAGACCCACTAACTATAGAAATATATTTCCAGAGCAATGGGGGTCCTCCAAAAGACCTCACAGGCATTCGGGTTACCACCAATGTTCCCTCTAAGCTGAGTGCGTGAGCGATCGCTCACACGAATTCAGAGCGTCGCTCATACTACACGTACGATCGCTCACTCCGACGGACGACATCGCTTAAATCGCTCACAAATTTTGGCCTCAAACAAAATGTCGCTCAGAGACAAAAATTTTTGCTCACTTCATACCACACCTTAGAGGGAACATTGGTTACCACCCAACCCCCATACCACACCTTAGAGGGAACATTGGTTACCACCCAACCCCTCTCGCGGAAGCCCTGAACCATTATTACGCTAAGAATTGCAGGCCACACGAGAGAGCTAAACCAAATGACGAAATTAAAGTCACTCGTGACAAACTCAAACATGTGGACGTAATGACTAAAAAGAAACGATTTGACCACTCGTGGACTGACAGGGACTACATGGTGACCCGCCCTGGGTATTACTTTACCCCTCCCCCCCATCCCGAGGGCGATTTTCGTTAATAACTATACACAGTAAGAAATCATTGAGATGTACAACTTTCTGTGTGTTTCTAAAATTAAAGGTTGTGATACCAAAATTGCGCTCGACTGTCGACCTAAAGGTCCCTGGTTCGATGGATATTTCAGGTCTATAGTGGGGATGAAAGAAGGGCACCTTAAAAGCCATACCATAAAGTGGTTCACGGGCTCTAATAGATGAGGTGAAATACCTCATCCATACAGGAAGTTCACACACACCGGAGTGTCAACGGAACACTGCTCTACAGTCTACAGTCTACACCTCCTGCCACAACTATATGTTGCCAACGCCGCCATACGTCATGCTAGATAGAAACATAATACGAATGCACAATAAATAGACAATTGGGCACACCTGTAAAACAAATGGCGGTAAAACACAACACGCTGGGGCTACCTCAACCTGGACATCTGATCAAATCGACAGGAGGTGTGTGCTTGCGTGTACAGGCTGTGTGTGCATGTCATATGTCAGTGACATGCACTCGAACGTAAGAAGACAATAAAAGGACGGGGGGGGGAGAGAGAGAAGCAGGTGACGGTAGACAAGTGGTTGACGTTAAAGATCAGAAGGGCCGACATCAAGCCAAAAAGTGAAGAAAATTGATTTGCTATGTTTGTTCTATTAAAGCAATAAGCTATGATGGAGACGTGCAAGATACATTTGCTTGACAATAAGCATAACCCTCTCTCAAACAGGAGAATGGCTCGTCGTAACTGTCGTCGAGGGGACCAATGAGTCTTTAGTGCCCCCCCCCCCCCGAATGGTGGAAAACAATTTTAGGAGGGGCCCACTTAACGTTATGCCGGAGGACCCCCCCCCGAACCCAAGTTGTTAGGGACGCTGTTCAGAATGAAACCTGTCGATCTCTGGTTTGGGGGTGAATCGATGGCGCCGAAGTTGTAAACCCGGTCGGCTAGGTGCATGTGACAGGTTCGAATCCCCCTCGTGCAGCAGCGCTTCCTGGGCCACAACAGTGGTATTAAGACACAGCTACTTGTATTCTTATACAGAATAAACAGACGACGACTAATCCTTGAAGGGAATTCCCAAGCATGTCTGCACCCGGTAATGGAACCGATGAACCGGGTATGTGAAGGAGTGAGGTGGGGGGAGGTGGAGAGATAATCTTTTTTTTTTCCCAAAACAAAACATATGTTAAGCTGCGTTCTGACCACCAAAACCTCTAGCATGTAGAA
>JAGDYQ010000118.1:818357-894653 GCA_021962125.1 Bulinus truncatus
TGTGCTACACGTGTTTTAGACTTAGCACTAATTTGGTTCGAAGACAAAAAAATTAATTTTGGCAACACTCGCGACAGTGCTGAAAACTGACCGAACTCTTATTCAACTACTATTTTTATTACGTATTCCCAGTAACCTTCGTTTCGTGATACCTCCCTCCATCCCTCCCCTTCTGCTTTCCTTCCACCACTTGCATAGTCTTGCCCCCCAGGGTGACGTCATGTAACCTACACCAAGTCACGGTGTGACCCTAGTTTTGTCCATCGAGTTTACGGGAGGAGGAAAATACTTACACTTTATGGTTTCCCCTGTTAATCTTTCCTGCTCCACAGTGCCCTCTCCCCCCCCCCCAACATCCACCGGCCGACTGTTGGCACTATCACACAATTGGCACAGCCTTCTCAAAACATCTATGTATTATTGTATGTTCTATTCCAAAGAACGGCAAAGATTTCCTTGGAGCTCTTTCCAAAAGCCAGACTGTGCAGGACTTGAGCAAACAGGAGAAGGGAGGAGGGGAGGAGCAATCGAGGATAAAACTTTATAATTTAAATACGAATGTTATAAGGCTTTTTGAAGCGGTTGAATAGAAATTAGAGCGGGCAGGAGAAAGAGATTAAAAGCCAAAATTTATTTCGCCCAAATGACCATACATTTTTTTTTTTGTAAGTTCTGCTACGGATCAAACAACCATAGAGAGAAAGGGGGATGGGGGTGTGAAAACGTTAAGTTTAAACAGAAAACTCACCTTATAATTTTGAGCCGTCTGTAACGGTGGCGAAATGCGGCTCGTCGTGAGTTTCACGATACTCTTCGATGAGTTTCATGCAACCCTTCGATGAGTTTCATGCGGCTCTTCGATGAGTTTCATGCGGCTCTTCGATGGGTTTCGTGCTCTTTGATGAGTTTCCGTGCTCTTCGATGAGTTCCTTTAGGCTCTTCGATGAATTTCATGCAGCTCTTTGATGAGTTTTCACGATGCTCTTCGATGGTTTCATGCGGCTCTTCGTCGCTTTCATGCGGCTCTTCGATGAGTTTTTCGCGCGGCTCTTCGATGAGCTTCATGCGACTCCCAGTGAGTTGTTTTTTGCGTAACCAAAGTATTTACTTGACTATTATAAAACCGGATTGTTTCTTCGTGCCATCGAACACATGAGTGGCACTCATGTTGGGTATAGGAACAGATCTGCTCGAACTGCAGAAAACATCAGCATCTTCAGATAACTTTTTTTTAACCCTCTATTGTTTCTTTCCAAAAATCTCAACTGCGCAGAGAAAACAGCTGTTTACACACACACTCACACATTGACGTGCTATCTTTTCATACGTGTGTGTGTGTATAATGTGCCTGAGCAAGCTCCGGTGAGTGGCTCCGTCTCCCACAGGTATGTTAAAGATCACATTCAGTACATTTGCAGTTTCTGTAGACTGAATTCTTACACACCCGATCACTTCAGTGAGTGGGTAACACACTCACTTGAGTGCATCTAAACATTTGCAATAACATAAGAGAATATTGAGGCAGAGGTTAGAACAACATACCCCATGGGATGAGTGCGTTGTCAGGCCCTTGGAACCCTTGGCAGAGACTTCAGAGATATTTAGGTGGCCCTAGCCAAAAGTGTCCGACAGGGGACTCTAGCTCCAGACGTAATCTAAAATTAATGCTGGAAGGGGCCGATTTGACGGAAGGGTCCCAGGTGCCCAGTTTGCCTATCCATGATTTGTCCGACAGGGGGCCTCCTAGCTCCGAGATTTGGCCAATCTTAATTAATACCGGGAAGGCCATTTGACTGGTGCAGCCTTTAGAGCAGTTGCCTAGTTTTTTGCCTATCATGGTTTTGGATTTAGGAGTAACTACTTGTCAGGGCCTCTCAACATCCCTGAGTTGGACTTTGTACCGGACAGGGTCCTTTGGTATTGGAGGACTAACTAAAGGTAGATTTGTTTGCCTATCAACACATACATACAGGTAGAAGTGGGTGGATACTGCAGGATAGGCACAATTGATTGGCCGATCAATATCACGTGGACGACATGGTGGTTACGACGAGACTACAACCTGTCCAATGAACTTAACACCGCAAGGAAAACTAAAAACGGCAAAGAATTTAGCTTTAACAATAGCTCTCAACCTGTATAAGCGACACCCCCCTCCTTTCACATTCTAAAATGACCCTCTATGAGAGTCTATTCCCAATTTTTTTTTCTTCTACGGTCAAAAAAATCTACAATGAAGTGGCTTTCAAATGTAACTCATATTGATTTTCAACTTAGGGATTCCCACGAAAAATCCATTTGCGTCATTCATGGAGTGGGAATCGGAGGCTCATTCTGACGGAGGTGGCTAGCTCCCCATTGCCCACAAGGATCCCCGTTGGTGGGCCTTGCCACATGAGGCCTCATTATACCACATGAGACATGTGGGCCTTGCACACATATAGACCTGTTACAGGCAAATTAACGGGCCTTATACATATAGACCTCATTATAGACACGTTAATAGACCTTATACACATATAGACCTCATTATAGGCACGTTAATAGACCTTATACACATATAGACCTCCCTATGAGCTTTACGCTCATCCTTACCTGTCACTCATTTATAAATTCTGTAATGGGGTGGGGGTAGAGGGGGGCACGACAGTGTGGCCTAGTAACAAGGAGAGGCCCAGAAGTTTCAGGTTGCACGAACCAATGATGAAACATTAATGATTTAAAGCCTTGTAACTGTTCCCCATACCACCAGCAGCACTTCCAGATGCTTGATACATATTAATAATATTTTTGAAATAAAAAATGCAGTCTTTATCATATATCTCCCAGTGTTTAGAAAAATGCAACCAGAGACTACAGAGGACGAAAAACAACAAACATATATACATACACTTGGATCAGCTAGATCAAGGGTAGGGGAAGAGATGGTCGATCAAACGCTAATGCTGAATGAGATCATTCAATTAAAACATTCTCTTACTCCTATTTCCAGACAAGAAGAGGAGATTGAATCAGGCAGTGAAGCAGGGAGTCTGAGAATCCATTTCTACTCGAGAGCTGCTGCTCTGTCAAAAATTTAAAAAAAAAGCGTGTCGGGACTGCGGTCAGCAATGCTATTGGTGGCAGCGGCGGTGGAGGAGGAGGCGGTGATGGTGGTGGAGTTCGTGGATGGAAGTCATCATACCTTGGAGCAGCCGACATCGTATAGCTTCGCGGATATTAAGGGTTGTCGGCCTCTTGAAATATAGACCTGGAAGGGGGGGGGGGCCCACAGACAGTTGATAGACGGGTGCTAGAGATTGCAGCTCTCCTCGTTTGAAGATATGGCGACGTGAGAATAACAAGGATCCAAGTGACTGGGGGGGTATTATTAAATTCGTCTCTCGTCTGGGTGTAGGCCGATATATGAAGCAATTTTTTTAAATTCTATAACATGCAGCATGTGTACACACGTGTATTGGTTTCATTGTAAGTGCAGTACAGAAAAAAGAAAAGAAAATAAAAAAATCTATGGAAACTTTCTTGACATAATCGCTTTGTTTTCAAAATATGTATTTTACTTGCGTTACATAAACAAATATACAACAGTATTATTCTCACGACCTGTTTGTTTTTTTTTTTAAGGTGACGACGGTCAAAGTCCGCACAAACTCACGGAAACCCTTAGAGGATGAATGTCTATAACGCAGGCACTCACCTCGGCTCATTGGGTGGGGGGGATAAGGAGGAGGAGGAAACTTACCTTAAACTTGTTTGACTTTGTTTTATAAAGTTATTACAGTATTTTTGTTTTCTTTCCAGAAATGTCTGAATGCCTATTGAGTGCTAAAATAGATTCCCCTTTTACTGCCAATGATGGCTAACCAGCCTTGGCTAACTATGTGACGGACTGGCTAACTATGTCGTGGCTAACTTCCCCCCCCCCTGGCTAACTATGTGACGGACTGACTAACTATAACGACGGACTGGCTAACTAGCGGCCAGACTGTGGCTAACATGACCGGACTGGCTATGTGACGGACTGGCTAACTATGAGCGGACGGCTAACTGTGTGACGGACGGCTAACTATGTGACGGACTGGGTTCAGCACAATGCCGCATTTACTCTCCCCAACTAATGTCTGAATTTGTCGCATATCTTAAATAGATCCAACCCGGAAACCCCCAGACCACCAATATGATGCTCCCTTTCTCCAAAATTCCATTTACAACCAACCCTGATGCAACAAATCCTTTTGTTTAAATAAATAAATAAGCCATGTTATTGGTTGTTCTTTGTCCAGGGAAAAGCTGAGCTTCTTGCTAGTAGTGCTTATAGTTTGGAAAACTGATTTGATGTATTCCATGAACTCTATTTTTTTGTTTGTTATTATGTGTAGGAGAAACAGCCTAAAGCAATCAGGGCCGAAACAGAAGTCCTCCCACCCTTGATAATCAATGAAATCTAATGTTTCTCAAGTCAATTTAAAGGCAGATTTAAGGAAAACGTAATACTGGGCCCCAAAGGCGCCGTGCTTTGGAAATTTACGGGTCTCAACGGCCCCGGCGACAATGCGGAAGACATGGGTTCTGAGCTGTATGGGTTCTGAGCTGTATGGGTGCCTAATCTGTACAGATGCAAAGAATACCAGATGTATGGGTACTAAGATGTGTAGGACACTAGGCTATTGCAGAGGATATTTACAGAAATGATATAAAGTCATAAGGGTGCTAAGCTGTACGGATGCTAAGCTGTATGGGTGCTAAGCTGTACGGATGCTAAGATGTATGGGTGCTAAGCTGTACGGATTCTAAGCTGTATGGGTGCTAAGCTGTACGGATGCTAAGCTGTATGGGTGCTAAACTGTACGGATGCCAATCTGTGCAGGTGCCTAGATGAGCTGCTGAAATGGCTTGGACCATTGTACATAGGCATTGAAATAAAGAAAACGAAGTGGCTGAAGTTGCAGCAAACATACGCTCTAGACCAGCCTATTTTTTTAGGGCTTACAAGACCGATTAGGAATGGGATTAGGGATAGAAACAATATCTATAGCTGGACTTGAAAAAAAAAGAATTCGGCTAAAAAAATAGTCCGTCTAGAGCACTAGAGCGCATGCGCGTTTGCCGTAACCGTAGCCACAACGTAAAGAAAACTACAGGTAAAGTTGGCTGATTTGAAGTGTGTCGCCAAAAAAAAAAAACAACTACCGGTAAGTGCATTATTATGAAGAAGATGTGACATTAGTTCAAGATGTTCTTTCTTTAATCCTTTTCGTTTTCTTCAATTACATGTGGGTTGTGAAGAATTAGAGTGATTTTAGATCAAGTGGTTATTACGAAGATCAAGTGGGTTGGGACGTGAATTTGTGAAGATCAAGAATTGGGTTGTATAGATCAAGTGGGTTTTGAAGAATCAGAATGGGACCAGCGAAAGATCAAGTGGTTTGCGAAGATCAATTAGGTTGAAGATCCAGTGGGTTGCGAAGATAAAGTGGGTTGGGATGTGGGTTGCGAATCAAAAAGTTTTCTAAGTAGCTAGTAAATTGCAAATGTTTGAGCCAAAAAAGACATCAACCAACAAACTTTGAAGTACAAGATCGCAAAAATAACAACTCACTAAGATTACAATGAATGAACCATCATCACGTTGCGCCTGACATAAACACACCACTTTTTACCGCACACACGAGGAAGGTGAAAAGAATGTTCGCTGGGTAATTTAGCCGTGTCCAATACTCAAGCATGATTGACTTTTCCCGTTTCATTGAGAGGAGAAACTGTTGCGTTGGTTCAGAATTGTGGAGCAAGCTGAGATTAACTGTTTTTCTCAACAATAAATCAAAGCAAAAAATAACTGCACAGAAAGTTATAGAGCAGTGAATAAAAACCTGTGCAATGTGCAGGCTAAAATAGAGACAATAATTAAAAAACAAAATTATCATAATAATATATTTTACAGTGATCATTCTGCGAATCCGAGCCTCGATACAACAAGTTCAAAGATATGGGTTGGGAGGAGGCGTCGATCAATGTTTCCCAAACTTTCGTCATCTTGTACCCCCTTTTTCCGTAATGATAACTAACTCCCCTAGTAAGAAATAAATAAATGAATCTGCTGTCATGGTCATGCATTGTTATCTTGTTTTCTCGGTTTTCTCAGCCCGGTGCAGCGCGCACCCCCTGCTGCACCGCCCCCACGACAAAGTCTTCGCTAAGTACCCCCTGGGGAAAAGCGCACCACATTGGGAAACGCAGGGGTAGTTGAAGAAACTGTTCGCTGATCATTATGGAAAAGAATATCATTAGTGGATTGATTTCACCCCGGAGTCTAGGTACAAAAGTCCTGAACTCAACACCTTTCATAGGTACGATGATAAACATTTTTTTGCGTTTTATGTGTGGTCCATGGTGAGGACAGTATGTTTCAATGACGTGTTTTTATGTAGTCCATAGTGGCGGGGACAGTATGTTTTCACTGACGTGTTTATGTGGTAGTCCATAGTGAGGACAGTATGTTTCACTGACGTGTTTATGTGCAGTCCATAGTGAGAACTAGTATGTTTCACTGACATTTATCATGTGGTCCATAGAAAGGACAGTATGTTTACATGTGTTTATGTCTTTGATCCATGATGGAGGACAGTATGGCTGCTGACGACTAATTTATGCTTTCAGTCCATAGTAAAGGGACAGTATGTTTCACAACGTGTTTCTCTCTGCAGTCCATAGTGAGGTTTGATATGTTTCACTGACGTGTTTTATGTGCAGTCCATAGTGAGGACAGTATGTTTCACTGACGTGTTTATGTGTAGTCCTTATTGAGGACAGTATGTTTCACTGACATATTCATATCCAGTCTTAAAAATGCTTAATCAAACCTGGGTCCCAGGTTTAAGCCTAATGAGTATTCAGGACTTTGGATTTAATAACTGTCTAAGAGTATGTTGATATGTAGCTTCCATACTCTTTCTCCCTTCCTAAATCGGACCAAGAAATCAAAATAAAGTTGTTGTTTTATTGTAATCTGAACAGACAGAAAGACACCACATTACATACAAGAAGTTCCTGGTCACCAATATAGAGATGAACTTGGTTATAACAGCTCTCAGAGTCTGAACACTACACTCTCCTTCACAGGAAATGGTCTATTTTTAATAACATGATCTCTATGCAATAAATAAAAATAACGTTTCTGTGTGCAGCGGAGAACAGTCAGACAGACAGACTTAAAAGAAGTTCACAGTTATAAATGTAGAGATGAACTTGGTTATAACAACCCATTGTAAAAATAACAAACTTTGTTAACATGATGAACAAAAACTGTCCCCCAGGCAGTATGCTGAAATATGCTCTGAGCTAGAACATGGTAGGAAGTAAGAAAGGTAATGCAAAAACTTACAAATTGAAAGGGGGGAGGGGGGATACAGGTCTACATATTTGTAAAGACATGACAGGATTAGGGTATTATAAGAATCTACAGGTGTAACTGCTACAACTGCTGTTGAGGCTGAGGCTGTACTGGCTGCTGGTGTCCGAGTGGTGGACCAATGACACCAGGGTCAGTGCAAGCGCAAGCTTGTGGTGTGGGCGTTCTGGTCCACCAGCTGGAGAGCGGTGTCCAGGTCAACTTGAAGGACTTTTAATTGTATCTATATCTGCAACAAAGACAATAACCAGTTGTTACAGCGATACCTGCAGACAACAATTTCTATATACAATCTAATAAAATAATAGCGATTTGGGTTCTGTATTAAATCGAAAGTAAAGAATTAATACAACAGTATTCCAATTTAAAATACAATCATGAAAAAATCGGATCTGCCCGAAACCAAAAATAACCCAGCCTACTGATCAAGCCGAAGGAGGTATAACTCTATGCAAAGATTTTGCAGGGTACAGCTAGTATCGTATAATATATATGCCATTGTTGTCTCTCTCTCTCTCTCTCTCTCTCTCTCTCTCTCTCTCTGTTACAATAAGAGCATCTGTTTCTCTGCTACAATCCTTCTGTCGCAAAAAATACTCGTTTCTCTGTCACTATCACTCTGTCACAATACAGGTGTCTTGTCTCTCTGCCACAATGAAGGTGTCCCGTGCCTGTCACAATACGTGTGTCTCTGTCACCACGCTTGTAAATCTGTGCACAATACATGTGTCTCTGTCACCATACTTGTAAATCTGTGCACAATACGTGTGTCTCTGTCACCACACTTGTAAATCTGTGCACAATACGTGTGTCTCTGTCACCCCCTTGTAAATCTGTGCACAATACGTGTGTCTCTGTCACCACACTTGTAAATCTGTGCACAATACGTGTGTCTCTGTCACCACACTTGTAAATCTGTGCACAATACGTGTGTCTCTGTCACCACACTTGTAAATCTGTGCACAATATGTGTGTCTCTGTCACCACACTTGTAAATCTGTGCACAATACGTGTGTCTCTTCACCATACTTGTAAATCTGTGCACAATACGTGTGTCTCTGTCACCATACTTGTAAATCTGTGCACAATACGTGTGTCTCTGTCACCATACTTGTAAATCTGTGCACAATACGTGTGTCTCTGTCACAATACTTGTAAATCTGTGCACAATACGCGTGTCTCTGTCACCACACTTGTAAATCTGTGCACAATACATGTGTCTCTGTCACCATACTTGTAAATCTGTGCACAATACGTGTGTCTCTGCCACCATACTTGTAAATCTGTGCACAATACGTGTGTCTCTGTCACCATACTTGTAAATCTGTGCACAATGCGTGTGTCTCTGTCCTGCTATAAAACACATCAAGGTACTCACCTCACCACTAATCTGTGCACAATACGTGTGTCTCTTCACCATACTTGTAAATCTGTGCACAATACGTGTGTCTCTGTCACCATACTTGTAAATCTGTGCACAATCGTGTGTCTCTACTGTCACAATACTTGTAAATCCTGTGCTCAATATGCATCCATCTCTAATCCTGTCACACTTGTAAATCTGTGCACAATGACTTTATGTGTCTCTGTCACCATACTTGTAAATCTGTGCACAATACGTGTGTCTCTGCCACCATACTTGTAAATCTGTGCACAATACGCGTGTCTCTGCCACCACACTTGTAAATCTGTGCACAATACGTGTGTCTCTGTCACCACACTTGTAAATCTGTGCACAATACGTGTGTCTCTGCCACCATACTTGTAAATCTGTGCACAATACGTGTGTCTCTGTCACCATACTTGTAAATCTGTGTACAATACGTGTGTCTCTGTCACCATACTTGTAAATCTGTGCACAATGCGTGTGTCTCTGTCCTGCTATAAAACACATCAAGGTACTCACCTCACCACTACTCTGGGTGTAGAAAATGTTCAACAGTATCTGATACATTTCTTGCAGCCGCCGCACAAGTTCTCCGTATTTTACTGGTCTGGAAACAGTCAGCATTCTGGGGGAAAATACACACGAAAAAAAAAAATCGCCGCATTAGTACATGAAAAAAAAATCTTGTTTGAGCTGCTGTTAAATTAATCAAAACCCATCGACATATTTGAAAACTGTATTAAATGTAAAGCCTTTCGAAAGCTACCAACATCAACAGCATTAACCGCACAGCTTGTAGGTCTTTATTAGACAGCTTAGGTAAAAGCCAACAGTGTTAGTCTAAGACTCTAGATACTCATTGGGAGGTGTGGGGGGGGGGTGTTAGACACAATGCCCTGTTTTATTCGTTCATTTTTATTTTTATAATTTAAAAGAAATAAGTTCAGACTGCCAGGGTGGCCAGCCCCTTAAGACCGGCACTACCTGCCAGGCCCCCACCAAAAGCCCATACACTGATCCGTTCTGAGGCATAGGAAAATAAAGCAACCAACGAGGTCGCTTCCAGGACGTTTTTTTTTTAATTCTCTCTCTCTCTTTCTCTCTCTCTCTCTCTCTCTCTCTCTCTCTCTCTATATATATATATATATATATATATATATATATATATATATATATATATATATACGCATTGTTGTAGAGGTAACGCGCTCGACAGTCGATCTGAGGATCCGGGTTCAATCTCAGGTGAGGACCAATGGATGTTTCAGGACATGGTGAAAGTCCCCCCCTCCCCGATCTCCCGTGGGGACTCCATGGCCCATTGCACTATTTTAGTATGGTGGGGATGAAAGAAGGGCACAATAAAAAAAATAGTCAAACATTTGGTTTATAGGATCTTAGAGATTCACGTCATCTTTACACTCAACGCCAAATTTTCTAAACTACAAAATTCTTATCTATATATATATATATATACCATTTGAATAGCATCAGCACCTCATCCCTCCTCCCCTCAACCAACCCCCGAAAAGACTTTGGTGGACGGTCTAACTAAACAAATGTGAACACTATTATAACGGACCAATCTGTAGATCTGACAGAGTAACCAATGGTCGACCTCCTTACCTTTTCTCCCCGCCATATTCACACTTGATCTTCAGCTCCTTCTTTTTCTGTAGGTTTGTTGTAAGCGGCTGTCAAGCCTGTTTGTTGCTCTGTTTCAGCCCGGTGTCTAGCGTGTGTCACAGTGAGGTACCACTTCTGAGATGTCCGCTTCTTCAGCTACAACGATAACAGGAACATCAATCAGATGATAGTGCAAACAAAAAAAAAAGCTAAAATGTGCGCAGAAATGAGATTGTTTCTCATCAGCAGCAGCCCGGCCAATACAAGTACCTTCAAACACTAGCACTGATTGAAACGGCCAATACAATCACCATTCAAAAAAAAAAAAAGAGCTAATCGAATATATATCAATGGCTAAACAAAGATACATCAATGACTAAACAAAGATACATCAATGCGAAACAAAGATACATTAATGGCTAAACAAAGATACATCAATGACTAAACAAAGATACATCAATGGCGAAATATAGATACATCAATGACTTAACAAAGATACATCAATGACTAAACACAGATACATCAATGACTAAACAAAGATACATCAGTGGAAAAATACAGATATATGTACACCCATGTTCAGTGGCGTAGCGAGCTTAACTCGCGCCCGGGGCACAATACCATTTTACAAGGGTCTAACTATAAATACAATAACGAATTGGCTTTTCCTATCAAATATAGCAGAAATTTATTAGACAAACATATCGTGCGACACTCATTACGGCTCGACATAACCTTTGCTCCCCCTCACATGAGCTTCGTGGGCCCCAGAGAACTGTGCTTAGCCGCATCCTCTCTCTCTCTCTCTCTCTCTCTCTCTCTCTCTCTCTCTCTCTTACCAGGGCTGACTATACTGTAAAGGTGAACCCACCAATAAAATTACTACAGCGTACACACTCGGCCTCTACTACTTCATCAAACATTTTTTACAATTATAATAATAAAACAAACAAACAAAAAGACGAGAACAGTAAAAATTCAACTGGAGTTTTCGTTTCGTTTCTCCGCGCAGGTAAATCAATCGACTCCATTGAAACGACGAGATTAGTATTTAAAAAAAAAAACAACAAGAACATGGCCAGAACAGGTAGGCAATAAATTCTCTTGAAGCAATCAATTGATTGGGGGGGGGGGGGGAATTAAAACGAGGACCAAACATAAATGTGAACATCAAAAACAATACACCGACGCAGGTTCCTTCGTTTAGGATTACTGCCGCCCTAATTACATCCCCCATAACCCCCGCTTAACCACCCACCCCCAATTCTACAGAAAGAAAACTGCGTTGAAGGTAAGCGTGGACTGTTTCAACGTGTTCTACCTGGGAAATATTAAGACTGTTTAAATAGCCAGACTGAAAGGGGGGGGGGACGATTCAACGCGTTTTGTTATGTATTTTTTTTATTATTCATGTGGAATGTGAATTTATTTCAGAAATTTTTACATGATCGTTGAAGAAAAATTATGATGGGGGGGGGGGGGAACCTGGACATAAAATGACAGAAACAATCAGATCGAATCGGTTTACCACTTTAAAAGACTCAATTCTTCGCGTCAACAAAGTCATAAACCAACGGGCGGTCTTCAATACAACAAACGGTTTTAACCGATACGATAACAATCGGGATATGTCTTGCAATCAACTCAAGCAGAACAATGCTACACATTCAGCAATTGAAAATCCTGATGACATATTTCAAATACTAATTTTATACAGTGCGAAGACAGAACTTGGGTGTTTCTGGGTTTGTTTCAACAGAGAAAAGATAAACCCAAAGCTTAGCCTTTTACGCACTGGCTCCACGACCGTCAAATGACGGACGATGTATTTTTTTTTTACCGCTTCCGTCAACAATTGCATAGCCGAGCAATTATATATTAAAATGAGAGGTTAGTTTGTGTGGCGCGCTAGTGATGTAGGTTGTACGCTTGGCTGAGACCCAGTTTGGCTAGCTATGTGCGGGTTCGATTCCTGATAGAGACATACATTTTTTTTGTTCAGATTTTATTTTTCAGGATCAGGGTTAGGGATAGGGGGTTAGGGATAGGGTTAGGATTAGGGATAGGGTTAGGGTGTGCAGCCAGTGCCATATTTTTAATGTTTATCACCTGATCACCATATAATAAACAAAAAAAATGTAACATATTTGGAGGTCGAGACTAAACGTCATGTTTATAAAAAAAAAACAACTAGTTTCTTGAGGTACCGAAGAGGAAAACTTAATTTTATGCAGGGCGGAGGGTGAGGTGGAATCATGACATATTTGTAAATAATGTGAGTAATAAACAGACGCTCCAGTTTTCAGATAAATAGTCATTAAAGGGTACTGCTATACACAACTGAAATAAAATAAAATATAAAATACCGGTACAAATAGTGGCTTATATGGACCCTTTTTTTTACGTGTATACACCACGCATTAAGAAGACGATTAAGACAACAAAGTAATTAATAGATAAATAAAAGATTCCCTACTTGCAGCTTATGAAAGAGAGTAGGGGCAGATTTAAGGGCAGATTTCATCGATTTCGAAGCCACATCTTATTAAGAGATTGCTTGGCTAGCTACCACAATGACCAATTTTACTTTATTGGTAGCAGGTCCTGATTTTAAGCCGAGTGAATTACATTATATTTCCGTTCAACTTATTAATTCTTCCAGGGGGGTGCTCCTGAAAAGCTTAAGAGCGTCGCCTAAGGTCAACCGAGCCCCCCTAGTGGCGTATCCAATATCCACAATAGGTAGATCAACAAGATTTATTCTTCCTCCCTAACGTAAGCGCTAACTTCCCTGTCATTCAAACCTGCCACGAACCTTGTCGGTTTGTTGGCTGCCCTGCTTGCACTAACAATTAATAAACTAAACGTGTAAACCTCGTGATAGAGATTTAAAGGGATCAAACAAAGACATCTAGCCAAGTGATCGATAGACATGATCATTCCAAGAGCTTACATGTTTGATTTCCAACTGAATAGAAAATTGAGGTGCCCTTTAGAAAAGGGGAGAGGTGGATAAGAATTTTTGTTTAATAGATACACCACTTTATGGGAGAAACATTTGAATTAGTCCTTAAACTTTGTTCATCTCTGCACCAGTCTATACAAGATTTATCAAAATAAAAAGCGCTGATTTTTTAAGAATCGGCCCGAAGACATCTGTTATTTTACGTTATATTTAGTTTATTTACGACACCATTTTGGTTGCCGGGCAACACCAACTTAAGTCGTACTTCCGTGTTGGAGAATGGCCCACGTGTATGTAACAACTGAGATTTTCTCCAACAAAGTGGGTGTGTACGAGTACATTTATAAAAAAAAAAAAAAATTATAAATCCACCCATCCTTGATGAGATTTATCTAAAAAAAATATGTTGCAAATTATAAAGGTTAATTAGACTTTAATTATGGATCTATGGAAATCAAATTATTTAGTATATGAATAGAAATACAAATGTCTGACTGTAATCTCTATACTTATAAGACACATTTGTTGTCTGTCTGTCTGTCTGTCTGTTCCCTTATAACTCAAGATCCAGATAACCAAATAATGTGAAATTTGTTACACATACACATAATTACATGGGGAAGGTTATAGGACAGGTTTCGTTTCATCTCGATGGGTAGTTTAATTGTAATTAATTTTTTTTTTATTTTAGTATTTTACTATATTAAAGTAATCTCGACGGCGCCATAAATAAAATTCCTCTGTGACGTCATTTCCCTATGATCGAATAGAACTTGCGCGCTGGTGCTGTATTGTGCCTTTGTGATGCAAAGAATTGTTGTTTTTTCATGCTCTCTGATTTGTACAGTTTGAGGAAGGTAAAGGAATGAAGAAGGATTTTAGAAGAAGTGTGAAGTCATAATAATAAGTATATATATATATATATATATATATATATATAGAGAGAGAGAGAGGGGGGGGGGGGGGAGAGAGAGAGAGATAGAGAGAGATGAAGAGAGAGAGGGGGGCAGGGGGGAGAGAGAGAGGAAAGGAGGGTAGGAGGGAGGGAGGGGGAGAGAGGAGGGAGGGGGATGGACAGAGAGAGAAAAGGAGGGGGAGAGAGGGGGATGGGAGAGGGAGCAGGGGGAGAGGGATAGAGAAAGGAAGGGAGGGGAGAGGGGGAGGGAGGGAGAGAGGGGAGGGAGAGAGGGTGGGAGAGACAGAGGGAGAGAGATAAAGAGTGAGGGGGGCAGGGAGGGGGAGAGAGGGAATAGGGAGGGAGGAAGAGGGAGAGAGGGGGAGGGAGAGAGAGGTGGAAAGGGGAGGGAGAAAGGAGGGAGAGAGGGGTTAGGGAGGGAGAGAGAGGGGAGAGAGGGAGAGGATGGGAGAAATGGGAGGAAGAGATAAAGAGAAAGAGGGGGCAGGGAGAGAGAGGGAAGGAGGAAGGAGGAGGATGGACGGGGGGAGAGAAGGAGGGGGGAGGGGAGAGAGGGAGATGGGAGAGGGATGGAGGGAGAAAGGGAGGGAGGGGGAGGGAGGGAGAGAGAGAGGAAGGGAGAGAGGGGGTAGGGAGAAAACAGAAGGTAAACAGAAAACCTTATTTTAAACCCGGGCAAAGCCGGGTACTTGCAACTAGTTTAAGATAATACAAGTCCCGAAGGAATGACAGAAAAAGGAAAAACCACGTAGTTATATGGGATTAAATGTAGATAACATATTAAGTAACATAATGTAGTAACAAAACTGGAGAAACAAATATATTTCGTTAGCGTGTATTGACATAATATGTACGTACGCACCAAACACTTTAAACGTATTTTCATCAAATTTTGGACCCGGTAGCTATTGAAACTGAGACCTTTCGATTTGGTTCATTCGTGTCAATCAGGTGCTGTTGATCGAGTGAAACCTGTACACATTCAAACATTAGCTGTATCATTCAGTGAGTGAATAGAGCGAACAATACTGATAACTATCCAATGAATAGAGCGAACAATATTCATAACTGTCTAATGAATAGAGCGAACAGTAATGATAACTGTCTAATGAATAGAGCGAACAGTAATGATAACTGTCTAATGAATGGAGCGAACAGTAATGATAACTGTCCAACGAATAGAGCGAACAGTATTCATAACTGTCCAACGAATAGAGCGAACAGTACTGATAACTGTCTAACGAATAGAGAGAACAGTACTGATAACTGTCCACAGAATAGAGCGAACAGTATTCATAACTGTCCAATGAATATAGCGAACAGTATTCATAACTGTCTAATGAATAGAGCGAACAGTAATGATAACTGTCCAATGAATAGAGCGAACAGTATTCATAACTGTCCAACGAATAGAGCGAACAGTACTGATAACTGTCCAACGAATAGAGAGAACAGTACTGATAACTGTCCACAGAATAGAGCGAACAGTATTCATAACTGTCCAATGAATAGAGCGAACAGTATTCATAACTGTCTAATGAATAGAGCGAACAGTAATGATAACTGTCTAATGAATAGAGCGAACAGTATTCATAACTGTCTAATGAATAGAGCGAACAGTAATGATAACTGTCCAATGAATAGAGCGAACAGTATTCATAACTGTCCAACGAATAGAGCGAACAGTACTGATAACTGTCCAACGAATAGAGCGAACAGTACTGATAACTGTTTAACGAATAGAGCGAACAGTACTGATAACTGTCCACAGAATAGAGCGAACAGTATTGATAACTGTCCAACGAATAGAGCGAACAGTATTGATAACTGTCCAATGAATATAGCGAACAGTACTGATGATAACTGTCCAATAATGTAACACGACACCCGCTATTATGTATGTAGTCATGGACGCTGGGAAAACAAAAGCCAAAAAAAAAAAATTCCTGAATGAACAGGCTAAGAGCGGCAACAGTGTATCTATTTGCCATACGGTACTGACATCCATATCTTGACTGATAACGGAAGGATAGCCAATTGATCCAGGCTAATCAACGGAAATGAAGATTTTGTAGGCCAAAGTATTTCAGATTGGGTTCATTGAATGGAGTTCATATTTGTATTTTTATGGGGAATCGTTATGTAACCATTCAAAGTGGGTGAGCTGGTCTTGTTTTTGGTAGAATCCGTTATCAAACGAGGGGTTGTGGTAAATGCTGACTTTAACATAGCGCTAAAAAAAATAAAATCTGAAGATTTTTTTTCTTCGAAAGAGGAATTTGGGGGGGGGGGTGTCAATCAAAGACAGGGTCATCTCATCGCGTGGGCTCGCCCGAGTACCAGTGGCCCCGTGTGTACAAAAGCCAAAAAAGATAATGTATTATTTCAATTTTTGGGGGTGGTCATTGGGTGAGGTGTGGTGGGTCCGCTGAAAACAGTGGTTTCCCCAGGGAGTTCCCAATGCTGTTAAGACGGCCTAGATCATAGGGAGGAAGGGTTCTGAATTTCGCTATACATGTCATCATAAGGGAAGCTGGAATGTACATCTTAGACCATTTTTCGCGTTCTATTCTATGACATACGATACCATAAGAGACAGGGGGACGGGTGGGCGTGGTGCATCCATGGCCTTGACACTCCCTACTTACACCATTCACTTCTTTTCAAACTTGAATAACCCGTAGAGTCAAAGGGAGCCCTGGTTTGAAAGAAAGTCGGCACAATGGCCAGGTTACTTGAGTAAAGGCGTGTTGTTGTACTAACATAATTTTTTTTCAATACAAGAGAAAGAGAGACCATACAAAGAGACTGATCTTTAAATGTGGATAGTCCCCCCAAAATAGACCATGTAAAGATTACAAGAATGACGTAAAGTGAAAAAATAGATGAAATTATAAATCTCACAAGGTGTGGGTTGAGACTTGTGGCCCACTGGTGTATCGCCATGTGAATCGTCTAAAAAAAAGTGAAATAATTATTCGATCCTATTCAATTATTCTGTACCTTTTGTTTACTTTCTTTTCAAGTACGTCGCGAAAAACAAGTTTGTTTTTTTTTAATTAGGTCCCACAAGTGTGAGAACCACTGATATAGAGGATTGACTATCCTGATCGGCCTTCATATTATTGGGTCTAGTATTTACAAAAAAGATTATCCGTTAATTAATGAGTAACTGGTGATGGTCTCGCTGGGTCTCAAGACCGGGGGGGGGGGGGGGGGATTAATTAAAATCTAAGGTCAAATGGCCGCTCCTTGACATTTACATTGTGCGGTACCAATTCAAACACTAAAGAGTCGCGCCGACATTATGGGAAGGGGGTGGGGGGGGGGGACTAACTACACCAGTGATGGCCAACCTGTGGCACGGGTGCCGCAGTCGGCACGCGACTAAAATATCAACTTCCTTCAATTTTTAATTGGAGTGCTGGCACTTTGCTAGAAATATGTGTTGTTGTTGTTTTTTTAGTTGAATTTTGGGCCACCGCTGCTCTACTCTATTGAGACTAAACTGACAAGGCTCAAGTTTTATATTGTGCCGAGGAGAAATCTCACAATGAACATTCCCATAGAGAGGTTTCAATTGGGGCGGGGGGGGGATGGGGCAGCGAGGTTCTTAAGTCTATGTGATATGTTGGAAGCCGTAAGCACACACACACACACACACACACACACATACAAAACAACCTGTGGGGTACGCCATGACATCAAATGTGATTGGAATTAGTTCCGGTAAGGGGTGAATTAAGCAGCGGAGGGTCTCTACGCGAACCCTTACTTTACCTATGCACACACACACACAAACTCTATAAATGAATAAAGGAACAGTGAAATTAGAATGAGTTTAATGCGGGCAGTTCAGAATGGAAATAAAGGAACAGTGAAATTAGAATGAGTTTAATGCGGGCAGTTCAGAATGGAAATAAAGGAACAGTGAAATTAGAATGAGTTTAATGCGGGCAGTTCAGAATGGAAATAAAGGAACAGTGAAATTAGAATGAGTTTCATGGTGGCTCGATATAGTTCAAAATGGAAATAAAGGAACAGCATTCTTCAGAGCATGCCCCCGCGCCTTCAGGAGCTAACGAAAACAAACCGCTGCGGAGTTCGCGGACCCAGGTCACATTCATGTCAATCAAGGCCAGCAAGTCAAGATGAAGGAGGCAGAGAGAGAGAGAGAGAGAGAGAGAGAGAGAGAGAGAGAGAGAGAGAGAGAGGGACGGACGACAAAACGATTACACCGAGCAGTTACTGGCCAGCAGGCAGTTTTACATTGCATCACCACAACATACATACACACACACACACAGAGTGTCATCATCAGTCACTGGAAATTAGTGAGTGTGTATGTGTTTATGTGTGTGCCTATTCATAGGACGTAAGCATTTGCTTGTGTGTGTTTTTTTTCCCTTGTCCCCCCGCTATAATCAGGGCTGCCAACTTTTTTCCTGAATAATTATCCATATAACGATGAAAATAAATGTATGATAAAAAAAGCAAAGATGCAAATGAAAGAAACAAAATAAAATATCTAGATCTAAATAGCCTTTTCTTAAATCTAGATGGGATAAAAATATATCCCGATCTTTTAAGTGAAAGCCTTTTCTTATATCTAGAAGGGCTTCAAAAAAATGCATCTAGACCCGGATTAAAATAATCCAAACTGGCAGCCCTGGCCATGATAAAGTAACGCCGAGAGTTAAGCTTTACAGCAGTGAAAGGAGGCTACAGATTGAGTTCTACACACGGCGCGGTGAACTGGCCAATTGTCTCCATCTTATTCACACAGACGTTTGAGCAGTCAAGTGAGAAACCCCATTATGTGTTGGTAAAACAATTAGCATTGACGTCAATGGTTCCTAAAGCTGTTTTTTTTTAAATGAGTCATGACCCCATTAAACAAAAGGCTAAACGAGCGCCTAACTTATTTTATAAAAAAGGCGTCTCAAAAGGGGGGTAAAAGGAAAAAAATCTTTCGCGGCGCCAGTAGAAATTGCCAGTAGAAATCTGGAACCGTTAACGATAACTCAAAGACATATCAACTGAGAATATGGATGTGTGTGTGTGTACAGGCTTGGCCTCTTTGGGGGCCCCTGCATTTTGACATTCGACACCATGACATAATTTACTTAATATTGAATGTAAAAAAATTGTGGGGGCCCCCTTCAAGCTGGAGCCCGGGTGGGACTTTCGAATTTGGACACCCCTCCCCCCACCCTAGGTACGCCTCTGCTTAGCCTACACGTCCATGGTCTAGAAAAAAAATAGGGGGGGGGAGGATTCTACCCTGACAATGTATGACATAGATTGACCTTTCGTCGTTAAGCAACCTATTGTTATAATGACGTGTGATGAAAACTGGGGAGCAAACGTGTGGCTGAGTTATATGTTGCGTGGGATACATTCAAGTACAAGATCCTAAAAAAAACAACATATGAATAACAAATAACAACTGTAAAGCCCTACTCACCGTTAAGATTTTTAGCCATCCTGTCAACTCCGTCCATCGACTTCCCTTTGGTCATGGACCGGGAGGGTCGGAAGGCACACTATCTCCAATGCAACTGTCTAAGTAGATATCCAACGGTCATCTCTCTCTCTCTCTTTTTTTTGTTTTAAATCATGACATTTTGATGCAAGCAATTATTTCACAGAGCGTTTACATCTTTTATACGAACTGGATCAACAGGCAGCTATCCAGTATCATGGCTTTTGTCTTGGGATGGCAATGCCTAAAGAAAGGAGAAAATGTTCAATATATATATATATATATATATATATATATATATATATATATACATGCAAATCTCGTTCAAACAATAAATTGCACTGCCAGACTCAAACGCATATTGGAGTAAGTTTCTATAATCACCATAAATAAAGCTTAACATTCGTCTCAAATAAAAAGTAAAAAAAAAAAATAATTATACCAAACGCGACTGATGATATCCTTGAAAAAAATAACATTTTATAAGTGTATCGTTTCAGGCCAGTGAGAATGAGAGCAATATAATCAGATTTTTTTTTTTTTGTTTTGTGCGGGGATGTGAGATACGCTAACTTACACCAGTAATTTCCACCACACATATTAAACTATCATTTTTATGCTAAATTTTTCACACGCTTTCTGCAGCATTGTAAGAAACGTCTATATAAAAAAAATCAACAACAATAAATGTATAACATTTCCGAACCTAAATATGTAAAAAAAAGTTTATTTACTAAACGCCACAGCTATGCTTGGTTTAGTTTCCCGTATCCATGTCATTCGCGCCATACAGATACAGTAAGGTTTGTTTTGTTTAAAAAAAAAGAAAGATTATTTGGCTCTGTGCGCCACCATTGGCGCACGACTCATAGGTTATCCATATCCATACCTGCATTCATGTATCCTCAGATCTGAACAAACGCATACAGCTGTACAGCTCAACATCAAGCAGACTTAAACGGGTGTGAAGGCGATACCCCGAACGGGAATAACCCATCTCTGTTTGTGATTACAATTAGTTTATGTGAAAGACATTTCTACATTAGATTCCCAGTTTTATTTCGTCCTCGTTGAAATTTCGCCGTGAAAAGATAATTAAACGTTTTAAGGCGGCTTATCTAATTGGGAGGCTTCGGTGTGTCGTTTTCGAAATCTTTACATCAGCGGTTCCCAACTTTTTTTGAACCCACAGAGTTCCCCCATCCCGTCTCCCTTTTTTTATTTTTTTTTTAAAAAAAAAGGATGATTTCTATAACGAAACAGGTAAGCCCCGCAATATGTTTCACCCACGCATATGGTGTTTAGTACTATTTTCATTCAGTTTAACTTTACTTGGATATCCGTCAAGCGCGCGGCAAATGCACGCAGGGTGGGTTTGAGAATCACCGCCTTACATGATCGCGGTACTGAGGTGTGAACGTGCATGCGTGTATGTATATGATGTGTGTGTGTGTGTCTGTGAGTGTGTAAAACCCGCAGGCCTCCGTATCGCTTCTTCGAGTGTAAAGGTGACGTGGGTTGGGGGTGTGAATGATAATCTGTGACGTGGGCCATTATCTTGACACTTTCAAATGGGATCCTTCATTGACAAAAAAAAAAAGCCAAGCTATCACCCTTCAACCCAGTCAAGAACTTTATTGAGAAATACACAGAATGCTACACGCCCAATTACATTTTCTTTTCTTTCAACCTTTCACACGAAATAGGTATGCCCCCATGAATTGTGTAAGTGCACGTTTGTACTTCTAACTGTTGATAGTAAGGAAGCATGATTATGCGATGCACAGAAGACAAGCAATAAGGTGCATATATATATATATATATATATATATATATATATATATATATATATATATATATATAGTCGATTCCACTTAATTGTGACACATCGGGACCGAGGCTTTTTGTCCCAATTAAGCGGCTGTCCCAATTAAACATACAAATTTACTATTGGCTTCTTGGTTTGGTTTCTCTGAGATTTGTCCCAAATAAGCGGCTGTCCCAATTAAACGGTGTCCCAATTAAGCGGAATCCACTGTATATATCCACTGTATATATATTTTCAAAAAAAAAAACAACAGCCTATTGATGATAACATTACACGACGAAGAGATGATAACAATTAATGATCCTATTAGTTAACTCGTTAACGATGACGTATTAAAAATGAAGGTTACATCTCCACACATAAAATGAATTGAACAGAAACAAAAACAAAACACACACAAACAAGTAAGGATGGAGGGGGGGGGGGGCGCTGCGGATCCGAAAGTTAAAAGAAAATAAAAGTAGAGACGTTTTCACAACAAGGAGAGACTTTATAGGTTTTCACACGGAAAACCTTATAAGTGGCTTAAAGGTGGAGCGAGACTATGAGAAAAAAGTTCTATTAAAAAAAAAAAATTAGAAATAACGCGTTCGAATGCAAAAACGTGTTCGGATTGAGGGGCAATTTTAGAATACATATATTTGTGTTTGGATTTCAAACTGTTTTGGACTTCAATAGGTAACAATGAATTTGTTTTTCCATCAAACAAGCAAAAATAAAATACAATTTCAGATCCACTATCCACAGCATACACAGAAACACACCAAAACACTCCAATACACTCCAATACACTGCAATACACACCAATACACTCCAATACACTGCAATACACACCAATACACTGCAATACACACCAATACACTGCAATACACACCAATACACTCCAATATACTGCAATACACACCAATACACTACAATACACACTAATACACACCAATACACTGCAATACACACCAATACACTGCAATGCCCCACGACACGCTTATCTGACGTTTCCTGACACGATCAGCGAACACGTAAATAAATGTACAGGTTAATAATGTCAACACAAACAACATGAAATATAGTGGCTGGTAACATAACGTACACGAGGAATCGTGAATATTGGAGGCGGGGGGGGGGGGGCGTACTTAAAACCAAATGTACTATTTTAGTCAACGAATGGAACAACATCGTGAAGGTTGATTGGGGTGGGGGGGGGGGTTACTACAAAATCTAGTGTTTTGGTCACAGAATGTAAAAAAAAAAAATGGTTGATTTGAGAGGGGGTGATCCATAGGCGTGAATGCTACAGAATGGAATAACATGTCTGAATTATAGCCGCTATTATTTCATCAATTCAATACGCCCCAACCATCAATTTTCCAAGGGCGGGGAAAGAAAGGAGGAGGGGGGAGGGGGTGGAGCTGCGAATCTGAAAGTTAAAAGAAAATGCAGTTAAATGAAATAGTCTTTACTAGCTGGTATCGAGAGCCTTTTTAAATGTATTGACCCAACCCCTTTCACACCGGTGTGTTGGGACCCATAGGGGAAAAAAAGGTTAAATATCAATTAGGATGGGGGCCCCTATACTCGTGGAGCCATAGTGCACGTGCAGTAGCGTAGGAAGGGTACTGAGGCCGCACAGGGCACCGAAAGAGCGCTTTTAAATGTTTTTTTGCACTTTTCCGACTGGGACGGGGGAAGGGGGGGGCGCCAAAAAATGTAACCCTCACGTCGCACCAAAATAGCTAGCCACGGCTCTGGGCACGTGTATTTGTTTTTGGAGGGCAGAACAACGGTATTTTTAGAAATAAAAAAACAAAACTGAAGATCAATACAAGAAAAAAAAATGAAGGAACCATACAACATAGTAGGCATAAGACGGGAATCACCAGATTCGTTTTCAGTCTACTGTGGCAGTGGATCTCAGCCTCTTTTTTGAAGTTGTGTAACACACTGGACATTTGTGCATGCGGACCACAACATTAAGACTTTTTTTTTTACTTTTTTTTTCCCCGCGTAAACCGTACTTCAAAGCAGAGGTGATGAATCTATTTTTGTGACATTAAGAGTGCAACGTAAACAGGAACATTAAAAAAAAAGAAATAAAAGATACACATCCATTGTTGGAGGAAAAAAAAATAACGGTTTAAAGGTTGTCCATCCTGGTTCTTATGCGAAAACTCGTAACGTTGTTGGGTTGTTGTTTGTTGTTATTTTCGTGAATTGAGGACCACTGTACTAATGAGGTCTCTGTATAAATAATACACGCTCCGCGTGAGTGCCGCCATGTGGAAGAAGTGGAGTGTCCTATTCAACACAATGGTACTTCCGTGTCTGCGAACTAAGGGAGGCATTGTCGTGCACTTGGCGGGCGTGTGACGCTTCAACGGACAATAAGCATGGCCACAACAAAACGTCGACATACTGCTTGCTGCCTGTTCTGGTCGGTTCTCGAGGACCGAGTCTTGACATTACAAAAGATTGGCAAACCAGTGATCCTATTAATCGCACTTAACTGATTGTTGTTGTGGGTTGCTGCTGTTATTGTTGTTGTTTCTTTCAGTATATATAGTAGTTTGTTTTCGTTGACGAAAACTAAAACTAAAACCTTCGTTGACGAAAATGTTGACTTTTTGTCAACGAGAACTAAAACTAAAATTAGCAGCAAGACTAAAACTAGACGAAAACTGAAATTATTACAGAAAAAAACGAAATAAAAACTGAAACTAAAATATAGTGTTGCTTTCGTTCACGAAAACTAAAACTAAAACCTTCGTTAACGAAAATGTTGACTTTTCGTCAACGAGAACTAAAACTAAAATTAGAAGCAAGACTAAAACTAGACGAAAACTAAAAATTATAAATTATTACAGAAAAAACGAAATAAAAACTGAAACTAAAATATGACCTGGGACTAAAACAACACTAATATATAGTCTACAGTACACGTTGCCATTACAGAGGTCTTAATGGAGCTGATATTTAACTGTAAATTAATATATATATATATATATATATATATATATATATATATATATATAATTGGGATATGGTTACTGGTTATCGGTTATAAACAACTGTTGTCAAACAAAAAAAATAGTAGAGTCTCGTATCGCCAACCGTTCATGCATGTATGTATGCCCAGCGGGCACTTGTTCCCCTTTATGTAACAAAGCCACTGCGTTCGAAGCTGCTGTGGTGTCAAAATGAAGCCACCGGTGTGCGTCTCCAGTGTTAAGACGGGTGCGGCGGGGTGGCAGAAGCGTTAAGTCAAGAACCGTGGAGCACGGCGACATGCCGATTGCTGCAGCCGGAGGAAGTCTCGCCTCCACCGGGATAATGTAATAGCTTCAAGTGTAAGGTGGATAATAAAAATATTTTATATGGGGGGATGGGGGGGCGGCTGCCGTCTGTTATTTACGACATGCATGAGCGACAGAGGGAGACTGGGAAAAGAACTAAATTGAAAAAAAAAAGAATTAGTTGGTGGATTATGGTAGATTTGGTAGGTGCACCATAATGGCATATTCAGCCAGTCAAGCTATAAATATAACAAATTAAGTCTATATATATGTATAAAAAAAAATAAACACAGTTCTTATGTCACAGAGCTAAAATGAAACTAATGTCCGTGAGAGGGGGTGAAACGCAGTTCTAAGAAACCTATTTACCGGTAATAATAAATAAATTTTTGCTATATAAAAATCAGTCTGCATTTCACAGAACGACGACTGTCGGTTAAATCAAAAGGTTTATCAAACTGGAGCCAACGGCCCTCATAGGCAGATTTAAGACAATGGCTCTCATAGTCTAAATTCAAGAATGGATGTTTTTTTCATCAAGATTGGAGTTATTTTTTCGGTATTATTTTACATTCATTTTCATTCAAAGTCGATGATTTTTAAAATGTTAGCGAGGCGTCTAAATTCTTTTACAAAGACCACCGCGCAAGAAATATCAGAAAAAAACTGAGAACGACTGTTCTAATTACACGTATTCTAAACGTTCATACTCAAAGCGCTCAATGATGCATTTTCGCACATGGTGAAGAACCCATTCCCTGAAAAAAAACACAGTCTCGTAACTTTCACACGCACGTTCGCACCCATTTGCATCAACACCAGGGGTGCACAACCTTATGACCCCCCCCCCACGGCCGCACTAAACTAGTTGGGACGTGCGCTAGAGTGATTGATTGATTGCATGTTGCGCACCCCCTGATCTAGACTAGTATGCAGATTTTCTGGCTGGGCTGTGACAGGAATTAGATGAAACGAATACCGAATATAGCGAAGAACAACAGGCACAGGGCTGGCGTAATAATACACCATTTGTTGTTGTTAGACGAATGTCAAAATGCAGGGGCCCCTAAAGAGACAAAGCCCCCCTCCCCCAATGGCCTCCAAAACCCTTAAGTTCGGCATTGGTAAGAACTTAAGAGGTTCGCGGTGTAGTAAACGATAGTAAAGTGAACATGATATAAAGAATGCGCATCGTCTGTTTAAAGTGGGGTTTTTTTTTCCGAAAGCCGCCATATGTGTGTCAATATTTAGATGACACCCCATATATCTATGAGTGCTACTCTATTAAAAATGAAACATAACACAAGTGGCGGCATATTTTTATTCATTATTAGAGGTATTTTAAAAAAAACAAGCAATTAAGCCTGTTCCATTCTGGACACAGGACGTGTTAACGCATTTTCGTATTATGTATCAGTACGTATACTATCTTTCAGTAAATATTTGTAAATTTTGGAAATGTTTATAAATTCAATTGTGTAATGCATATATTTGTAAAAAAAAATTATAAAGACGTTTCTTTAAAATTTGAAAAAAATTATTGCCTCTTAAATCTAACTACAAGTGGTTTGTGGTTACTGAAATAGGACTCATAATTGAAAACATTCGAAATTATAGTCATTTAATCGTCCGAAAACTCCGTCAATTGTTGCATAGCTCTTATACTTTCAATTAAACTCAGAACACAAGCTTACTATTTCATTTGATGAGTTTCTTAATAAATCTTGGTGAAACTACGTGCTACAGTATTTCGCACCAAATGAACGGGCTATTGAACGTACAAGGTGTATATATAATATATAAGCCCCTTAGGAGCCCTGAAGCCCGGCCCTCATAGGTCCTATCGCGAAATGAACTTTTGATGTACACATGGCAGGCCAAGACCTACAAAATGATATATACATCATGGGTCTAGGAATTATAGTTGCTGAGATATAGCGCTCCTTTATTAATATAGCTTATATAGTAAAAAACGGTACTAAGGCCCCTTTTACGGCCCTGAGAGGTCAGATCGCGAAATGGAAAAAAGTCATTTCTTGGCACGCCAAGACCTACAAAATGATATATACATCATGGGTCTAGGACTTATGGTTGTTGAGATCTAGGGTGATGACGGACGGACGGACAGACAGACAAAACGGGGACAATAGAGAATTTTTTTTTCGTAAATGCTCTAAAAAACCAGCGATGCGCTTTCTATATTAATGTATAACAAGAGGACTTGGGAAGCTTGAAAGAAAAAAATATATATCCTTATATCAGGGGTGGGCAAACTACGGCCCGCGGGCCGCATGTGGCCCGTCTGAGTATATTGTGCGGCCCATATGCATGTATATGTTCGTATTTTAAAATGTGATGTGCATGTGTAATAAAGCGTGAATGTGAAATTAAATTACAAATAAAAGGTTATTATCTTTAACTCATATTTTCATAGGTTGTAAATTGTAATTGAAGTAGACAAAATATATATGCGGCCCGCTTAATAACAATCCAAGTTTTCAATGTGGCCTCCGTAGAAAAAGTTTGCCCACCCCTGCCATGATCGTACATCTTTTTTACAGAAACTGAGATGACTAAAAAAAAGGCGTAGGAGTTTATTTGAATACATATATAACGTATTCCCCTGTGTTAAACGTTTTTCAAAGGGAATTTACTTTTAAAAGTAGGTATTATTTTAATTGAAGCTAATTATAGCCACTTGCATCAGAGAAGACTAAAGTGATCAAATTTCACATTCACAGGACCACGGGAAGCGAAAAATTGATTGAAAGATTTAGAAAAGACGAACAATTAACACCCGGCAGATATAATAGGTTACATAAAAGCGCATAAAAAGGTGTGATGTTGTGCATAAACAGCGAGTGATTTAGATGTTACAAAAGAAATTATATTCTGCTAAAGATGCGCTAAAGTTTAGCCACAATCCTTTGATACAATTTGTAAAAACTAATGTGCATTTAGTTAAAATGCCTCAAGATATTTGTAAAATGACTCCGCAGAGAAATTTTTTTTTAAAAGCCTGTCGCCATACAAACGAGCATTGTTGATTATTATTTTTTTTTCCTATTTGGTTCAGAAATTGTAACTGGAGTGTAAATGACATCTCAATACAGTGTGCACTTTAGCCAAGACAGTAACAAAAAAAAAAAAGGTGGGGGGTCGAGCTGATAAATACATCATTTACAAGAAATAAAAACACTAAGACAGGCTGGTTTAGCCTGAGGGGAGGGGTGGGGGTAAAAAAAACTCAATCGAGTTAAAACGTAATTATACCTTTTAGCGGGACGAGCAGTAACGCCAATTATTAAATTCGACAGGAGATTAAAAAAAAAGTCCAGTTCATGGAAACACGGTCATTAAGGAAACTTGCCAGCACGCACTTCACTTCAAATTTAGGCTACACGTCTGCTGACCCAGATAGTAAGTAAGCCGTAGACATGTGTTCGCTCTGCCACTACCACACTTCACACAGACGGGACGTGCTGCCCTAACTTAACGAACGGGGCAAGCGGAGATCCCTTTAGGTTGAAACAAGACGACAGTGTACACGCGACTGTCATAAAATGGAATGAATGCTTTCTTCTTTTTTTTTTAAAAAAAGAATGATTAACTTGACAATTACCTAAATGCTGGCTGCCAAAATAACATTAAAAAAAGCTATACATTGTATCTATGATATTTTGAATGGCTGATGGACTAGCGGTAACAGTAATTTGTTAAAATAGACTAAGTAAAAGAGACCCATATTAAATGATTCCATGTGTAGTGGGAGAGATGATTACCTGGGGATGGGGAGTCTGCATAAGTATTTGAGCAGACCCGTTCTTGGGCTTTTGGAGGCCTGTCGGGCAGCCCCATATCGTGAAAATTCTACAGCAGGGGCCAGGCCATAGCAGGAGGGCAAGAAATAAAGTAAATAAAAGTAGACCAAGCAAGCAGAGGGGCCAGACAAAACGCAGGGGGGCGGCCCCCTGCCCCCCCCGCTCTATACGGGCCTGCTGTCGGGGCACATTTTTAATCAGATTTGATTGGAAGGGGGCCGTTTGGCAGTGTGGGCCTTATGCAGCTAATATGTTTTAATACACACAAATTTAAGAGCCTTGTGATTAGATTTCTTCCGTCATTGTGTTTACACATATTCAGCTTTACGCCAAGTTAACAGACTAGTGTAAGAATATAGAAACTAAAGGTTTCATATACGATTGAAGTGATACCTAGAATTCCGTCGATATTCCGTTCAAAATAAAATAGTCGGTAACCGAAACCGAGGTCATTATGCCCATTAAATTCCGTGCAAAATCAAATATAAATTCGCAATACACTATTCAAAATGCAAACCGAAAACACGTTAAAGAGAGAATGGATACAGCATGGTGAGCAACCGCGGCCGTAAAAGGGATGAGTTGGGGAAGTGACAGACTTCGCCATTTGTTGCACTGCCTTGCAAAAGTTATTCATTGCTTATGAACTTCCCAATCATTCGCAACTCTTCATCAGCGCCACCAACTTGGTTATTGCATAGGTTGGTATAGATTTTTGAAGCCATCTAGATTTAAGACAATGGCACTTAATATTTGTATACTAGCTGTACCCTGCAAAACCTGTGCATAGAGTTTATGTTCCTTTGGGTTTGATTAGTAGGCTAGGTTATTTTTGGTTTCGGACAGATCCGATTTTTTCATGATTTTTCTACAATTTAACGATGTTGTAGAAATTTAAAAAAATATTTAAATGGAATTATTTCACATTTTGGCGTTTGGGTTTGTTAGAAAACCACTGAAACTCTTCAAAACTGTAGATTTAATAATAAAACATTTATCGAATCGATACGCCGGAAAGACGAAATTTTGAATTCTTGCGATGTAACGCAGACGCGAGACCGCTATTATTATATTAGAATATTGTTTGGTTTAATTAGATAGAAAATTGTGATTTTCGGCTATATTTTCATATTATCAGGCCATTCTAGAAATGTTTCATCTACACCTGGACTATTTCTTCGTGAAAAAAAAATTAGCCATGAGTGTCCGCCATCTTTCGTCAATCATTCAGAGCTTCCTATTCCATACAAAATCATGCAATGTTCCCCTTTCTAAAAAAAAAACCGGAAAGTGGAATATGAAAACAGACAGTTAATAAATGGGGAAGGGTGATTTCTATATGATCAAGATCAATAGCTGAATTGTGTGCCTACGATGCAGTCAATAAATAAAAACTTTGAAACGCGGCCTTCGGTGCTTTTGATGGTGCCTCGACGCCGAAAGGTTCCCCACCCCTGGAATATAGTGTTTAATACAATACATATATATATATATATATATATATATATATACGGTATACACAGTTTATATATGAGAATATATCGGCGAAACCGAAACCCAAGAAAACCGGTACTACTGTAAAAGCAGAAGAGTATGAAGTCACATAAAAGGACTAATGAAATAAAAAAAATCAAATAAAACAAACTTCGCCCTTCTTAGGTTGTTTTTTAAGAGTTTTACGCAACATCTGAGAGCGAAGAGTGGACACACACACGCACACAAACTTACAAAATGTGTGTAATTATAAAGTAGATGGGGGTTCCCCATTTACTGAAAACCGTTTAAAAAAACAAATCCTTCTCTAGGTCACAGATGAAACTTTGGTTGTGTTCGCCGAACCACTTATTGGGGTGGGGGGGGTGAGGGGTGTGCACTCCCAACTCCGGATTTCATATGTATGAGTTCATTTCCTTTTCGGTCTCACCCTCTCCCATTCCCGCCAGCATTGCAACAGCAGCACCACCACTCTCATAGGTTAAACGATCTCAACCCCCACTGTGCTCATCTGGATCTATCATCATGCAATGATTTCCCTTGCGCGGGGCTGCACGCCTGATTAGGCGTGGGGTGGCACGAGCAGTCACAGAAGTGTAACCATTCAGGGCCGCGGACAGGAATGTCAGGGCCCCTGACAAAATATGATATGGGGGTGGAGGGTACCTCAGCTCAGACCCACTAACTATAGAAATATATTTCCAAAGCAATGGGGGTCCTCCAAAAGGCCTCACCGGCATTCGGGTTACCACCAATGTTCCCTCTAAGCTGAGTGCGTGAGCGATCGCTCCACACGAATTCAGAGCGTCGCTCATACTACACGTACGATCGCTCACTCCGACGGACGACATCGCTTAAATCGCTCACAAATTTTGGCCTCAAACAAAATGTCGCTCAGAGACAAAAAATTTTTGCTCACTTCATACCACACCTTAGAGGGAACATTGGTTACCACCCAACCCCCATACCACACCTTAGAGGGAACATTGGTTACCACCCAACCCCTCTCGCGGAAGCCCTGAACCATTATTACGCTAAGAATTGCAGGCCACACGAGAGAGCTAAACCAAATGACGAAATTTAAGTCACTCGTGACAAACTCAAACATGTGGACGTAATGACTAAAAAGAAACGATTTGACCACTCGTGGACTGACAGGGACTACATGGTGACCCGCCCTGGGTATTACTTTACCCCTCCCCCCATCCCGAGGGCGATTTTCGTTAATAACTATACACAGTAAGAAATCATTGAGATGTACAACTTTCTGTGTGTTTCTAAAATTAAAGGTTGTGATACCAAAATGTCAATTGAGTGGGAGGGGGGGGGCAATGTTCGTGCGGTATTGCGTTCGTCTGTCGACCTAAAGATCCCTGGTTCGATGGATATTTCAGGTCTATGGTGGGGATGAAAGAAGGGCACCATAAAAGCCATCACGGGCTCTAATAGATTAGATGAAATACCTCATCCATACAGAAAGTTCACACACACCGAAGTGTCAACGGTACACTGCACTACAGTAGTGTTGTTTTCGTTGACGAAAACTAAAACTAAAACCTTCGTTGACGAAAATGTTGACTTTTCGTCAACGAGAACTAAAACTAAAACTAAAATTAGCAGCAAGACTAAAACTAGACGAAAACTGAAATTATTACAGAAAAAACGAAATAAAAACTGAAACTAAAATATAGTGTTGCTTTCGTTCACGAAAACTAAAACTAAAACCTTCGTTAACGAAAATGTTAACTTTTCGTCAACGAGAACTAAAACTAAAACTAAAATTAGAAACAAGACTAAAACTAGACGAAAACTAAAATTATTACAGAAAAAACGAAATAAAAACTGAAACTAAAATATGACCTGGGACTAAAACAACACTACACTACAGTCTACACCTGCCACAACTATATGTTGCCAACGCCGCCATACGTCATGCCTAGATAGAAACATTATATTAATGCACAATAAATAGACAATTAGGCACACCTGGAAAACAAATGGCGGTAAAACACAACACGCTGGGGCTACCTCAACCTGGACATCTGATCAAATCGACAAGAGGTGTGTGCTTGCGTGTAAGGCTGTGTGTGCATGTCATATGTCAGTGACATGCACTCGAACGTAAGAAGACAATAAAAGGACGGGGGGGGGGAAGAGAGAAGCAGGTGACTGTAGACAATTGGTTGACGTTAAAGATCAGAAGGGCCGACATCAAGCCAAAAAGTGAAGAAAATTGATTTTATATGTTTGTTCTATTAAAACAATAAGCTATGATGGAGATGTGCAAGATACATTTGCTTGACAATAAGCATAACCCTCTCTCAAACAGGAGAATGGCTCGTCGTAACAGCCGTCGAGGGGACCAATGAGTCTTTAGTGCCCCCCCCGAATGGTGGAAAACAATTTTTAGGAGGGGCCCACTTAACGTTATGCCGGAGGGCCCACTTAACGTTATGCCGGAGGACCCTCCCCCCGAACCCAAGTTGTTAGAGACACTGTTCAGAATGAAACCTGTCGATCTCTGGTTTGGGGGTGAATCGATGGCGCCGAAGTTGTGAACCCGGTTGGCTAGGTGCAGCGCTTCCTGGGCCACAACAGTAGTATTAAGACACAGCTACTTGTATACTTAACACTTTATACAGAATAAACAAACGACGACTAATCCTTGAAGGGAATTCCCAAGCATGCCTGCACCCGGTAATGGAACCGATGAACAGGGTATGTGAGGGGTGAGGTGGGTGGGGGGGGGAGAAGGAGGAGAAAAGATCATTTTTTTCCCAAACAAAACATATGTTAAGCTACGTTCTGACCACCAAAACCTCGAGCATGTAGATTAATGTAGAATAACACTATTAAACGAAATTGTCATGGGGGTGGGTGGGGCATGCCTTTCAAAAAGTTTATAAAACATGTAACTGTAGCCGACTTTAAAAAGAAATAGGAATGGTGAATGGTTGGTTCTTGCTGGGTTATTGTTGTTGTTGTTGTTTTTACAGAAGTAATTAAGTTCCAGCCCCGCGCATTTATCAGCTGCCCCCCATGACAACAACACACTGCGGTCTACGTCAGTTCAGAAACAAACCAGTTGACATGGAGGGCCCGGAGGGAAATAAAGGAAACCGATAAGGAGAAGAAGAAGAAGAAGAAGAAAAAAAGAGAAGATGGGAACAAAGTTCTTACCTTCTAGTTCCTCCCTCTCCTCACCCTTCCCAAGGGCGCGAGAGAACCCCCCCTCCCCCTCAAAACCACCACCGCAATCATAAGTCTGGCGAATGGGGGAGTGTGGGAAAACATCAAAGGGGGAGAACATAAAGCGCTACACTGTTTCATTCACTCTTTTTTTCCATTCTCCCCAACCCTCAGATGCACAGCTTATTTAAGATAAGTCTCCGTACACAAGAGATTACAACATGCTCTGCTATTGTTTCCCTCCCCCCCCCTCGTCCCGACTATACCACGTTCAATGTAGACGAATACACAAATCAAATGATTTGAAGGCAGGTGACCATATTCTGTGGGATGAAATTTATTTATTGTTGAACTAATTAACATCAGTTGTTTTTTTTTTTTTACAGTTTTTACAGCTCCCATGAATAAATTCAATACACAGATGAACATTTAAGTATGTGTTTCCTGGTGTGGTGCACACTCCTACGAAGGGTGGAGGTGTGTGGGGTCGTTTGTTAAAACCCTTCTACTTCTAATCGTCCGCGTTTTCCTTCACCCTAAAACATACTTTAGACTTCATTCGAACAAAATTAAAATTTTAAACATTGAATATTATGAATATTTTAAGGAGGGGGGAGGGGGTATAATAACTTTAGAACTAGTTACGCGCTAATAAAGTAAGAGGTCAGACAAACCCATAACTTTGGAGTTAAAGAGTAGATCAGCTGTCTGTGAGACAAAAGACTCACATGAGAGATATAGTTTCCAACCTATAATTTTTTTATTGAATAGCACAGTAACCCACGGCTATAAAACATTCAGTAAAAGAGACTGTATTCAAAATAAATATCATCCCCAAAACTATTTTTAAAAAAAACATATCGAGAGAGGATGTATTCAAAATAAATATCACCCCCAAAAAATTAATTAATAACACATGTGGGGTAATATTTGCTTTTAAAAAACATTTAAGTGGTGTCTGCTTTTAAACCAATTACTTTTTTTTTTGTGTGGAAGTTTAATGGTGTAAAACCTATTAGAGGAATGATTAATGTCAGCATAGTTTTATATTGGCTTAAATCTTGTAGGGAAACAGTGGAGAAAAAAAAAGGAGCATAACAAATGATACAGGTTGCTGTTTTATTACAATAATAAAACTGGTATAAAACTCAGTAAAATTACCCCTAGCCGAGTATGGGTGGAATCATTGAAGTAATGAATACACAACAGACATACATAATATTGTACAAAAAAGAGGTGGGGGATGTGACAGAGCTATTGACACATTTTTTCGGGGTGGGGAGCTACAAGACTTTGGCTAAAAAACTTATATTTTTTATTAGTAAATATAGGAAAATAATCTTCATCATGATGACTTGAATTTGTCAACCGACATGTACAGATAATCGTTATATTTCTGCAAATAGAAAGGTTACGCACATTAAACTATGTCTATTCAAATTTTTTTCCGAGTATGTAGTGCATCGCATCATAGAAAAAAAAAAATTCTATTACACTGTCCATTTTATCCAGTAATAGCATTCTAAAAATAGCATCTGAACTGTAACATTTCCACACTGCATGTAGACTTGGCCTGATGTCAGTGAGTGCCCTATTATTTCTTTACAATTTCTAATAGTTACTTGGTTTTTCCTTGCCCTCATCCATTTTTTATTACATGTGTATGATAATTTTACATTCATGTAGTATGCAGTTAGATACTTAATGTCTCTTATAAGCTCAACATGGACAGGAAGTTAACAAGGGTAAGTACTCTAAATTACTTACTTCCTGCTATGAAATAACAGAAATAGCTTGATTTTTTTATACATAATCATGTTCTATATATTATTTATTTCTTTTGGGTGACAATATGAGAGACAACAATGACAGAAAATTACTGACATCATAATTTAAAGCTAAAAACAGACATTTTCTGCAAAGACTCTTTGAATTCGGATGATAACTAAAAAGAAAATTTACTGTTGTATTATCAGATCAGGTTTTTTTTTTCAAAGTCTTTACTCTGAGCTCTCTGATAAAATAAGTATGTAATGGTCTCACACAGAATATGAGCATTACCCCCCCCCCTTGTTTTCTGAAGAGAAAAGATTTTTTCAGAGCAAAGATATAAAAATGCACTGGTTAAAAACAAAACTCATACATTTTTTTTAATATAACAAAGGTATAAATCATATCAACTTTGAAAATATAATTAGCTAAATAAACTAACAAGCAGGGTGCCCATATGATGTGGAGGGGGGAGCTGAGGTTTGGGTTTTTACCGAGTTGACTGACTAGGAAAGTTTTATGATCCCCTTAAATAAATCTAAACATTTAAAATTAAATTAAGGATGAAAAGTGAAAATGAATTTAGTTCCATATTCTAAAAATAAAATTGTCATATATTATTGACCAAATTAACCTGATATAATATACTATGAAATTTATCACTATATTAAATGTTATAATCTTAGGATACTACAAATATTCCAAATTAGTTTATAGTATAAAAAAAGCAGATCTAATAAAATCATTAATTTAGAAAAATAAAACTGGAAATGAATTTGTTGCTACAGATACATATTTATGGACACATGACATTGCCCATCTATCTAAATGCAGTGTAAGAGTGTTGAATATGGACACATGACATTGCCCATCTATCTAAATGCAGTGTAAGAGTGTTGAATAATTAAATGTATAGGACTAATTTAATATAAGACATAATAAGACCTTAATCTATAGTCTATACTTTACAGTTTACTAAATCAGTAAATCACTCAATGAGAATCATAGTTCATAGTTCAATATTCTATATCTGGTTAGCCCTAGTAAATATCATTAAATTTACTATTGAACTTTATACATGTATTTTTTTATGAATAAAGCACTCCAGTAGCTTTTTAACAGCAATATCACATCATAGTTCCACATATTGAAATGTGTCTTACTCAGTGATAATTCAAATTAAAGTATAAATAGTTAATAATAGATCAAATACATTAATCATATATGAAATAAAAAAAAACTATATACCTGAGCCTGATTCGATGACATAGAATCTTCATCGATCTAACACAAAATCATTTTGTCAAGTTCCCCAGGAATGCATCCAGATAAATACAAACGATAACGACCAGTGTGAACAACTCTGAACACACTACCGAAACCAGACTTGAGAAGAAGACTATTACACCTTACTAAATCGATTAGAAACTTTTCAAAACACATCCAACATTAGGCTGTATAATTAGTATATCCAAGCGCCTGTTAATTCGAATAATTGTTAAATTCAAAAGAACAATATAACCTAACACAACACACTTTTAAATCCAAAATAGGTAACTTGTACTTCACAACTCGGCCATTACGCTGACGTCATTAGCACACTCCTGACCTTTTTTTTTATTATTATTTAATTTATTGGCTGCACGTAAACTGTCTTACACACTTGGGAGAACTGTGTCAAAATAAATAGGATCCCTTCATGTGGGATTATTTCCCTTGAAGTAGCTTATAGTTTTGAAAATGCATTCAATAAGGATTACAACTTGTAAAGTTTTCAATATAGTTTTGAAGAAGAGTCAAGCATAAATATGAGACTGTAATAATACTGCTAAGTGGTAACTTGTTAATCAACAGTATTCTTTTTGGTACCACTTTTCAGGCCCGCTGCAACGAAAATAATTTTAATGTCCATTAGAGCCGTTTTTAAGTCTTTTTGAGCATTTATGGAGAGACTGTCAGGGATATTTGAGTGGCCGAATGAAACAGTAGGCCAACATATCGGGGTCCACTCAGAACCAGATTTATTGGTAAATGAAAGAGCCCTGACAGTAGTGGCTCTATGTGGCTGCCTAATCGTAAAAACGGCTCTGATTTTACTCGTCTGCATGTTGTAATAACGAGTAGCCTATCATGACTTGCATCTTGTCGGTGTATCAATCTGGCAATATTGAACTGAGAACTGCATGTTGTTATAACGAGTATCCTATCATGACTTGCGTCTTGTCGGTGTATCAATCTGGCAATATTGAACCGAAAACTGCATTTTGTAATAACGAGTAGCCTATCATGACTTGCGTCTTGTCAGTATATCAATCTGGCAATATTGAACTGAGAACTGATCCATTCGAAGTGAAAACGTAATGGTTTATTAATTAGTTGTGAATGTTATGCTGAACAGTGAAGGTCTGAAGAAGTTGTTTTTCGCTCTCGTACGCTATTCACCGCTGTGTATGTAGTTTAAATAGCATCAATGTAGTAGCGCACCACCATCTGCCAATGATTATCTGTATGAGGTAGGCTATATCATACATGATTTTAAACGCTTTATTTTTTAAATAACAGAAACATATTAAAAGCCTACTATTGTGCTTACAGTTTAGATCTTACTGATTCCCATAATACCAGCACACCAATAATGTGCTTACAGTTTATATAATAATTATTCCCATGCCAATACCCAAGAATGCGGTTAAGTTTAGATCCTACTGATTCCTATAATACCAGCACACCAATAATGTGCTTACAGTTTAGGTCCTACTGATTCCCCATAATACCAGCACACCAATAATGTGCTTACAGTTTAGATATTAATTATTCCCATGCCTATACCCCAATAATGCGCTTACAGTTTAGGTCCTACTGGTTCCCATACCAATGCCCCGCTAATGTTTATACAGTATAGATACTACTGAATAATGACCCCCCCCCATGAGGTTAGTGTTAAATGTTTTCTGTAGCTGCAGCCACTCATTCTGATCTAGACCAATGGCTTCAGCCAACAAAAATAATAAATTTATACAAGTCTCTACTCGGAGCTTGGTCCTTAACATTCATATTGAGGGGAAACCAAAGATCCTTAAACCAAAACGTGGCATTCCAATGACTCGGGGGTATTCTACAATACAGCTGAAACAAGAAATTCAAACTTACCAATTTACATGTATAGGCGTCTACTAAAGAAGAAAAGCTCATCAATTTTAGGTTACTTTAGTATGAAATAACTAATAAAATAAATAACTAATAAATTCTCCGGTACTTTGATACCTGTTAACATACCCCTTTAATAACGTGATAGTTCACCGTGTAATGAGGTGTGAGCTTATTGAATTAAAACAGCTGTGTCAAAAAAAGGGGCTCAACATTATTTTATTTTATTTTTTCAATTTATTTGTGGATGACTTCAAACTGTGAGACTGACCTTAAGCACATGCTCTCACAAAATTCTAAATTGTTAAATTAGCAAATATATACACAGTAACAAAAAATATATATTTGAATTGTTGCATATTTTATATTCATTTTAAAATATCAAACCCATGAGTTTTTTATTCACAAGAAATATATACAACATGTTAAGTTTTTTTTACAGCAATTCATTTTTCATAAAAAAAAAATCACTTGTACATTAAGGAGTAATACTGCAGAGGGGATGGGGGATGGGAGTGAAACAAGACAGGACAGCAGTATATGTGCATTTGTAAACAAACTGAGTCAAAACAGTGATGGTGTGAGAAGAGCAAACTAAAATTCTTCAACGATTTTAGTTGGCATAGAGTTTTCATGTTTAACACACTTATTACACCAAGAAATGATCATTTGCAGAACAGAGTTACAAGCATAATGTGAAGAATATAGCCGAGAAAGCACAAGGTAACATCAGTACAATTACAATGCAGAATAAAGCTGACAGAACACTGAAAACCAATTACACAACTACAATGTGGAATAAAGCTGAATGAACATAGAAATTAATTACACAAAAAACAATACATTATAAAGCTGTCTGAGCACAGAAGACACAATATTACATAAATACAGAGACTACAGCTGAATATACACACACTGCACATAAAATACCATGCAAAAAACAGCTGTCAGAACACAGAAGACACAAAGATGATTTACCGGGGAAAATTAAAAGTACAATTTACTTTAGAAGACCAATTCATTAACTTAAAAAAAAAATTATATTCACTTCAGACTGATAATTGGGGTTTAAAAAAAAAAGGACAGGTCACAGCTTTGATGAGCCAGAATCATCTTGACCGAATATGTAAAGCTGAATGGTGAAAAATTTCTCTAGATTATTTATCATCCAGAAAGGAATTATTATGACTAAAATTTTAAAAGCAACACACAATTCAAATATTAAAGACATCAGCATTACCAGTACATGTACTTTAATAAACATGAAAATCTGTTTTGAATCTTGTAAATGTAAGAAATCGGTGAAAGGAATGTTTTTGCTTCTAAAATGAAATGCCACAAAATATTGTTTTAAATCTAAAGACTAAGGTCTACAAGCTGATACTAAAAATAAAAAATAATAAAAAAAAAAATAATTGACATAAAAAAAAAAAGTGAAAAAAGACGAACTATTTAATAATAAAAAATATACCAATTATTCTTTTATTCAATTCTTGTTTTTTTTTGTAGACCAAACATTTCAAATGCTACATGTTTAAAAAGCTTTTTTTTTTTTTATATGGATAATACAAAATAATTTCAAACTATTTATGATAAATGAAACAAACTTATTACATTTGATGAGAATCCATCAGCAGGGGGGAGGAGAGGGGATTGTAAATAGAAACATGGATTTACTTCATCTAATGAAAAGGAATTAAAAACCTAATCTTTTTGAAAGCCACATATGTAAAACGTGTTGAGCTAACATTAAGATTCAGTTGCCCCCCCCACCGGACCAACTTTTTTTTTTACAAGACAATATATCTTTCAGCCTTAATACAGGAACATTATCTTGACCTTTCTGGTGAGCTTATTGTGTCATTCTAATCCGCCAATTATTACAAGTAAAAAAAAAAAAAAAAAAATTTCATTAAAAAAATGCACATTTACGGTTTACTCATAACCAAATGAGCTAAAACAGCAATGCTGCCAAATTTAAATACAGACCAGTGGATAGGAAACATGCGTATCAAACTCAACCATCCAAGTCTTACACACGTCACGTCCGTTCTGTGAAACCAATGGCCATACAACCAAACTTCGTTTTTTTTATACAAAATCATACATCAGTGCTTCTTATAAATAATATATATATCTTCACAAAAGAATAAATTTACATAATCAGAAATAGTAACTAGATCTTGGTGTAACCAATCAATACTCAAGGTCAGTGACTTAACTTTTAAAAAGAAATATATGTCACTATGTATTGAAATTGAAAAATAGATTCTGCACTTGAAGAAAATTCCTCTGTCAATGTGCAGGTATGGATATCGTTTAACAACATGATCGTTCTGAAGGATTTATTATTGAGGGGCAACATAAAATCTATTAAAGGGCTAAAAAAAAATATTCACAAATTTTAAGTTTAAAATGTACAGTCATCAACCAAATTGAAATGAAAATCCTGGAAAACCGCCATTGTGTGAATGTCCACCATGGCTAAAGTGACCAGCGCTTGGATGTCCACCAAACCCAAAGCCAGACATATTTCCTCCTCCAAAGAATGCCTGGAAGATTTGATTAGGATCAACTGTATCTGAAAGCAAAGTAAATAATGACAAGTTAGCACTATAATTAAAAAAAATACATATCCTGTAAAATAAAGACAAACATGAAATAAAGTGTGTTAATAGGTTACACATCTTTACTGATAAATCAGTATAAGACACTATCCCAGATAACTAACTGCAATCATATGACTTGAAAAAAAAATTCTGATGATATGGAAGAAAAAGATTAACATCCAGTTTAACTCTTTGCATCTTACAGTCGCTGATCCCCCGCCTCTACCGATAGCGTCTTGTAGGAGCCGATCGCCGTTTTTTTTGTGTTGCCTTGTTCTACTACTTTTGATTCCGTGTTTTCTATAAACTATATTTAGCTATTAAAGTTTAACTTCCTTAAAGAGCGGAAAACGATCGATTTTTGGCTGTTTACAGTTTTAAAATAGGTCAATAATTTATTTTTCTGCGAATTTTTTTAATTCAGTGGATTTTGTTACGTTTTGGATAAAATGGATGAAATTCCACGAATATTGAGATAAATAACTTGAAGATACATTTTTAATTGAACATTAAAGTGATATTGATATAGATTTGAAACGCATTTTAATTTGCGTTTTTATGGGAAATAGTCAGATAATGATTTAGAGGAAAGTAAGAATGAAATAATATGGTCTGGTGATGTCAATATGGAAAACAAGATAAATATAAGCTATCGGGTGGTGTCACAATATATATTTTTTTTTGGAATGCATTTATTAATAAACAGGTTCATTATACTTTCTAAAGATATGTTACCCATTACTTTGTTTGATTGTAATAGAAATCAAGTTAAATTAGGTACAGCTTTTTTAAAATGATATTTTAAAACTAAGAACCTGTTATTTTGACAGAGTTATCTTTCTTAACTCAAGATTGGGGAAGGGGTTTTAGTCACAGTCTTCAAGGGATTAGAATGGAAGAGTTGATTGATTGCTAATCAGAAAGTCCTGAGTTTTGAGTCCCAGTGAGTGCCAGGGTTTTTCATCCGGTGTCTGTAAGTCCATACAGGTTATAAATGGGTATTTGAGATTTGTTGGGGAACAGTAAAGGCATATTGTACTAGTTACACAATCCCACAGAATAGCAGTGGCTAAAGAACAGGAGAACTCTACTTCATCTGACCTTAAAGTTCTATATAGGCTTTTTTTAAGGGAATCTTTACTTAAGTATAAACACCTATAACTCAATACACCAATTCAAAATAAGCAGTTTTTAGGGCCATAATAAATACTCCTGTGTACTTCTAGTAAACTTCTAACAAATTTTTTTTTAACTATGAATGAAAGGAGCTGAAAAACTTTCTTTTGGAGGTGACAAACTTACCAAATCCCATGCCACCTTCATCATCCAAATCCTGTCCACTGTCATATCGAGCTTTCTTCTTAGCATCAGACAATATGCTATATGCTTCACCAAGCTCCTTAAACTTTTTCTCTTCTTCCTTTTGTTTATCAACTGTATCGTGAGAATGGCGATCTTGAAATAAAAAAAGTAAGTGACATAAGAGATAAGTTTTTTTTTTTATTAAACTATAGGTCTAACTAGCTTCTAATGCTCACAATGTTACAGAGTATTTTCCTTTTTTAAAATGGAATTGAGCACAAGAAAAATGACATCAATCATGAAGAAAAACAAGGTTATCGTTTTTAGCCCTTTCAAGTAAACATTAAGAAAACCACCTCAGCAGTGATTATTATGGAGTCAGTGTACACTAGAAGGACCACCAAGAGGGCCAGAGCTTGAGCACCGGTCAGTGCCAGAATTTTTCTCAGGACCGATCATTTTCGATAGCTCCACCCAGCTTAAAAAAAAAATTACCTGACAAATATTTAGGGAAAGTAAAGATGGTTGGGCAGTATGCTAACAACAACCCTAGACTAGAGAGACTAAAATCTACTTCATCTGACCTGATGCTATAAAAAAGCTCTATAAGAGAATCTACTTTTTTTTTAAGTGATCAATAATATTTGGAATCAATGTGTATATCCATAAAATTCAGCTTTTAGAATTGAAGTGCAGCACAAAATTGTTTAAGACATAGATACAAAATATAATCTACAGAAATTAAAAAAAAATGTAAACAATTACCATTTTACAAAAAAATACCCTAACAAGACCAATGAAAAAATAGCAACATATAGCTGTATTATTTTCACAATAAGTAAAAGAAGAGTAGTGCCAAAGTAAATAAATTTGTCTGGAACAATACTGACTAATATTAGAATGTTCTATATTCTATAATGATGTACCTGGATGATGTATTAATGCACGTTTTTTATAAGCTTTTTTAATTTCATCTTCTGAAGCTGACTTGTGCACACCAAGAATTTTATAATAGTCTTTCCTTTTGCTCTTCTTCAACTCCAACTTGGCAGTTTGAAGCAACTGTTTGTTTTCTAACAGAGAAAAAGGTTGAAAAATACAAAATTTAGCAAATATTTAAAGGCGCTAAAATGTGACTTTTTCGGTTAAATATCTACATTGTAAATAAAGCCTTCTACCTCTAGTTTTTGCCATTTTATAAATCTGTTCATAATCTCTCACAGCTTCTTCATATAACTCTGTATCAGTATAGCTGGGACAAAACAATAACAATGGTATACAAAATCACTTTAATTTTTAAAATTGTTTTCTTAAATGTTATATTATTGTTAAAATGTGTCCTAATCTAAGGGGAAAAAAAGACTGACAAATTATATAGTCTGATCTCTTTAAAATAATCTGTTTTAATTAAAAATGGAACCATTTCTGCAAGATGAACAAAAGTAAAATGTAAAAAGGATGGATATTTAAGAGAAAGGGGAAATACTGTCCATTAATAGCTTGAGGGGCATGGCATGAGTAGTCTTATCCACTTTTTGAAGAAAAAATGCAAAAAATATCTTCAAGCCAATTAAAAAATTATCTGTTATCTTTCCGATCATAAGGAATTTACACAACATATAAAATAAGCAGAAAAGAAACAAAATTATTATGAAAATGATTTTCAAGAGCAGTGGAAGAAATTTAGCCACTTTAAGTCAAATAATGTGGCCTGATTAGACATTAGCCACTATATAAAATAAACTCCTGTTTCTAAATCCAGAAAAAAAAATTTTAGGCAGAGATTAAAAAATGATACTGCACTATTTTTTAAATGGGACACGAGCTTCTGCATAACGAAGTGTGTGTACGATTATTCATAAGGGACAGATGGCCTAGTAGTGTAGATAAGACAAAAAAAAATGCCATAATAGCTAGGAATAATAATAATTATACAATGAAACCAAAAATTAATTGAAACTTATAAAAAAATATATATTTACCATTTTGCCCGCCTCATGTATGCTTTGAGATATATGTTATCCAATTCAATAGCTTTAGAGCAATCTTGAATAGCATCCTCTAATTTACTGAGCTGTTAACAGAATGTGTAAGTTATTAAAAAAAGTTATTTAATCTAATGTACACAAGCTGTAAAATAAAAAAAGATACCTGTAATTATTTTTGCAAAAAAGAAAATAAATAAAAAAAAAAAAAAAATAAAGCAGAAAAGAAACTAAGCTTAGAAGAACTTCTTCGTGTTATAATTCCTACCTTTGAGCATACAGTGGCTCTATTACAAAACAGCTTGGAATTAGTAGATTTGTTATTTGGATCAATATTCAATGCATCTGAATACAACTTGTAGGCGTCTTGGTAGTTACCAGCACGAAATGCTGCATTGCCTTCCTCTTTTTTAACAGATAGAGCCTTTGCCCTCTGCACATATTTGAAATAAAAATAAAATGTTACAAGATTTTTAAAAAATCAGCACTAAAAATTTCTTGAAACAATTGTACAATACATTCTCTGCAGAATATTTTTTTATAATTAGGTGTTTTTTTAACTGATGACTAAATTATTAAAGAAAAATTACATCCAAGAAAAACTGAAGAAAAAAAAATATAATTCAAATTTCTGAGAACTGATACACTTATAAATATCACAGTGAATACCTATTAATACCAATATGTAATAAGTTCCAGACAGGTTTATTTTATGTCAACAATAATTTACAATCTCAATTTATATCATTCAGTTTTTTAATTGTAAGACAGTAAGGCACATTTCAATTTAGTCTATGTACCACAAGTCAGTCACTATAACTTAAGTTTATAGAATTGATTCAAATATTTTATAATGATTTGTTATGTTTTAAAATATGATGTTATGACCTAAAAATAGTGGTTTTCAACTTCTGTAATTAAATAAATATATCCTTAATGGTGCTAAAAATATTTTAAAGCCTATAGTAAAAAATGTCTACCAACATGGCCAAGTTTAGCTGTTGACAAGGCCTGTATATTGGATTGTAATTACATTTCACTTATAATAGGACTTAACAAAACCTCCACCCATTAGCTCTAGGTTCAGCCAACTGTCTAATTTATGTCCCTAGTCTGGCCAGACAGTAAAATTTATGAGCCCATGGTACTCTGTGATTCAAAAAATGTCTTCACCCAGACAACTGGTTCTCAATATAAAGAATACAAGGGTGACAAGTTACTCAAGAAAATGTATTAAATAAATTTACTCTAAATATGTCTTTTGCTTTATGATGATCTGGAGCTCGTCGTAAAACCTCTTGAAAATGCTGGAAGGCCTTGTCTGTGCTATCTTGATAATAAAGACACATTCCTCTTACATAAAGGGCATCTGCATTCATTCCTTCTCTCTGTAATATATCACTAAAACAAAAAAAAAAAACAAAAAACAATAAGACTAATGTAAAAGCTTGAAATATGGAACTGTTTTCAGAGAGTGATCAGTAAAGTCATGAATACTTATCCATTACATTCTTGCCCACTTAAGTAGATTCTTATAACAAACAAGAAGTTTTTAGTTATAAAGATTACAAACTTACTTTGCTAACTCTTGCGCTTCTTGATATTTCCCTAAAAGAGCCAAAGCTTCAGCTTTTTGAATTTTAAAATGAAGTGCAGCGGAGCAATGTTCCACACATCGGTCTAAATAAAAAATAGCCTAAACAAAAGACAAATTATACTATTATCATGTTATGAAATTACAAAAAAAACAGCTACCAAGATTTTTTTTAAACACAAGATTGATAATTAATTAATACATATTGTAAAATCTTAACTTACAGTTCTATAGTCTCTTTTCTCAAAGTTAGCTTCTGCTTTTGATATATGTTCTTGGACTTGGGTAGCAATATTTGACTAACATGACATAAAACAAACAGTTTATATGAAGTTTCATTTTTTTTTTTAAATTAATTTTAAACTTAAATGGTAATTGAATTTAAAAAAATTATAGATAATATGTGTACTACTAAACCTTTATTAGTGAATAGCTGTGTTTTGGCATAGTTAAAGAATAAATCCAATGTATTTACCTCACTGAGTGCTACAGTGTTGTTAGGTTCAATTTCAAGTACATGTCTGTAACTTCTGAGTGCAGCAACCGGACTTCCCAAAGCTAAGTGACATTTACCTTCTCTTAAATAACCCTATAGTGAATGTAAAAAAAATGACCTTTACACAAAGCCTACACAAATTTAGGAATAAATATTTAAAGTAAAAAAAAACAACAAATGCATAGAATCTAAACAATACTAAGTATTCACTAAAGTGTTAATAGAAAGAAAAAAAAAGTAATTGACAGAAGGATGCCAGAACATGCTATGCATGCAGTAGATTTTAATACCCCACTGATTAAAAATTAGCTGGGCACACATTCACTTAATGAAAGAATTAAATGTTCAATAACTTATTTGCGAGATGAGCCAATGTTCTTACTCCACCACTGTGCAGTTTGGGAATTTCTTCTAAATCAATGCTAATCCCCAAGCATTAAAATCACAAAATGGAAATGACTATTTTTACACTTAAAAAAAAAAACTCCAGCATATCTTAACTGCTGAACAGGCCCTAAATATCACCCTGTACATCCCATAGCATTACGCTTAAAATAAACAAAGGCCAGTACAAACTAGACAAAGGCCAGTACAAACTAGATTTACAACAACAAGAATGAATGCACACTACAACTTGGATCTTACAGGGTGCTACATTAATGTCTAACATAATACACTGTATCCATCAGTGATTCTCAAAGAGCGGGTCACAGACAAAATTCAGGTGGGTCGAGATAAAATGTCAATCAGTAAAGGATCCAGAATCTATTTATGCATGATTACAACTCTATTTCTCTAAATGTGACAAAACTTAAATCTTTAAAGTAAAAGGGGAAAATCTATTTGAAAAATAAGTGATTGTTTAATTATCTTTCTTTCAATGTACTTTTTCTCTGCAGGTGGGTAGCAAAAACATGTTTTGTATGATGGGACACAAAACCTTAACTGTTGTCATAATGAAAATGAAGCGTAAAAGTGTGAGAGCAAATTACAATTTCATCCCTTGAAAATTTTTGCAGACTTTCATTGTTCTTTTACATTGACAATTCTAATTATTTATGAGGTAATTAAATATTCATAAAATAATGAAATGAAGTTCTCACTTTAACAAAACCTGTATCCAGCTGAATAGCAAACTGAGCATCTGCTAATCCATCTTTAAATTTGTTAAGCATTATATATGTCGCTGATCTGTTTCCATAATATGCAGCACAATTGGGGCACAAATCTGTCAAAAATAAAATAGATAGCTTATAATATATTATGTACGAAATAACATTTTAGATAAAATAATAAGGTTATTTTTAATAAATTGTTACATCTTAGAAAAAAAAAAAAACTTACTTATCGCATCAGAGTAGCAAGCCAATGCCTCTGAATATTTGTGCTGTTTATAAAAGTTATTTCCCTCTTCTTTTTTTGCTTCTGCTAAATTCTGTACTCTACAAAGAAAATATAAAGAAATAAAAATGTAAAATAAAATCTGTAAGAAACCATTTTTTTTCTTAATTGATGTCTAATGTTAAAAAATAATTACTCATTTCCACACTAAATTTTTGTAACAACTTAGAAAACTTAGCCACAAATTTTATCTGTATATGTTCTTTATTTTATACTAAAATAAAAACAACTTTGAAGAGCAGCAACATGGACAATTTATTAATATTTAAATTTAGTAGACACAATTGTATAAATAATAGAAAAAAAGGCCTAATGAGAGTTGCAATAAGACTTTGAAAAGCTTCATGCAGGAATAAAAGGCACATTTGAATTCTACTTCTACATTTCATAATAAATTTTTTTTTACACCATAAAAACTAAGTCAAATTCTGCTTCGTATAAGTTGATTATATGAATTAAAACAATACAACAAACATTGCAATTTTAGATTGTTTAGCTGCAGTTTAGCAAACAGTGAAAAAACAATTGCAATTGGAAATGAGATGAGTTGTTATAACAGAGAAGGTCCTAGAGAATAGGATAGAAGATCTAACTTTTAAGAAAAATTCATGGAACTGGTTTTTAAATAAAGGAAAAATCCTATAATAAATGCAAAGAAAAGTTAAACGCTGTATATAATAAATCTGGTGGAAATTCAAAGTGATTTATTAAAAAAAAAAATTATACTTTTGTCTACAAGCTTAATTACGTTATGCGATTTAAGAAAATTTTGGAACAAAATTTATTTTGTGGCAGTTTTGTGGAATGTATCCTTTCCATTAATAAAAAAAACCTTACAGTATATGTATTTTAAAACATTAATCAGAAGGCTTTAAATAGCCTGAATAAGTCATTATCATAGATTAAGTTGTGATATCAGATATCTTTATTAGTGATTAAATAGACTATGCAACATGTGAAAAGTTTTATTTCACTTTGACATGTGAAATTAGGTTAATGAGCAGATCAGCTAATTCCCTAATTCTTTTACTTATTTTGTTTATCAATCATGCCAAGCATGACTGACATTATTATTCATACTAAAAATATACATTTAAATTTAATTATTTTTTTAAATGATATATTTAACAACAGTGTGAACAAGTGACGTAACATATCTTGACCCACTTGTTTCTAGGAATACGGTAAAAACGTAGTTAAATTAAGTGTGCCACTCAAGACATCGGAAAAAATTATTAATACCTAAATTGACTTTTTTTTTTTTTTGCTTTTACGAAACTGCATTTCGACAATGTCTTTAAAGTTTATTAATTTTAGTACATATATCAATTTATGTAGAATTTTATTAATTTTTAATCAGCGGATATAAATAATAACTAAATTACTACTTCAATACAGTCCGTTTTCTAGGTCTTTCTATTAAAATCAGTCGAACAGACTTATTTTATTTCATGAGATAATCGCTTTAAAACATAAATTAAAACTTTAAAAAAACCCATAAATAACATGACTTAACTGTTCTTCATCTACAATAAGCTCAGACATATTATCCTGTTCGATGTGATCTTTTTCTCGAGGCAAATCCTCGTTTGTCATTTCCACGTCCGACATTTTGCCTCTTGTTGAGCAACCACGTTCTCGCGAGAATGCATTCATCTTTCACGTTAATAGGCGAGATCGTAGTGCGAACAGTGGGAGAGCGAGGGATGATAAGGATTATTAATTAAAAAAAAAATAAAAGAGAGCATTTGTAGATTATTGCGTTGCCGGCTTTATTTTTTTTTTAAAAAGATAATAATTACTACGACTAGGAAGCTGTTAAAAATATATCGTCTAAATATTTACTATAAAATATTATAAGCATGTAGGCTATTCATCATTTCACTTTACATGTAGTAGGTATAAGCGTGTTTGATCGTTTGAGCCAATTATAGGTAGGCTACTCGTGAATCCCTGATATCATGTCCAACGAATGACCAACATACTAATATAAAGGGACGGCAGATGAGTGGGGGCTCGATTCCGGAACATTTAAGTCCGCACCCATCAGTCATTTTACACGTTTTACACGTGAACTGTTGGTTTAAAGAATGCAATATTCTTTAGTATATAGCTACTTTTTAAGCCTGTTGATTAATGTCTGCATGATTATCATTTTATCTGTAAAAAAGCATGAACATAAGTAGGGGAAACTGAGAAGGCCTATATCAGGCGTGCTTATTTAAACCAGACCTTTAATGAAAAGCCCATTTTCATCTTTGAAAAACCGCGGTAAACTATAATGAATAATAAAAGAACAAAAAAAGGTTCGAAGACTTTGTACTTTCTCAAATAATGTCACCTACTTTATGATATAAATGTAGGCCTATAATTTAGAAAAGGCCCGACCAATGTCACCTACTTTATGATATAAATATAGGCCTATAATTTAGAAAAGGCCTGGGTCCCGACCAATGTCACCTACTTTATGATATAAATGTAGGCCTATAATTTAGGAAAGGCAGGACCAATGTCACCTACTTTATGATATAAATGTAGGCCTATAATTTAGAAAAGGCCTGGCGCCCGACCAATGTCATCAACTTTATGATATAAAATGTTTCCCTAAGCTGCTAAGCACAATAAAGAAACGGTTCCGCACGTGAGTAACTATTCTAATAACTTTGGCTATTAATAGACTCGTTTTTCACCAGAAAAGCCGTCAGCTGCGATCAATCTGTGTATTCGTCATCACTGCCATCTACATGGTCCCTGTTGGAGAAAGTTAATTTATTGTGACCCTATATCGAATCATTAACCAGTACACGCCACATGGAGTGATGGGGTGGAACCCAGTTAGTTGTTTGAGAATCGGGCTGGGAGGGGTTATTCACTTATTACGTAACGTTTTTTTTCTTAATCATTACCCCCCTCCCCCTTTACCCTTTCAAGGCGTTACTTATTAGGTGAAGGACCATTAGCCGCCCCCTCTCTCCCCTTCCCCATCAGATATAGTAATATGCTAGAAAATGACTTAGAAATTTAGAAATGAATGGGCGTATTTGATAAGAGTTTCCCAGTTGTTGGTGATTGTCAGGACAGGGCGGTTTCCCACCAGTTTGGGTGGTGTATTTGAGCATCGGCGGGAGTTTGATTTCACTGGCGGGTTTGTGTGCTTGACTATTTATAGTTCGTAAATTATAAAAATGGCGCACAAAATCTTAAAATCTAATAAGTTATGACTTTTCTTATCACTTATACTATTATGGCGGGATTATGGTGGGTTTATCTTTGAGTTTCGGTATGTTTCGTTAAAATAATCTGGCAACACTAAAATCTTTCATTAATTATATCTCTACTGGGGCAGCTTACATTGTGCCCTTTGTACACCCCTCGCACTATCCTAGCGACAGTGCGTGCAGAGTGCATGGCGAAGGGTGGTAGTAAGTGTCGACTATATATCCTATCACAGAGTCTCAGGGAGACTAAGTGGCTATTTACAGATTTTTTTTTCAGTTTTAACAAAATTTCAAAGATTGGCCATTGAGACCTGGATGACATTGATTAAAAGTCGATGATACAGACCACTGTATCATAGGTAGAATAGTGCACGGCCATCTTAACTGAATAGGTCAAGGCGACCTTGGGTAATGTGGGTTAAGCGGTCACATAAGGACCGATTGCGTGGTGCCCAAATAGCGTTGATTAAATTATTATTTTTTGTGTGCACTTTTCAGACCTGAGGTGGGCGGCAACAGATTAGCCCGCATGCAAAAGACTGACACCAGTGGCGTAGTGAAGGGGGGGGGGCAAGGGAGTCATCATGCCCAGGGCGCTACTCACAAAGGGGCGCCTAATGGTATATTTCACTGGCGGGGGAGCAGGGGGGCAGGGGGCAGAGCCCCCCCTAAAACTTTTAAGGGGGGCGGCGCCCCCCTTGATTTTCCAGTCTGCCCCCCCCCTAAAATTTTAACTTTTTTAACTTTGTAATTCATTTTAGTTTATATGTATCATTTTCATTTTCATAATTCCTTTGATTTATTTCTTAAATTTAATATTTGAAAGAAATTATAATTAATTGACATTTTACAGTAATCACATATTCACATTATTGAAATTTGTTGTGGCATATTTTAAAATTAGTTGCCAGTACCCGGGTTTAAAATAATGTTTTCTGTTTATTTAAGAAGCGTAATTTGACGTTTAATTGAGATTTAAAATAAGACGCGTAAACAACGGGTTTATTTGCATGCAAATTGCAATAAAAGGGTACATTTATCTTAAAGCAATGTGATACACAACATTTTTGGCAGTTCCTCTCTCTCTCCCTCCCCTCCCTCCCTCTTTCCCTCCCTCTCTCCCTCCCCCTCTCTCTCCCTCACTCCCTCCCTCTTTCCCTCCTTCTCTCCCTCTCTCTCTCTCTCTCTCTTTCTCTCTTAGGCATGACTGTATCAAAAGATGACAATTCCTATGGATGAAGGAATTGAATGTAATAATGTAGTAAGTAATGTGATATTTGGTTCCCCGTACCGATCATATTTATAGTAAGTTAGCTATGTGGGAGAGAAGCTCGTAAAACCTGAAATCGGGGTAAAAGTTTGCCAATTTTCATGTCTTTGTTATCCAAAATAATTAATTACAATTAAAGTACCCATTGAGATGGAACGAAACCTGTTTAAGACCATTCCCCATGTAATTTTTGCGTACGTGTACCCAGTGGCGCAACCAGCAAAAAATGTTGGGGGGGGGGGGCGCTCACATATTGAAAAAAAGACAATTTGACAGTCTTTTTTGTAACTTTATAACGTAAATTATGTATTGATGATTTGGCCTGGGGGGGGGGGTGGCTCAAGCCCCCCTGCCCCCCCCCCGGTTGCGCCACTGCGTGTATCAAATTTCACGTTATTTGGTTGTCTGGATCTTGAGTTTTAAGGGAACAGACAGACAGATAGCAAATGCGTCTTATAAGTATAGAGAAGTATTGCCATCTACCGAATGACGGCAAATGTAATTTTTAAAGAAAATACAATTATTTATTATCTTTTCATAAATTACTTTTTGTTTATTGAGTTTCCCGTTTCCGGTTTCATATTCATCATCATTCATGATAATTATCAGTAATTTTCTGATCTAATTTCACTATTAAATTTGTAAACAAACTGACATTACGAATCAGTTGACGACAGAAGTGCTCAATGTTCATTTTTATTTTTTTTAATATATTATTTTTTAATAATATCGATTAAATACTTGCTACAGAATTACTATATTCTATTATAGAATTAAGGGGGTAAAATTTGTCTTTCGGTCATATTTTGTCTTACCCCTCTTAAAATATTTCGTTCCGCCGCCGGTGGTATATTTACATATGATATTATATGGTTTTCGAATGGGGGGGGGCGCTAAAAAAGGTATTAAAAAGGTATTATGCCCCGGGCGCGAGTTTAGCTCGCTACCCCACTGACCGACACTCCCCTGTATCAACAAAAGACCGGCACAGATTACCACGAGGGCTTCCTATGTTTTTGATGGGGAAAGCCAGTGCCGAACCTAGGTATTTGGGGGCCCGGGGGACTTGGCCTCTTTGAGGGCCCCTGCATTTTGACATTCGACACCATAACATGAGATAATGTACTTAATATTAATGTAAAAAAATGTTTTGGGGACCCCCCTCAAGCTGGGGCCCGGGAGACTTTCGAATGTGGACCTCCCCCACCCTAGGTACGCCTCTGGGGAAATCATTAAACACCGTGTGAGTTTAACAAGTGACCTGTGATTGGAGAGTGACTCGTGCTCAGGGCCGGATGTACAATTTTAGGGGCCCTAGGCCAACAAATATTTGAGTGCCCATTTAAAAAAAATAATAATTTTTTTTTTTTACATTATTGTGTACTACTCAATATTTTGGGGCCCCTTTTCAGCGGGGGCCTTAGGCTATGACCTAGTCAGCCTATCTGTAAATCCGGCCCTGCTGGTACTTAAGTGGTCATATAGATTAATTTAGAGCTACATAAACAGAAGAGAATTCAAATGTATTTGGCCCGGTTAAGACGCCCAGTGGACATACACATGTCATGCAAAAAAAATATAAGTTTGAATTCATGGTCGGTTGTAATATTAACGTTTTATATAGGCCTAAGTAAATGCATGTTTCAGATTGTTACTTAGAAACCCGAGTATATATAAATCTGTTATTCCTCCTTTACACGTATGAATAAAAAGTGCGTCCGCATCTAGGATAGAAGCCGTGAGTTACCTACTGACCAGCCTGTTAGTAATACAGTTAGGCAGCCCCGTAGCCAAGGCCCCCCCCCCCGCTTAAAAAAGAAAAAGAGGAAAAAATAAAGAAAAAGTAACTAAAATGAGAAAAACTGCCCCCTTGCTGGGTATTGGTGCCCCTCTGCTAACTTTGACCTGGCTACGGGCCTGCAGTTAGGGCCCAGTCACATAAAACTTATCACAGTATACCACAGGTTGACATCATACGACTTTCCTAGCTAATACGGTGGAAATTAAAGCTTATGTCTGTGGGAGGCCAAAGTCCTAACATGGGGACAGTTGTGATAATTTTGGGCCAACATGCAGGTCCAATTTTCGGGACCCCCCTTGGCTAGGTTGTTTTTAAACCATGATGCACACATTCCAAGATGATGCTAAATCGTTGAGATGGGCATCATGTCTTAAAACTCAGCCAGTCCTAATCTCACCAGCACTTGATTTTATTATAGATGTTGCTAATATTGCTATGATTCACCAACTTAGTATCTGCTATATGAAGCTACATTTGACAACGCATCATCCCAAAAGCTGTAGGAGATGACAAACAGGTTTTAGAGATTCAGAAATTAATGTTTTTAGGTGAAACTGTACGAAGTCTACTGTTATTTTAATGGGTTATTCAACTATAAAATGAAAAATAACTCTTCCTGGCTTGTAAAGAAAAGTCTGTTCATGTGATACGCCTGGCAGTGATAATGAATATGGGATACGTAAGAAGGTACATAGGGGACATAACTTCCATGCTGTATCAAATTAACTTATTAAGCTAGTAATAATGGTACACATGCTTTAAGTCTCTGATTCATTGATACCCAGAAGTAGAAGCTGAAGATAAACCAGTCTTCTGTATACCAAGATATCCTTTAAAATCAATTAGATAAGCAGGGACAGAGAGCTTACCACATGAAGCTGAACACTTTAAGTGATACAATGGGCTTATTGCCCTTGAGATTCAGATTTGTAATGAATGTTGTCTTATTCTTCCTACTAGTACTACTAGCTTAAAATTGAAGATATCCCTTGCAGCTGATGTGAATTGGCATCCCTTTACAGGATTAGGGCCTAATTCTCTAGGATCCATGAGCACTGCTGTAGCTTTAATGAAAGCAAGTGGGCGATGGGGTTAAGTTTGTTACTACTCAGATGAATCAATATTCTAGTAATAATAAGGCCAGACCCACCGGTTGTGATGTCATGTAGCTGGATGACCAGGCTACAGGTGAAAGTTGTAGGCTAACAGAGTGTTACAAGGCTTGCAGTTTATGTTACTAACAGAAATGCTTTTTCTAAAAGGCACCAGACTCAAGACTTTTTTTACACCAATACAATTATATATAAGTTGTAGAAAGCAATGTTTAAATCTCAATAAAGATTAAAATAAAAACAAACCTAACATCATACATTTTTTATTATTTCTAAGTTAAACAAATAGATTTTATACATTTAAAACTAAATGTTTTCAAATCATTCATGATAAACAAAAGTTTGGGATCCAAAAAATAAATTATATAAATAAAAAAAACACTTTAAAAACATATATTTTCTATCCAAAATACAGTTTCCTTTTTGCCAAAATGTGAATATTGACTTAATTTTTGTCCTTTTCAGAAAAAAAAAATCTGGCACTTTTTTATGCAATGGAATAATAGTTTTTTGATTCTATTAATAAAAAAATTAATATTCAACAATAAATATTTTTAAGTTCATTAAATCTCTGTAAAAACATGGCATCGTCTGATATGTTGTTTTCCTGACTCAGTTTGTTGAATAGTTGTGTGCAGAGATCTTTCTCCTTGCTGCTGAGAAATGTTTTAGATAGAGAAAATCTCTGCGATTTGGACAGTATTTCTAAGCAATTAACAATTAATATAGCCTCAGCTTCATCAAAATTCTGGAAACACTGTATGAATTCTCCCAGTAAACCTCCAGCTATTTCTACTTTAAAAATATTTAGAAGCTTTGGGCCATCAAGTGACAAGAGAAAATGTTTCTTTTCATCTGCATTTTTGCAACATTTCCAGTACTGAACAAACTTTTGCCCAGAATTCAGAGTCGGTTTACATGGCTGAAAATAAACAAACGATAATAATAATTTTCTTACTCTTATTTACTATAATGACTTTTTTTAACATTGCTATTAGTATAAAGATATAATTCATATCTTTTTACCTTTGAAATATTTTCTGTATTTATGCTGTTCTCATGAACATCTGATTTGGAACATTTTTTGGCTGGCTGATTCCAGACTTGTGTAAAAATTTTTATGTTATTCATTTTGTCTCCCTTCTCTAGTGGTTTTAGATGAGCTGCTAAGACCATTTCCCTATCAAAAAAAGAAAATATCATATACTTAAGACAAAACTCTGCCTAGCAAAGATAAGAACAGCACTCATGATTGACGAAAATAAGGTATAAACTTGACGTTTATTAAAATATAAAAAAAAAAGATGTGAAAACAATGTTATTGTTCAGATGGCTGCATGATCATGGAGATTCACTGTAAAAGACCTTTTGTGGAGCAAAAAATATGCATAATTTATTTATGAAGAAGTTCAAGCCAGGCTAGTCGAAAAACTTCAGAAAGCAAAGTAAAGTACAGTAAATAAAGTTCCCCAAGCCCTAAGGGGGCCAAAAATTTCCACACAGTGATAAGGAGTTGTATGGTTAGAACAATGACCAAAAATGCTTAAATATTTAAATATATTTATGCAAGAAGCATTTTAAGTCGAACTAGTCTAATGCTTGATCTTGGTTTAGGATAGTCTTTCTTAAACTGCTTCATATACAGAGAAAGTTATCATCACCATTACTCCTGGCAAACTATATAAACATATTGAGATATATGAAAATAAATGATGTGCCTAATATTTATTATAAAATGAAAACAAAAACAAAGAAAACTTTAAAATGTTTCTGAAGCAAAGAAATTTTTAACTTTTACAAAGAGCTTTTTGCTTTTTAATGTAAATAGATATCCGAAGAAATCTGTCCCCTCTATAAAAATCATTCCAATTCAAGAACAAGTGAATTACAGAAATAAAACAAAAGACTAATTAATGCTGAATTCTGACTCTGGTTTAAGTATTCATAATGAAACTAAAACGTAACAAGAACATTACATTTTGTAGCATCAAAAATAATACTTATTATGTAAGATAATGGTGAATAATAACTAATATCAGATTATTGTCTCTGCAATAATAAATTAACTGTAGTGTTAAATCAGTATGAATATTTTTTTCCACTAACCACAAGTGAAATTCATAATCATATTAAATGTTAATAATATATACATAATAAATATGAATAATTACGAATATACTTTCGCGACCTAGGCCTAGGGGATTTGTAAAAAAAAGCTTTTGCAAAAAAACGCCTCATTCATCTGAGAAGCTATAATACATGTTTAGTAGTTACCATGGTTAATGCTAAGCCAGCTTAATCTAAGACTCCTAAGCGTAACTTGCGTAAGAGTAGTAAGACTCTTTGAGATCAACTTCAAGAATCAAGGCAGTCAAAAGTTTGTGACATAATTGTGTCAATCACAGTCCCTGCGTACACTCCATGCAGCAAACAAATTTTATGTTTCGACATTTATCTTATAAAATCATTATTATTTTTTATACTTGATAAAGGCATGTCATGCTGTATGAACTGTATCATTATTTTCACCTGAAATCATCGTATGTAGGAACTCTTTGTTCAACAGCCCTGATTTTTGCATCGTTTTCTCGCCAGTATCTTTCTTCATTTACAACCGCTGTTTGAACTTCCACTTCCAATTTTTTGAAATCTAGATGATCATCATCATGAGATACTTTATTAGATGACATTTTAAAATATTTCTAACTGATGATAATAGTTTAAATGGTATAATAGCTATTATATGATAGATATTAACAATCTAGGTGAGCTAAAAATAAGACGAATGAGTCCTTCGCGACAATTCGATTAGTAATTTGCAGTGAAACAATTATCAATATTAAATATTGTAATGGGTTAATAGGCAAACCTGTGAATCAATCTAATGTTTCAATCATACCATATTTAAAAATAAATAAAATATTTTAGATTTATGAAATATTTTGTAAAGTCATTGTATATTATAGTAATTCAGTTTGCTTATTGTTAATAGTAATTAGAATTTTTCCGTAAGTATGTTTATCTTAATTTTGAAGGTAAGGCTATCAAAACAGATATATTTAGCAAATAGAGTAATACTCTATCATCACGGCCTGATACAGAGAAGTTAAATTGAAAGAACATTATTTTTTATTTCAATACTTATTTATCAAAGGATTTTAAAATATCATTTTAATAATCATATAATGGGCTTATAAACATTGGGGGTTAATCTGATGGTAGATAAAAGCTATATATAAATTTGTTCAGCCACAACTACACTAGGATATGATTATGATCGTATAAATAGCAACATGTCAGCCTCCGCAATAAGAAATCTCTAATAGAAATTTGTAAATTATATGATCTAAAGATGAAATTGGTAAAATGTTCACGTAAACTTAACGTATTATTATAAAAAAAAACATTATTATTTCCCTTATTGCCTTTGACTTGAATAAGCTTGGACATATTTTTTTAGAAGAATATTGTAAAAGATATTATTGATGAATAAAAGTTCGCACTGGCTACGGCACCATCAAGTTAGCGTATGAAAGTCACTGACCTATAATCATCAAAAGTTGCAATTTTAAAAAATTCTTTTTTAAAATATTTAAATATAGGGTTAGGATTAGGGTTAGGGATAGGGTTAGGGTGTGGAGCAATATCTATGGCTGGTACTTGGACAAAAATAATACGAGTTCTGACTTGCTGGTGCCGTAGCAAGTGCGATAAAAGTTTTTAAAACCAATCGAACCAAACTTTTATCCAGTGTCCCAAACCGGTGAAGTTGTTTAAAGCATTATTTGAAGTGTTTGTTTATTAGGTTTTCTATTCATCCGAAAGTCTCGTAAACTTTTATTGCCTCTTTCTTTTTATTGCGCAGAGGAAATTACTAATCAGAGCCCTGTGTATTTCTTTAATGTTTTATATTTATTTTCATGACATATAAATTCATATATGACATCTTTAGTACAGTATTAATTCATTTAACTAAGGCAAGGCGAATAAGCATTTTCCAGCCAGTCCAGCTGTATGCTTCTCTAAAACTTTAATTTGTTGCATGGATTGGTTATGTATTTAAAAGTTATTTACTTGAACCTTTGCTTTGCAATATTAAGCACAACTTAAAGCACATGCCCACTGCTACTTCACATTTTTCAGGCTCCAATTTGCTAACAACAGCTTTTGTCAATTCTAAAGCAATTATACTAAAACTAACTAAAATTTTTCAATGGGCAACATAGATAGGAAAGCTGTTGTCTATGACAAAATGATACATTTCTCACCTGTTTTCTCTTCTGGTGAAAGGCTAAGTTTTTACATGAGATTTTTCTTGAACAGTATTGCATAGTGCATTAACTTTTTCATCTAGACTCTAGTGATTTAAACAAAAAATTTTTTTTTTTTGCAAAGATCAGTTTGAATAGGATGTTAAAGCCTTATACTTGTGGGCCTTGGAGATAGGAACATTTCTTGCAATGTTTATTTTTTTTATAATGGCACTGATAATAACGGATAAAGATTTCCATAATATATGTCTCGATTGAAAGATGCATTTATTGGTTGACATTATGGATGGGCATAAGATGCTAGGAGTAGGACTAGGAGAAAAAATGTAAGCAGAGCAGACTCTACAGGCTGGAAATATAAGGCTCATAACAATAGGGGGTTTGAATTGTTATACCCCTTGGGGACTTGGAGAGAATTAATATTTGCAAAAAAATTTTAGTGGCATTTGTCATATTTGAAAATCATAAGGTGTTAGTTTATTCATTTAAATATTGCTAAACATAAATTTTTTTATCATTTAATACATGATCCAGGTTAATAACTGTAGCCCTAATCTGTCTTTTCAGATATGTCTCTCAGACAACCCAAGCAAACCATGTTTTGTTCTGTTTTTCAAAGGCGTGAAAATAATGCTGGACTGTGGTCTTGACATTAAACAGATATTACATTATATACCTCTCCTTGTAGTGCCTGGGTAAAACATTATCTTTTTTTGAATGCTTTCTTTTAATTACCTCAAAACTTATAATTGTATATGTTTCTTTTAATTACTTCAGTACTTTTAATTAATTAATTCTTTTTACCTTCTAACTATTTTAAAGATTAAAATTAAAACACATTATAATCTTAGCCTTTTAGTTGTTAAAGTTTCATTTATTGAAATTTATATTGCTATGAAATGTGAAGAATAACTTAGTTCGATAAAAATAATAGCAAAAGAAATAAAGTTTAATGGTCCATTTAATGTGAGAAATTTGTATCTGTCTTTAAGTATATTAGTCAAAAATGCAACTTACAAGTATCATATTTCAGATTTCAAGTTTCAAAAGCCCATACTTGGAGTCAGGGTGGGGATAAAAGAAACCGTGTGCCAGAGGATGTGGTAAGTTGATTTATATTTAGAAAATAAAAGAAGCATAAATGATGTTCTATTGTGCTATAAATATTTTTGGTTTAATTCAACTGTCGCTGTATTATTTTTTAGGCTCAGGAATTGAAAGAATGCGGCGGAAGACTTTTAATAGATGGGACACCTGAATTTTCTATACCTGAGGTTTTTAGTTTACATAGTTTTTTTATATATTGAATTTCTAAATCACTTCTCATTTATGATTTCTCTTATAAAACATATTTTGCTAACAGTATCTCATGGGCAAAGTTTTATAATTTTTTCATAATGTGATAAATGTTATTGATATTCGTTTTAAATCTCAGCGAAGCTAAAATTTCTGTTATAATTAATACATATGTATATATATAATTCAAGTTCAGTCCCTTTAGTTTATTCCTTCCATTACTTACCTAGCGCTGTTAACACTGTTAACAACCAATTTTATCTGAATGAGAAGGTTGCCTCTGCTGTGGCTGCACCTTGTGCACCCTTATTTTATGTTACTAAAAAATGTACTAAGTCTGCTGTTGTAAAGTTTCTTTCATTCCATTTTATATTATTAACAAAAAAAAGTAATATGCCATTTGTTAATCTCCAGACAGGTATAGTTGATATTTCTACAATTGATGCTATACTAATTTCAAGCTATAGCTGTATGCTGGCCTTGCCTTACATTACAGAGTACACTGGCTTCAAAGGTATAATTTATATGACAGAGCCAACATTTCACATTGGGAGGTATAACAGATTTTTGCACTATTTTCTATTTAGTTTTATTTGTCCAAATGTTGTTATGTTGCATGTTTTTGTTTATCTTTTCCTCATTTCTTTATTGTCTCGATTGTACCTCCAGTGTATTTCATTGTTCTCCTGTCTTCATTCCCCTTGTATCTTATCAACTGTTATTACTTGTTTCATTTTTTGTCCGCTTAGGCTACCATCTGTAAGGGTCACTTCTTATTTGTTGTGTAAACATGTAGTATCTCAGATTTCATGCATACTTCAATAAACGACACAGAACCATGTTTTTTGAACAAAATAAGTTATAGGATGACTTATTGATAAAATGCTTGACATTATGAAATGTAAACAAGATGCCACTCCAGAATATACACTCATTAATTCACTTATCACTTTCACTTTTCAAGATTTGAAGTAACATCAGACTTCATAGAAAATTTGTTTACAAAATATAAGAATTATATTAAGTTTCAAACATCATGACAGCCAACAATAGACCCATTTCCAAAACTGATTTTACTTTTTTAATGCTCAACCTGTAACTGTCATTTGCTAACACAGCTAGTACACAACACACATTGGATGCATGCTAATAAAAAGGGAAATAATTCTGACTGTAAAATATAGGGTGGTAACTAGGGACACACCACTACATCATTACCCTTAAAAGTTCTGCACTCTGTTTCTAGTGAAAGTTTGTAACATTTTTACCAAGTCTCTTATACTGTTTCTACTGCAATCAGACTCTGGCCTGACGTTCACCCCCTCTCCACTTTTTCCTATCCATGAATGTCTTCCTACATTGTGACTCCTTTGTCTTTCTTTAATGTATCCGTCTGTCTTTAATTCTTTTTTCATTAGGTATTGTCTTTTATATTGCCTAGGTGTCTCTGTTCTTTTCCATCCTCTCTTTATCAGTATGTGCTCAACCCACCTCAATCTATTAATTATGAATTCTTTTTTTATGTTATATTCTCATATAATTCTGAATTTTTTCTAGTTCTCTGTTCGTTGCGCTTATATTTTTCAGAAATTTTTGTTCTTTTCCAAGTGTTTATCATATTCATTGTATTTATAAACTAATTTTGGTACTAATAGTTAGTAATAATGTTGTACTTTTAAAAAAAGTACATACTTTATTTTAGTTTATTATAACTTGTGCAGTAACTTTGAGATTATAAATTTAAGAAAAAAGTTTTTTTTTGTTTTATATGTACCCTTTGTATTTTGAAAAAATGGCACTCTTAGTAAGAATTAAAACAAAATATTACATTTTTTAGATTGTATATGGTAGGAATTAAAACAAAATATTACATTTTTTAGATTGTATATGGTAGGAATTAAAACAAAATATTACATTTTTTAGATTGTATATGGTAGGAATTACAACAAAATATTACATTTTTTAGATTGTATATGGTAGGAATTAAAACAAAATATAACATTTTTTAGATTGTATATGGAAGAACTTGTTAAATACATTGAAAGGAATCCCAAATCTAATGTCGCTTCACACTGGAAACAGGAAAACATAATCAAGTAAGACAGCAATTGAGCCCCATTTCTTGAAGCTCACATTATTTAGACTTTAGATGCAGTAAATGATATAAGAGAAACTTTTTATTCCATGCTCACTTAAGTTTCAGTCATATAGCTTTTTCTGATGTTTATCTGGTTTCTCTTTTGTCATTACCTGTTCAAATAGATACACCTGTCATAATATCTTTTTATTACTGTTTTGAAAAAATCATTTTATATTTGTTTATAAAAAAAAATGTGAGGGTCTGCAGATATATTTTGTATTTACTTTATGTTTTATTCTTTGAAAAATATCTTTTCAATCAATGTTTTTTTTTTTTTTTAATTCTTCAGAAATTTACCAGCTCCCCTTAGAGATGCTGTACATCCTCGCCAGTGGAGAAAGCTATATACATTACACGACATTAATTCATCCCTTTCTAAAGTTCAGCTAGTTGGATTCAGTGAAAAGCTAGTAAGCTTAAAGTAGTTAATTTAAAAAAAAAAATTAAAAAATTATGTGTTAATTTTATCATTTTATTTTTTGTTCAGCTAACTAGAACTGCTTTTTTTAAAAAAATATATTTTAACATTTGTTGTAACAAGATTTGACTTGAACATGTTGATATATATGTTTTCCTTTTCAAAACCATATAATGGTGTGGAAATAATTGCCTTATTCTTAATCTGCAGGACATTTTCGGGGCAGTGACAGTGTCTCCTGCAAGTTCTGGGTGCTGCATTGGAAGTTGTAACTGGATAATCAATTCCAAATATGAAAAAGTATTTTTCTCATTTTTCATTTGTCTAAGTAGTTTAATAACTCCTTTTATAATTTTACATTTTTTTCTTTTAAAAATTTTCTTTGAAGTAATATTTCTTTAAATGCTGTTTCCTTTTTTTTTCAATTCATTTACAATTATCTATAATGTCAAGCGTTTAAATCGCATAATAAACTAATTATGAAATATAGCTAAAGTAATATCAACTTTAAATTTGAAAAATTTAGATGTAGATATCTTTATTTTTTTTTTATATTTTTGTTTAGATCTGTTATATTGCTGGGACATCAACTTTAACAACTCATCCTAGGGTAAGATTTAGTTGAATATAGGGGACTCCCCTATAATTTAACGAGAAATGGATGAAATTAAGAATTTTGAAAAATATATATACATCTCATTTTAAGATACATTTTTATTAAACTTTGTTCATTTCTACATCAGTTAATTGTTTTTTCATCACAATAAAATGCACCGATTTCATCACAATAAAATGCACCGATTTTATCACAATAAAATGCACCAATTTTAAAGAAACGTGCCCTAGCCTGAATGCAACCTTTAAGCCGCCTATAGAAATAAAAATCTTTTTTAAACATGACAATCATGTGTAGGCAATAGGACAATGTTTATGAAATTAATGAATTTTTGTAACAAAGTATGGTGTATATATATTTTTTAAATACCTGAATCCATCCCACGATAATCTATAGAGTATCCGAAAAAAATTCATTGTGTAAGTAACTTTGTTTCTGATAAAAGATATTTATAATATTTAAGATTCATTACTGCTGATTTTCTTAGCCTGAAAGTAAATAAAAATTATATTATTAATGTATAAAAAATCAATTTATTGCAATCATTAATAATTACATAACTCATTTAATAATATTTTTTAAAGTTGTATTTTTTTAGAAATTTCCTTTTGTTTTTAATTCTGCTGTGGCTAAAAAGAAAGTAAAGAGCTTATAATTTAATTAATTTTGGACTTAGCTCAAGTTAAAATTACAAATCCTACTACAAAATTTTGAAAAAATTATTAGCTCTGACAACAATTTCAGAATAAAAACTTTGATCTTAAAAGCCTTATCTAGGTGACAACACAAGAATTTAAAATTATTTGAAAATAATCATCATTAAGTTTTCCCCAAATAATAATATGCGATAATTATTTAATGCCCTTGTTCCAAAATCTAAATTCAAATAGTTTGGGAAGTTTTTATATTCTTTGTTTAAAACAAAGCTGTTATTGGGAATTTTTTCAAATTGATTTTATAAGGAAAAAATGTTAAATGAATTTTTTTTTTATCTTTTCCAGCCAATGGATCAAGCCCCTTTAAAAAATGCTGATGTTTTAATTGTCAGCTGTCTCACACAAACTCCTTTATCACTGCCGGATCCTATGATTGGAGAATTCTGTCTCAATGCAGGTATTTTATTCGCCAGAAGTAATGGCTCAGACTACAACTGTTTCATAAAACTTGTTCCTAGACCTACTTCTTCATTCAGGCATTCCTCGTCTGCTGTTTGACTGTATGATGCTCAGTACTTGCAATAAATTGAATTTAAGTACACTATTGTTTCCTCTTTTTCACTCTCACTTGAAGAAAGTAAACTCTCAAGATTTAAAACAAAAAAATACATGTAGAAAAAAATGTGCTTTAAAATCTGAATTTAAAGTTTTAATTCATTAATCTGTTGTTGTTTTTTTTTAATATTTCACAGCTGTTACAGTAAAGAATGGAGGCAATGTCCTTGTACCATGTTATGCTTCAGGAGTGACATTTGACCTTTTTGAATGTTTGTCTGGCCATCTGGAGCAGTGTGGTTTGGCTGGTGTTCCAATGTATTTCCTGTCTCCGGTATCAGACAGTACTTTGGCATATTCCAACATTTTTGCAGAATGGTGAATTTTATTTTTCTATTGTAATTTATTGTGATTTGAACTGAACAAATCATTCATTTAAAAATTAATCATGTTTGAGTAAAACAGTATATACATGTAGTGTGTGAAATTCTTTTTTTAAACCATGTTCTAATGAAATGAAATTTTTTCAAGGTTATCATCTGGGAAACAGTCCAAAGTATTTCTTCCAGAATGTCCATTTCCTCATGCTGATGTAAGAAGTAATTTATTCAAGTTTTTATATGATAATAAAATTAAAGATTTAATTTTCTTTTTTTTTAATTTATTTAATCATCTAATTATGAAGTTATCTCAATCGCTTTTTTTTTTTGCACAACAAAAGTTGTAATATACTTTGTCTAGAGACAGGGACATTTAGAAAATGCTGAGTCTATCTGTTAGCATTTAAACTGTTCACTGTATTCGCCTTTCTTTTTAGTACACGTCTACCACCACTTCTGATCTGTGTTCCGGAACATCTAGATGGTCAATGTATTGTGTGCCTAGAAGTATCATTTTCTGAAACATTTATGCCACATTTCATTTTTTTTTTCTGAATGCCATTAAGTTGTTTCAGTGGTATTTAGCATTCATCGTTTGGTCTTTAAGCAAGAAATACATGAAATAATGCTCTGTTGACCCAGACTAATGGGTGGCTACTCTAGCTATTTGCTATACTTGGTGGTGATTTCTCTTTTCTCCATGCATTTCTCCATAAGTTTTATTTCATCCAGCTATATGCTCTAGCTCAAGTGGCTAATTTCAAATAAGAAGAAATTTCACCCACTTGGTTGCATCTCTAGGTAAATAATTGACTTCTGTATCCTTAACTCTTTAAATATACTTTACAGATGATACAGCACACTCCAGAGCCTTGCAAATACAAATTACGTTGATTCTGGCAGTCCTTCCATCCCCCTCTCCATTTCACTTTGAGAGCAGCAAACAACACACTGCTTAATCAAAGCACAACATATATATTAGGGTCGTCCTGTAATGTCTCTTTCTACCATTTATTTGTAGGAATCTAATGTATTGGAAATCTTTTTTTAAGATGTCAGCCACTCTTACTTTGATGGAACATTAAACAGTTACTTATTGATGATTAAAAGTAAAGGTCTAACTGGATTAATGCTAATATATATTGTCCTAAACCTTATAAATTCTTTTTCTTTCTTCAGCTTCTCAGTAAAGGTAGACTAAAAAACTTCTCATGTATACACAGTAAGTTGTATTTAAGCATAACAAACCTCAAAATATTAGTAAAATATTTTGTAAGGCATAACAATTTTAATTGTAACCTTGATAAATATGTGTGTATTGCACTGCACTAACGTTCACTCAGAAAGAATTGTATGTATTTTTTATTAGAATGTGATTATTTATTTTGTTTCATTTTTCCAGGAAAATTTTACATTGAACATTTTTTTCTTCAAAATTTAAATATATATATTTAATAATAATATAAATAAATGCTTTGATTTTTTTTTTTTTACTTTAGATGGATTGAGCACAGATTTTGTCACACCCTGCATATTATTCGCTGGTCACCCTTCCCTTAGAATGGGTGACATAGTGCATTTCATTGAACTCTGGGGAAACTCTTCTACCAATGCGGTAATATTTACAGGTATGAAGCTTTTTGAACTAATTCGTAACCTTATACTTTCTCCTTTGATTGGAATATTTCATAGGGCTTGATGAAACATTCTTGGGGGAGCTACCATCTCCTACCAAGCGCGTCCCCAGCTGGCGGATAGGGGAAAGACCCTTAGATATAAGGGTCAGCCGTGAATACTAAATAAGCAGTCGCTGACCAACTGGTTTGCTGTCATGGAGGGTGGGGTGAAGTATCCCGTGGTAAGGATACATTTATAAAAAATGCCTCAAAAACCCTAAGAAATGTTAGCAAAAAGCGAACATAGAGCGCTCAAACTCTAAACCCGGTCAGATGAGGCCGTTAGCTAGGGATAGCAGACATCTAGGAGAGAAAACTCCGAAATAAAATCAACTGCTGCCTTGCAGATTGTCTTGGCTGACCAAAGGCTATGGAAGCAAATCCAGAAAAACAGCAGGCTGAAGACGGAGGCAGTAGGCCTTAATGGCGCAAAACATACAGCCACGCAACCTCGACGAAATCGAGAACAAAGAAGAAGATGAAACATTTAATTATTTCAATATAAAATGAAAATTGCCACATCCAAGTCTATTGTCATTATATCCTTTTTTCAGAACCTGACTTTCCTTATCTTGATGCACTGGCTCCTTTTTTACCCATCGCTATGAAGGTTAGTGTCTATATTTATTGATATGAAAAACATTGTTATTGTTTTTAATGGCCATTGCAGGGATGTTGAAAATACTGTTACCAATAATGTCCACAGTCTAAAATTTTCAAACTTTTTATGTTGTCAAGGTAAAATGTATTTTTAAATATTGTAAAATGCAAAAAATTTATTAGAAAAATTATATCTAAATAATTTTATGTATAAATATATACCTAACAAAATATTACTTACAAGATTTTGACAACTATTTTTCTCCGACAAGCAATTTTTTGTCCCATAGACTAAATGATTATTTTAATTTCTTTAAGATAAATTGAATACAAATGCCCCCTATTTATTTCACCAAGATTTTCTTTGTGATACATATTAAAATTTAACACTTACTATTATAATAAGTCAGCTGAAGTGCACATTGCTTTCTTCGCAGGTTTGTTACTGTCCTATAGACACAAGCTTGAATTTTTCTCAAGCGAATAAGTTGATTCGTGAACTGCGACCTCTTCACCTCGTAGTATCAGAGACATACACCCATCCACCTTTGCTGGAACCACTGAGGAATGACCTGACAATTGATTTTGTGAGATATTTGTCCAACTGCTCTTTGTTAAAAACTATTTACATCGTATTTCACCTGTTTTAAAAATGTGAATGATTCATGGTTGAATTGATTCCTTTAGGATCCGTCACCACTGACTTACAAGCAAGGAGAAATTTTGTCTTTGCCAGTCAAGAGACAGTTTGAAGCTGTAGAAATGGAACCAGAGGTGTGTTTAGCCAAATTGTTAACTCAAAAAATTAAATTAAACATTATGGACAGTTGACATATAAAATGTATGGTGGTGGGGTAAGCAGGAGTTATTTTTTCGTTAAAATCTGTTATTTAGGGCGAATTAGTACATGTATTAGGTAAAAAAAAAATATTGTAAAATCTGAAGATTAAAGTAAGTTATGTTATATTTGGGATGGGGAAGGTACAATTTTGATAAATTTCACATTATATAACCAAAATATTTGTATTGTGAACAGTCCCTAATTAGATAATAATGGATATGCCTGTAAAATACTTATTTCAGTTGGCTAATACCTTGGAACCTGTAGAAGTCAGGCCTGGAACTGCAATAGCTATGGTCACGGCTGCTTTGAAAGCCAAGGACAATAAATATGTTTTACAGTTCATGCCTAGTCTTCTTGATGCCCCTAGAAAACGCAGATCTGATGGCAGCCTACTTTGGCGCAAGCCTTACATATTTGGAACACCTAACCTACAAGAAATAGTGGACTCCCTCAAACAGGTTAGCCTTGCAATTTTTGTTGTGCATTAAACAAGATTATTTGAAAGCAGTATATATTATACATGAAGCACAACACCTTTTTCAAAGAAAAGATTCACAACTTTGTGGGCCCCTTCAAGAACTATTCCTGGGTACAGAAGAAAAGCGAAAGTTGACAAGGTTCTGTCATGGTTCATGTCACAACACATGCTTTGAAAAACTATAATGCAGGATAACCTGGAAGGTGCACAAAGGGGAGGCCATTCTCCAAAGAGCTGGTTTGCTGAAATTGAGGCCAGAATGTAGCAACTCTACTGGCGACTACACGACAGAAAGAAATGGAGAGAAACAAAGAAATAGAGAGAAACTATGTCCCTGAAGTCCTCCCCAACAAAATCTTGCTTTAGGACAAATAATTTTTTTTAGGTTGTGGAGAAAATTAAGTTGTCTTGCAAAACTTTAAAGAATGATACTCATATCCAAGAGGTGTGAATAAAATTATGTGCAATAGCAGTCAATAATACCACCTTGATTTTCTTAAAAAATATGAGCTTGACGATGTCATTGCTTGATGATATAAAAAGGGTCACAAGTTTTAGAGCTTATGATGGAACATGCTTAATGACTCGAGTGGCAGAAAATTGCTGCTTTTATACCAAACTTTAGGCATAAAAATAATGTATTATATTTCTATGAACAAGTCTATGAATTAACCAGTACCATTAAGCTGTTACCTGACATATAAATCATTCCAATTTAATTATATTAAGGACTAATAATTTAGTACACTATTTTCAGCGGTAGTAAATACCAGCTTACTGACATGTTTCTATCGTTTTCACCCAGAGAAAAAGTGTGACACTGATCCTTAATGTAATTTTTTTTTTAAATGATGAATAGGTTCCTCATAAATAAACTCAAGGGTTTATGTCTCCCTGCAGTTTTCATGTTAGCTTAAAACATTTGAATTTTTTTTTTCAGACTGGTTTCACATCTTTAAAAGTTGAAGAAAATGACTCGGGATCAATCATTCATTTGGTTAGAAATTGATTTTTTTTTTGGCTTAAGAGATGAAATGCAGTTAACTTAAAATGGCACCTTCAAATGACTTATTAATATAGTAGCATAATTCAGCCAGAAAAATGTTTATGCATTGTTTTAATTAAGTCCATTAAATAATCTGAATGAAATTTTCTTATTATTATAAGGTATGACCTTTTTTCTTTGTGGTCTTGAATGGCTTACAAATGTTTTTGTGCAATTAGGTGAAAAAAATGTACACAAAAAGAGTTTAATAACTTTATTTGTCTCATTGTAAAAATTCAATATACATGCTCAATTATTTCAATTTATTTTTATCTGGACAGGTGAAAGAGGATTCATTAATACAAATTGACAGTAACTCAACTCACATTATTTGTCAGAGTGAAGACATTCGCCTCAAGCTCAAAGAAGTCATGTTAAAATGTCTAAAACAGTTGTAAATAAATATTACACCCACACTTATGTAAATAAATATATTTAATCATCAATAATGAATTGCTTCACATTTCTAAAAATACATAAAAGTGTTTAATTACATTAAAAGAAAAATAATAATAATACAAAGGTGGCTGAAAATGTATGTTCATTGCATTTTGAACTTAAAAAATTAGAATGAAAGACTTAATTTGTGATTTAATATTAGTGCTTTAGAGGATCATTTAGTGAATTTATCTGTTAAAATGGCAGCCAAGAGAGTCTTGTCTTTCAGTGTTTGTTCCAGTTCATGTTCATCTAGCTTAAGGGAAATCTGCAAGTAGTGGAAATAAAACGTTTTACATTTTATAAATTGTTCAAGCGTGACCATGAAAAAATTGAGTTGATAAAAAAAAATCACCTTAATTAGTCTTGTTTCTTTTGCTTTTTTCATGGCCATGACTCCTCTGGCATCTAGTAGAGACAATACTGAATAAAATTCACCTTGATCGACTGGCGCTACATGTTGGCGTTTGCACACAGTTGAGTATGTTTCATGAAGCTTTTGATAAAAAAAAATTCACTTTATGAAGTAATTTTGATTCAAAGACAAAGAATAATTAATTCTAAAAAAAAGCGATAAATTTAGAAATACATTAGGCTTATGATTCTAATTTTCTCAAAAATTGTAACATTGAAATTATTAAAATTTAATATTTAAAAGCTTACTTTTCCAAGAGGAACCTCTTTGAATTTCCCACTTTTCACTAATAAAAGTAAGGAACAAATAGCAAGTTTCTGCTGGAGGGGTAGTTCATGATCCCCGCTGTTAGCTGATTGGACACTGGAGCCATACACCTCGGACATCACCTTGGAAATGTGCATCACACTGACTTTTTTTACTGGAGTCTGATGTTTTTTAGTTGGACTATTGCAATCTGAGCAAAAGAAACAAAAAGAATGTAACATACAAGAATTATAATTGAAAAAAAAAAATTATCTTCATAGAACCATCAACTAGCTATTTAATTAAATATTAACCTGTTGGTTTTAACACCTGCTGCCCACGGACATCTGACTCTATCAACTCAATAGCACGGTGGCAAACATCTAATGCTTTCCTTGCATCTCCAGCCACTGCTGAAATTTTCCTTGCACAAAAGCTGATAGCAGCTGGCTCAAGTACACATTCCTTTGAAAAAACACAAGCAATTTTACAAACTAGAAAATATTGGAGGTGTATGGTAAAATAAAATGTTCCCTAAATCCTAAAAGGCCATGTGTGTGAAGTTCCTGTAAGGATGAGATTAAATCCCTTAGATCCTATAAACCACTAATGGGACGGTTTTAATGGTGCCCTTCTTTCATCCCCACCATAGCCGACGGTGCAATGGTCATGGAGGCACCACGGGAGATATATCAGGAACTTGAGACAAGACCTGAAAAATTTCCTTGGTCCTCACCGGAGATCAAACCAGGTCGACAGTCAAGCGTTTTACCGCACGACCATGTAGAATTCATCTGTTTCTGTAGCCTTGGCATATAAAGGGATTGTGTAGTTAGCACAATGCTAAGCCGCCTTCCCCAACTTAAGTCAGGGAGCCATTTAAAGCTGGGCAGACTAATGGGACTTACAGCTTTCACCGGGACCTGGAAAAATTCCATAAGTTCTCACTGAGGGTCAACCCAGGACTTACAGGTCAACTGCCTAGCATGTACACCACTCAGCGATACTTAAAAACAAAAATGTATCTAATAAAATATAGATAGACATGGCATCCATAGTAGCTTACTTTCTGCAATCTGTTCTTCAAAATCTCCGTAATCTGAGACACTGTGTATGGCGGGAAATTAAGCAAAACAGGTTGACAAACAGATGAAGCCTGCAGTCTTGGAAGTATACGATCTGTTAAATCCAAAGCATTAGCTATGCCTGAAAAAAAAATTGTGGTAAAGATTCAGCTAAACTGGAATAAAAAAAATAAAAGGTAAAAAAAAAACAGAATATCTCAGCTAAAACCTTCATCAGATTTATTTAGTTCTAAAAATAATTGTACTTTTGTCTATTAATTTAACATTTTTATTACTGCAAAGTATAAAAAATGTCTGAAACAGCTATTAAAGTCAAATGAAACACAGTTGGCCAAAAAAAAAAAATTACCAATTAAAATCAACTTGGAATTAGGCAAAGTGGGCCATTCAAATATCTGGTAAAGAACATGGTGATGTTTACTGTCCAGCTGATCAATTTCATCCAGTACCAAAAGACTTGTAAAAAAAAACAAAAAAAAAACATTAAAACTGGGGGAAAAATTCAACACATGTATGATGAAAGTAAAATATTCACTATGTTGATTCCCTGGTTACTTAGGGGAAAAACTAGTCGTACCTAGCAAATACTGAAGATTTTTGGGCATAAGCAAACATTTTGATGAAAAATCATGTACCAAAAAAGTACCTGTAACTTCATAACTACCATAAAAGTATGTAATTTATTAAAAAGAAACAAATTATCCCATATATCTGAAAGGATTAAAGCAATACATTCAACAGAAAAACGTTATTCAAAAAAATATTTTTTTCTTCTAAGTTTGATTTTTTTAAACCGCAATTTCAACTGAGAATTTTATCATGAAAGTATAAAAAAGCTTGAAAGTATATCATGAAAAAATAAAGAGCTTTCATTGACAGTTTGATAAATTTGTTATGATTTGAAAATGGTAATCTATTTTAATGGAAGGCCAGGAGCTGTTTATAGTGTACATTGGGTTATGATCGCAGTACTAGCCTAGAAGGAGCTAACTGAAGACCACAGTTGAGAGCTCATTACAGATGAGCTTATGGATCTTCAGAATGAGCAGCTCAAGACAAAGGAGGAGCACATTAGAATGGAGGTTTAAACATGCCATTAAAAATGGCCATTTCAGCAGACTTACATGTTCACATTCTTCCCACGAAATATGTAATACTGTAACTGTTTAGAAACTAATGACAAACATAAATTTTTGTAGAAATGATCTCTTAAAAAGAATATTTAGGTTTCTTTGCAATACATTTAGGAAAAGGTTTGGTAATCTATTGTGAAGTGAAATGTAAAAAATCAGCAATAGTAGTTCAGGCCACTTAGCAACTGCTGCCAAAATCTACACCCAGAATGAGCAAAACTAACAGTAAGATGATAAAAAAAAAAAAAAATACTTACACTGGTGTTGCAATAGAAGTAAAGACTTTTTCTAAAGTTTTCATCGCATCCTTTACTTTTGTAACTGACTCTCCAAGCTGATCTAATAGTTGTTTAAATACAGTATTCGAGTCTTTCAGCATCATGCAATTAATGAAAGCAACGTTGACATTTGAATGCTGGACCTGAAAAAGAAACCATTATTAATAAATTTGTGAAAATTTGAAGAAAAAAAAACTCGATGTTTTTCTAGAAAATTAAATGTAGCCCGTTACAATTTATTTCATTGAGTGTGTGTTTTTTTGCTAACAATCCTGTGAAAATAAATTTAAAAAATTAAATATATTAAAAGTGACAAAAACCTTGATACTGTCTAAAATATGAGAGACAACTGCTGTTTTCCCAGTTCCTGGCGCTCCAGAGATATACATGCTTCCACTTCCATGTTGTTTAATCTTATCTGTGACAAATTTTTCAATCTCAGCTTCTTCTTTCTCACGACCAACAAGGAACTCTGGTTTGGCAGTGTGTAAACTTCGTTTGGCTGACTGGTAAGGGTGAACTATAAAAATAGATTTATTATTAGATCTCCTAAAAAAGTTATGTTTTAATAAAACATAATCCAAGTGAGATAGGTAAGCTAAAGATTGATGTGTGACCATCATCATGCTGACATATTTCAGCCTAATTATAATATTCTGAAGTACATTTATTAATTTATGCTTACTTTCTGATTTATATAGTTGGACTGGCTTAAATTTTCTGGGAGAGTTTTTCTCTGGGGTTAAGTAAGAATCTTTCTTTTGTTTAAATAACAATGATGCCATAGATTCAGAGACTTTTTTCTGAGGTGATCCAAACAATCTTCTTGGAGTGGATTTGCATTCTGTAAAAAAAACATTAAGTTTTATCTATAATAAAAAAATCATTTTTACAGGATTTTAGGAAAAGTCTTTTTAAAAATTAAAACAAAACAGTAAAATATGTGTATTAAACTTGCTAAAAGATTAAATACCTATCGGAGCTAATTTAGAAGACTTTGGAGTCTCTGGTGAGTTTAAGACAGGTGACCTGATAGGGGTTCTATGACACTGAACAACTCTATCTGGTGGTGAAGCTCTGGGGGTTTTCACAGGTGACAGGTTGAAACCTACAGCCTCATTCTCATCATCTGACTTTCTCTTCTTAGGAGACACCATAAGACTGGCTTTTAGTGCACCTGAAATTAAGTTAAGGTTTAAGATTTCAGATGAAACTAATTCATCATGTACACTGAGCTAATAAAGGTAACAACATTTTAATATATTTATTACTCACATTCAGGTGAAATATCACTAACAGAAATGGCCTGAGGTGAATCTTGGGAATCACATTTTAAAAATACTGATTCATCATTCTTATCTGGAAAATATCCAGATTTGGGAATAACGTTGCTTTCTGAAAAAGTACATTGGAAAATAAGCTTTATAGATATTAAAATCATGGAAAACTCAAAAGAAGTTTTGTAATAAAACAGAACTTAATATACATACCGCATTCTGAAAGATCATGGACAGTTTTTTGCGAGGATAGAGAATTTTCTTTTTGAAGCATACCCTTTATAAGAGATACAGCTCTTCCATTCCTTGGCTCAGATGCTAATCAAAGATAAATGTATACAGGCATACAAGTTTTGGCACAGAAAGATAAAACAACAGTAAACAAAATTTGAAAAAAAAACAGTATATTTAAAATTGTATAAATGTGTTTAATTTACCAGAAATAGGTTTTCCCAAATCCTTCATCTTTTTAACAGTTGTACCAGCAGGAGTGAAACATTTTGTGGGTCTTGTGCTCAAACGGGTGCTTTTACGAACACTGAATGATGACAGTATAGACTGCTCCATCTAAAGAGAATAAAAACAAGCCAGATTTGTAAATATTTGGATAAATACAGAGCTCTCATAGAGAGTGTTTTTGTTAATATCAAAAATATTTTTTATTTGGAACCAAAGCAACTTTTTTTCTGAGATTTTCAATTTTCAACTTATAATCTTGGCATTATTAATTTTAATAATAGCTGTTTCTCAATAAGTCATAAGAATGTAAAATTACGATGCTGTTTCAATAGATGTTTAATAAGCACAATAGATACAATTGCCGTAACTATATATAGTATGATGTAATTAAGCTAGGAAATGGGTTGAGTTATGTCCAAACATTTTTTTTTAATTTAACCTCAGTTGTTGAATTGGGAAATAACTTTTTTTCTTGGTCAGTAATGTCTGTATTACTAAATCAAATAAATTATTATTAAGTAGTGACAGGATAGGTCTGTAACTTTGTCATTGGGCCTAAAGCCTATGTAAAGCATTTTCAAAATTAATAAATTTTTTTTTTTTTTTTACAATGTAACATCACTAGTACAAACACAAACATTTTAACTACATTCATTCACTGAAAATATTTTTTCTTAATTATTACAAAAGAAGAGCATATGATTTGTGCAAAGCATTTCCCTGTTGACAATATTGTTGGCACAAGGTTTCTTTCTTCGTTTTCCAATTAGCTCTTGAGTAGGAGCATAGTATAGCCCGCATAGGGGCCGTCCATAAAGTATGTCACGCTCCAAGGGGGGGAGGGGGTATAAGAAAGTGTGACAGTTTGTGACAGGGGGG
>JAGDYQ010000118.1:895153-916477 GCA_021962125.1 Bulinus truncatus
GTTATTGGTGTTGCGCCGCTGTGTTGTCTGACTGACTGACCGGACACCTCGGCTCACCAAGAGTTTGAATTAGTTTAACTCAATACGCACTATTTGTGTCAAGATGGAGTACACCCCCCACCCCCATCCCCAGATAGATATACTCAAATTAGGCATTGCCTTGATATTTACATGACCTTAGGCTGCACAGTTAATTTTACGTGTTATATATATATATATATATATATATATATATATATATATATATATATATATATTTAAGACAACAGACCAATTCGGCATGATTTCTTTTTTGGCCTACCAGGTTTCGGTATTTCAGGATGACGTTGTTTGTTTTATTGGTAACCAGGACGTTGATGGCCTTCTCTCTGGCTCCTGAAGGTACAAGGTTACTCAGCGGTGGCCAAATACAGGTCGTTCGTCTGCTGTATGAAGCTGGGCAGAATCATCTCGTAAGGGTTGATGAATATGGCGTTACATGTGAGGACCTTGAGCTGTTCAGCATTCCACTTGTGTGAAATTGAACTGGAATATTGAAAAAACAGCTTTACAACCATTTATGTCATCCCATCTGTTCCCAGTGTAGGTCTATGTTTGAGGTCTAGCCATATAGCTATGTTTATGTTCCTGATATGTATGGTTACTTTGTTTCATGCACACACATACATGGCTTACGTCAAGGGATCAGATCGTGGTAGGCCCGATGTGGGGAGGGACGGTGATCAGCCCCATGACCTGGTCATCTCACTGGCCAATATACCACTGGCGCCCATGTAGGTCATATCAGTACTGAGTGGATGCTGTGTTAGTTCATTAAGCAGGAAAAAATCGTGAAATTCAATGAATACTGTTTTTCTACCCATACCCACAAACAACGGCAGTAGGTAATCGTCGTTAACAACGGCTTTCTGATTTCTACTGATGGCCCAGGCCTTTTTTTTTTTTTAACCCATAATACGAACTTACCTGTAATCCATTACCTGTAAGGTGAGTAGACCATTTCCGTTTTGTTGACTGCCACCTTCTGGTACAGCTTCTGGGAAAAAACAGACGACGCCGCTGAGAGGGTCAGTTGTTGCTGGAAGTATCGCCATTGGTCAGTTGTTGACACGTGACCATCATCACGGCTACACAAATGAGATCTCGCCCATAGCTCCGAGGTCTGTGTATATAAACACTTTTAATATAAGATGTCTTTAAAGAAAAGTAAAATTGTTAAATTTATTTAGCTTCAGATCATAGTTACGGAACGAAGTAATCGATTTTAGAAAATCAGCACATACAAAAATATTTATTTGGTTTGTCTGCACGCCCACATGTCTTTCTTCTATCAAATTCACATCAACTAGGCATTTAATAACCAAATGAAACAACAATATTTACGCAATCCGCTTTGATCTCAAATAATATTATATTTGGCTTCAATTAATTTGCCAACATCTCCTAACTAAACAAATTAAATAAATTTGCAGGGGTATTTATAGATCTGCCTGTTTTTTTTGTTTGTTTAAAAGATTTATATATATTTTACCAAACATAAAGTCAGGATTTCAACGAGGTGAAATAGTTAAGGGTTACAAGTATATTATCGTAAAATTTAAACACAATCCAGTAGGGTTTTAGGGACCAGTTTCTTTATTTTTTTATGAACATGCTAACTTTTAGTTTCTATTGGCGGCACTCATATGCCTATCACAGTTTCGGCAGTGGGCAAGAGAGATGGCTACTGCGTAAACTCCCTATGCCCCGGGAATATTTTTTTATTTAACTCGGTACGAAACTCGCCATAGATTCCTGAGCTGCATCTGGCATTTGTTTAACTCAACCACAAATATTATATCTAACATTGGACCCCCTGTTCATCGCGAGGGCCAGTTGGGCCCCTATGGAAAAAAAGACCGGCATTGCCCAAATTAGGAAACTTCTTGCCCATATTTTTTCCCCTCATTGACAAATAATTGCAGCCTTCAATAATTATAGTACATGCACCACCCTCACTGCTGAAGTTCCCTCCCCCACCTTTTCAGTGAAGTCATTCTATTGCCTAATAGTATGAGGGGCCCACTCAGATAGCCTAGAACATTGACATACGCCCCTGAAATAACGCTTCAAAGGATAGAAGCAGTAGGTTATAATTATGCCTCCACTTTTTCATAGCCCCCCTCTCTCCCCCCTCACTCCTTCAACCAGCACACATTTCTATCAAATCTGATGTTTTTTTTGGTGGGGAGGGGGCGGCTGGGATGGGCACTTTAGTACATGGCCCACAGATTACTCCTCAAATCTCTACCGTGACCGTTTAGAGCCCTCCCACCTGTGTTAAGGGGACCCCCCTCCCCCTTTTGAAGAATAACGTCGAATTAAATCCAAAAAATCTATCCAGGCTCCGAAAGGTACTTTTGTCTTCTGGTCCCTAAATAACCCTTCAAATCTATACTTAAAGTTTCAGAAAAAAACTAATAACCCTATTTATACCAGTTTTTTTTCTTCTGGATTTTCTAATTGATGAAATCTAAAATTCTGCAATAAAAAAATAAAATAAAATAAAATAACAACAACAAATAAACAATCTTTTTGAAGAAATATAATTAGAACAGAGCTGATGTCAGACTAATTTTGTTTTATCAAAATTAACCCGTAAGTAAAAATGTTTTAATCGAAATTTTCGCAAGTTTAATCGAAAACAATTCATTCATGTATTATTTGCATGTAAACAATATTGGCTTTCTTTACATTCCACATGCGGCCCGTCGGTGGAGTTGTTTGCCGCTCCAAAAGATCAATTTTTCTGAATATTTGGTTACTTTTGTTCACTAGTAATGTTAATTCGACGGTTGTACGGTTGTACGGCCTCTCAGAGGCTTACCGATAGGTTGGGCAAATGGGGTGGCATCAGCCCCGGGAGCTACTCACAAAGGGGCACTACCCACAAAGGGGCGCTACTCACAAAGTGGGTACTACTCATAAAGGGGCGCTACTCACAAGGGGCGCTACTCATACAGGGGCGCCAGATGGTATATTTTACATATAATAGTATATGGTTTTTCGAATGGAGGGGGCGCTAAAGAGGCATTGGTTGGTGTGCCCCGGGCGCGAGTTAAGCTCGCTATGGCACTGACATCTCTTTTTAGTATTCTTTACTATATATATATATATATAAAATCAGTAGTGCGACATTTTAAATATAAGTCTAGTCTATAAAAGGTCATAATACATCCGTAGCGAGAATGGCACAGCTGCACCTTTTTGACAAATTGTCATCTTTTTGACAAATTGTCATCTTTTTGACAAATTGTCACCTTTTTGACAAATTGCCACCTTTTTGACAAATTGTCACCTTTTTGACAAATTGTCATCTTTTTGACAAATTGTCACCTTTTTGACAAATTGGTCACCTTTTTCTACAAATTGTCACCTCTTTGACGCACTTACATCCCCTCTCCCCCACCCAAAGATTGCGTTACTTATGGCTCACACCAGTGTTTTTAAAAAGAATTTTCCATCCCATAAAGTCGTTTCAACCCCATGACGTATTTTTTTTAAAATCGATTTAAAGGCGGTTAATCATCAGTTCTGATTTAAAGTTATTGAAGTAAAACTCTCCCCCCCCCCACCACTCCCCTTGGCTCCAACTTGACTATCGCAATCTCGGCTATGGTGACAGTGCAGAAAGTGGCGTTGCTTGAAACTTTAAAATGGTGGGGTTACAGCAGATGTCGCCGACCAGGGTCGCATTTTCAGTTTTTTATTTAGCAAAAAAAAAAATAAAAAAATATTTTATTGAGATTTAGTGAACGACCTGATTTAGAAAAAAAAAATACGTTCTTTGAAGGGTGCCTAGAGGTCATCTATGAGTTGCATTTTGGTCCCCCCTTTTCGGTTTAATGGGTTAACAAGAGGTACGCCACACCCTTTCGGAGACATAATCTATATATATACCGTTCTTATCCATGAGCTACCATTCCATCATCTCCCATATGTGTTTGCTGAAAATTGCAACGTACTGTAAGGAAACGTGATTACACAACTGGCAATTATGAGAATAAAACGCTAAGCCGGAAGTTAGCTGGTATAGATGTAACGTTCTATATATATATATATATATATATATATATATATATATATATATATATATACAGTGGATTCCGCTTTTTTGGGACACCGCTTAATTATGACAGCCGCTTATTTGGGACAAATCTCAAAGAAACCAAACCAAGAAGCCAATAGTAAATGGGTATGTTTAATTGGGACAGCCGCTTGGGACAAAAAGCCTCGGTCCCGATGTGTCCCAATTAATCGGAATCGACTGTATATATATATATATATATGTATATATATATATATATATATATATATATTAAAAAATCAGAAAGTAATCGCTATATTAATAGCTCTTCATACAAGGCCATAACACAGAGGAGTGAAAATAAATAACTTGATAATAAAATTTTTTAAATAAGGGATATCCTACGTTTCTTTAATCGTGTGAGTATGGTGTCACTTAGTGATCCGTTGTATATTGATTTACGTGGTGTAGTCTATTAAAGAGAGAAATATTAGATAAATAGGCAAAAAAAAAACAGACATAGGTATTTTAAACAGATGAATGTTAAAATTATTAGAATTTACTGTGGAGCCTTTTTAAAAAAATGAAATTAGGATACATTATTGTCTGGGGTTCGTCCGAGTAGAGGCTGCACAACGCTTTTAAAACATGAATTAATTGTATTAAAAAAACAAACAAACAAACTTTGTCCTTTTTTTTGCATCACTTAAAAACATTTTTATCAATTTGAATTTTGCATAAATGAAAGAAACAGACTTTTGCCTCACCCCCCCCCCCACTTTATTATCTAACATGTTTATCTTGCCGTTTTGCCTGCCAGGCAAAATAACAGCCTATATCTATAATATTATAAAAAGCTATTGATAATACCAAAAAAAAAAAAAAAAAGAGAAAAAAAGTGATAGAATCAAATTTCTGTGTGGAATAAAACGACAATGTTTTAGAGACAGACGATTTTTGAAATGTTTCCATCAAATCTCATTTCATCCAGAACTTCCATATAGTCCTACTCTATCTTTCGTTGGTGTGAAATGGAGATCTCCAACGGGTAGTTTGTAAAGCAGTTATGTCCGATGAGCACCTAAGGGTCATAGGGGGCAGTTGAAGTGTAAAATTCGCACCCGTTCATCTGTTTCACAACCACCACATAGACAAAGCGATAGTGTAAAAGTTAAAGCACAAATGACCAAAAGGCTTTACTTGGCACAACTTTAAGACTGAGCTACCCATTCAAATGCCATAAGTGAACTCTGAGACCAGCACTCGATAAAGGAGACGGATGATTACGTGGGTAAAAGTCAATTCCATGAGCTTTATGAAGCGGCTTATCTGTGCATATGAAATGTAGAATTCAGTCCATTTCATTACCCTCGGCATATAAAAGGATTGTGTGGTTAGCACAACGACCCAGCCGCTCTCTTACTCTCCCCAACTTAAAGTCAGGTATCCATTTAAAGCTGGGTAGACTTGGGGACTTTCACCTAGGACCTGAAAACAAATCCCAAGGTTTTTACTGAGATCTTGAACCCTGAACCTCTCCGGTCGACAGTCGTGCGATATATAAAGTGTGGTAAAACTCATCAAATGCTGTACTAGTTCAATCTTCAGTATAGTAAAGATGATGAAACTTCAGCAAGGTCCGAGGGGCGTTATAAAATCTAGTCCCCAGTGTGTGTGTGTGTGTAGTGTAGTCCCTGTAAGGATGGAGATGAAACCTCATGCCCTCCAATTTCGAAACCACTAATTTGGGGACAGATTTTATAACGCCCTCGGAAATATAGCGAGAGCTTTCATCCATCGCCCCCCTACTGAAGATCTGAATCAGGTCGACATATTGAGAGGCAGTTTTCACACTGTGTAGGCGCGTGACTATGGACACTGAGCTCATTCACCTGACCCTCTATGGTAAGTCCATGACCCACACTAAACTGAAATAGTTTTAGTACCATTTTCTGCCGAAGAATTATGTCATGCTTAAAAACTCGCCCGATTTTTAACTGTTTACTTCTTCAACTGTTACCACAATGTTGTTCCCTTAGTTATGAGTAGTTGACATGGTCAAAACACTTCCCAAGTGGGCTAATAACCATTCGTTAGATATAGCATCACCTCCCACCCCCCACTCCTCACCCCGTTAATGCTTCTATAATTTACTTAACTCTACAATCATTTTACATTTCATTTAAACTACTTCAAGTTTTGGTGCGGTTTAAACCGACCGTCATGTCCAGTTTTACACCCAAGTTGTTGCTACAGTAGTTTTTCCCCACCCGTAGAGTTTAAACCGGATATAATCCTTTGTTCGGTCATCGCTCTTTCTATCATTTAACTTAATCTGTATATATTAGATTGGGAGTCATACAATGACTTTAAGTCTTTTTACCGTTTATACGATAGATCACTGAGTCAACGACTAAGTCGTAAACTATTTGGTACTAGTAGATCACTGAGTCAAGTGGCGTGGCTTTGATTTTTGTGTGGCTGTGATGACGGTCATGTGTCTCCATTGGGACCTGATGACGATTCTTCCAGCAGCATCTGACGATCTCAGCGGCGTCATCTGCTTTCTCCAAGATCCTAAAATGGTACCAGAAGGTGGCAGTCAACAAAACGGAAATAGTGTACTCACCTTACAGGTAAAAAAGTCAGTCAGTAGTGTGTCAAATAGGTCGTGTGTTAATACTTAATTCGGTCTTATGTTATAAAGTCGTGATGTATTTCTACAGAACTACAATAACAATAATAATTCACCAATCCGACTGATCTACTTATTCACCATTTCATCTTACTCACTAATTCACTGATTCACTAATCTCACCGATTCACCTAATTCACTGATCCACTAATTCATATGATTCACAGTTTGACCGATTCACTGTCTCCACCTAATTTAAAGAATCACTAATTCACTGATTCACGAATTCCCTGATCCATTGTCTCACTAATTTACAGATTCATGGTTTCACTAATTCACAGATTTAATGGTTCATGTTCCATTAATTCAATGACCCATTGTTCCACTAATTTAGCATATTCACCAATTCACGATTGATTCACCACTTCCCTGATTTATTGTCTCATTAATTAACAGATTCACTGGATCACGGCTTCACTAATCTCATTTAGATCTCACCTAATGCAATGATTCACAATCAACTGATTCATTAATCTCGCATAATTTACAGATTCACTATTCACTGATTCATCTTATCTCCTGATTTTCATTGTTCTCATGTAATTTACGTTAGATCCACCAATCTCACTGATCACTTGTATTCCCCGACCCCTTTCATTGAATCTCACTAATTTACTGATTCACTGATTCACGGCTTCACTAATTCACAGATTCGCTAATGCACAGATCACTGACTAACCGACTCATGAATTCACTCATCGATTCACTAAATCACTGATTTGAATAATTCAGTGATTAAGTCAACCAATGAATGAACTTGAAAAGCGTCACGGAAATCTAAACGAAATGTAATGGGTGAAAAAATTCGATCTGAAAAAACCATGTGGTCTGTTAAGTACTTGTGAAAATTACCGAGAACTGTAAGATTCTCCTAAGGCTAAAAAACAGGCTATAGTATTTGTGTATGTGGTTATTGAAATTTGTCGTAGCATTAGCTATGCACACTCTTAGGAATGGCGACAACCGTTTAATGTTTGAAGTTTCAACTTTTTTTTTCCACCCGTGGTCAATGACCAACGCAGCATCCACTCAGTACTGATCATGACCTACATGGGCGCCATGAGGAACAACGACCAATGAGATAGCCCAGGTCCTTGGGCACAAACACCATCCCCTCCCCGCATCAGGCCTACCATGATCTGATCCTTGGATGTAAGTGATATATATATATAAGACATAGTGAGCCTTATCACAGGAACATGTAGGTAGAAATCTAGCAAGCTAGGGAAAGACAAATTGGATGTCAATAGATTGATAGAAAGAGATAGGGATTTATGGGCTCATATATATATATATATATATATATATATATATATATATATATATATATATTCTAGTTTTTAAAAAAACTGGTGTTGCCTGGTGTGAAGGAGTTAATGTTGAATTAAATTATACCCTGACTGATTTAGCTTGATGCATATATGAGAATCACACCTTCTTTAAGTGACTAGAGAGTATGAATTTTTATGTTGTTATGTGACTAGTTATTTCTAGTTAGACGTCATTTGTAATAGTTTAGATACAAGCCTTGAGATAGAGGCAGTTACTCTTTTGATCTCAGACTAGCAAGCCGTGTTTTACTTGGACTTTAAAAATGTGCCTTCATTATGTGCCTTTGTCTAAAATTTAATGTAATATTTTAAAGTCTACGTCCACAAATAAACCAGGAATCAGCCGCACTGTTTTGTGTATTTATTTGAAGTTGCTTGAACGTAAAGTCAACCACCCGCTAACACAGCAGCGCCTCCATATCCATTTGAACAGTAACAACAGTCAGACCCCAAACACTCAAACCTTCACAATTCCGGGAAATCTAGATGCTATGCGGAAACATCTTCCTTATTACAACTCATGCGTAAAATAAGAAACGTTATATTGAAACAAAAAAACCGAAAGAAAGAAGACCTAATGCACGTATTGTTCATAAAAGGGAAACAAACGCAATAAAATGGGAATCAACTCCTTTTATATGGAAAAAATTTTCATGGCAAAAAAAAGAAGATCGAACAAGACCATATTGACAATTAAATTTTTAATGGATTAAAAATTGTCCAATTAAACTATATGACGGTTGTGTTTAAAACATACCGATGGGGCGTCAGGAAAAACATATATCACCGGATGGGGCGTCAGAACATACCGATGGGGGGTCAGGAAATAGTACCGACATGGGGTCAGGAACATACCGGATGGGTGGCGTGTCAGTGAGTCCTACCAATGGGGCGTCAGAAAATACCAATGTATACTAAATGTCATTAACATACCAATAGGGCGTTAGGAACATACCGATGTGACATCAGGAACGGACCTAACCCTAGTACTGCTTTACGGTAGTTTCATACAAATTTACAAACATAAATGTTTGAAGTTTCTATTTGTAATATGGCAACCACTTCCGCCGCTAACAGCCTATTTTGAGGCAATAATAATTCATTTTCCCCTTTGGGGCCTAATAGTTAAAGCGTCGCTAACGCCCCCTGCCAAACCCCGATAACGGTGCAAGTGGGGGTGATAAATGGGTAGTGTCCATCAGTAACAACTGCCCCATAGTACACCACTATCTAGACTGTTGTAAACTTAGACGTAGTTGAAAAACCTAGAATGAAGCATATAGTGGGGGCTCATATAAAGCTAGAATTGAAATGATTCTGTTTCGTATTTATTCATACGATAATACTTAATGTATGTTACTTTGAAAATTACTTGGGTACACACCTTCCTTTGACAATACTTAATACGATTCCTTTGACAATGCTTCATTGATATTCCTTTGACAAATACTTACTACATATCTCATTAATACGCTTAATACATAATCCTTTGACAATACTTAATACATATTCCTTTGACAATGCTTCATACATATTCCTTTGACAAATATACTTATTACATATTCCTTTGACAATACTTAATACACATTCCTTTGATAATGCTTAATACATATTCCTCCTTGCACAATACTTAATACATATTCCTTTGACAATGCTTAATACATATTCCTTTATGGTTACTTCCTTTGACAATACTTAATACATATTCCTTTGACAATGCTTAATACATATTCCTTTGACAATGTCTTAATGACATATTCCTTTGACAATACTCAATACATATTCCTTTTGACAATACTATATACATATCTCCTTTGACAATGCTTAATACATATTCCTTTGACAATAATTAATACATATTCCCTGACAATGCTTAATACCATATTCCTTTGACAATTCTTAATACATATTCCTTTGACAATGCTTAATACATATTCCTCCCTTTGCACAATACTTGATACATATTCCTTTTGATAATGCTTAATACATATTCCTTTGACAATGCTTAATGCATATTCCTTTGACAATACTTAATACATATTCCTTTGACAATGCTTAATACATATTCCTTGCACAATACTTAATACATATTCCTTTGACAATGCTTTAATTACTACATCTCCTGTTCGCTACCAGTTGAATTCTGAGACGTTCGTAGAGACCCACACTTGTAACGCCATTTTCATCAACCCGCATCAGACGATTGCACACAGTTTTGTACAGCAGACGAGCGCCATTTATCTGGTTCCACCGCCAAAACCTCGAGCTCCAGGATCCAGAGAAGGCCATCAACGACCTCGTGGCCAACAAAACCAAAAACATCATTTCTGAGATTCTTCAGCCAGGTGGGTCATGAGATATCAAATCGCGCGTTATTTGCAAGAGGCAAAAAACATTTCACTAGAACAGAAACCTAAAAAAAAAAACAACGTTATTTTGAAATAGACTTTCCAAGATTCAGTTTTATTTCAAGTGACTCTCTCTGTAAAGTAATACCAATAATCCAATAATTGACATAAAGGTATTTTAGAACAAGACACTGATAAAAAACAGAATTTTTAAAACTGACTCTTTTTCTTAAAAATATGTATATAAATACAGTGGATTCCGCTAATTGGGACACCGTTTCTAGTTGGGACAGCCGCTTATTTGGGACAATGTATCTCAAAGAAACCAAACCAAGAAGCCAATAGGTAAATGTGTATCTTTAATTGGGACAGCCGTTTACTCGGGACCAAAAGCCTCGGTCCCGATGTGTCCCAATTAAGCGGAATCGACTGTATATATATATATAGTGGTGTACCTGGGGGGGAGGCGGTGGGTGGTGACGGTCCGCACCAGTGGCGGCGCTTTTATTACTTTTTAGGGGGGGGAGGGGGGGGCGGCAAAATGTATAGATTAAATTGAAATACCTAAATGAGAGGGCGGCAAAATCGTCTTCCGCCCTGGGCGGCCGATACCCACGCTACGCCGCTGTATATATACATATATTTATATATTATATTTTAAAATTTTGCTTGTGTACCTCTGCTTTGACCGACCAGCACGTGGTAAGTACGTGTTAGCATTGATCTCGATCTGAAACGGTGTAAAATCAATGCAAGGGAAGTAGCTCATTTATTAGTGCCATTCTTCAAAGTAAAAACACGGTTATATCCCTTAATGAGAATTTTTTTTTTTCGACTCAAGGATTTGTTAAAAAAAAAAGAAAATTATTAATTGCAAAAATTAATTATTGAATCATGGTTTTCAATGCATGAGCATATGTGCAAAATTTCAAGAAAAATCTATCACTAAAAAAATCGATAAACAAAATTTTCCCCAGAATAATTAGGTAAATTTAAACCAGCGTTTTGAGTTAGAAAACTTGTTCGAAACAAAAAAGAAACCAAAAGTGTAACTACATCTATCTTTTTCCGTGGTAGCCTCCATAGGCATTGCACTATCGGCTATGGTGGGGATGAAAGAGAAGGGCACCGCATAGCAAACCGTCCCATTAGTGGTTATGATAGGATCTAAGAGGTTTCATCTCATCCTTACAGGGACTTTACACAAACACACTCCTTTCAACTGATTTTTCATATTTAAAAAAAATAGGTATTTATATATCAAAAACATTTCCTATTATGCACATTTTTTAACTACTTAGATAACTGCTTTATGTTTTACCATCAATTTGAAAAACTGCATACATCTATTTCAAAAGTTTTCATATTTTTAGGTCATTTGTCAAGCAATTTCGTAATATTTTGGTTCAAGTTCGTCTTGTTAACATATTATATTTGAATCCACTTTTTCTTTTTATAAAAAAAGTTATGTATTAGTAATACATAATGACGTGATTGTATCTACTGGTGGCAGATACTCTCGATGCCAGCACAGTTATTTGTGCTTGGTCAATGTGATCTTCTTCAACGGAACCTGGTCGAGGTCCATTCCCCAGAGTCTTTAACTCACAAACAAGACTTTCATCAGCTAGGAGGGCCAGAACACCAGGCCGTAGAAGTAAAGTTCCATTTTCGCCCTCAAAGGGACATCGGGGCAGATGAAGTGTAGAGTTCTTCTCTGTCTGTAGCCCGGCATGTTCAAAGATTGTGTGGTTAGAACAACGCCCAGCAGTGTCTATTTCCACAACTTCTGTTATGTACCCATTTAAAAGCTGGGTGGACTTGAGGGACCAAAGTTTAACCAAGTTCATGCACCTGTACCAAGTTCTATTAGTTCTCACCGATGATCGAACCCGGTACCACAAGGTCTACAGTCGAGCGCTCTACACACCGCTCAAACATAAGACCACTCATCCCCCCCCTCCGATTCCCATATGTGCAGTGGCGCCGAGAGCCAACACGGGCCCCAGGGCAGGACATCATTGCGGACCCTTAATAAACAATGAGTCGTGAAAAAATTGACATGGTCGGGGCGGCCGGGCCCCTTACAGATGCGGCCCCCCTGGCAATGACCCTTCTCGGCGTGCCTGCGTATGTGTATTCAGAGTTCGGCAAAACAACTAACACATCTGAAAACCTTCACGCCAATAAAGGTGTTTGGGCTACTAATGGCATCCACTTGTTTGAATTAGCCGCACGCTTAATTTAATATCTACGAGAGTCTATTACTTTATTACAACTTTGTTAGAGAGCTTAGCTATATGGTCTGCAATACGTATCTTCCCTTAATAATGAGAAAACTATATGTGTTTGAGATCAAATTCAGTAAAATTATTTGTAACTAACTAGTTGAAAAGCCTGCTGATGCTTTCTGCTACCTGCAATATAAAAGAAATCTACAACAAATAAAAACAAGCAATTAAGCCTGTTCCATTCTGGACACAGGACGTGTTAGCGCATTTTCGTGTTATGTATCAGTACGTTTGTTAGCTTTCAGTAAATATTTGTAAATTTCGGAAATGTTTATAAATTCAATTGTGTAATGGATATATCTGTAAAAAAAATTATAAAGACGTTTCTTTATATTTGAAAAAAAATTATTGTCTCTTAAATCTAACTACAAGTGGTTTGTGGTTTCTGAAATAGGACTCATAATTGAAAACATTCGAAATTGTAGTCATTTAATCGTCCGAAAACTCCGTCAATTGTTGCATAGCTCGGATACTTTCAATTAAACTCAGAACACAAGCTTACTATTTCATTTGATGAGTTTCTTAATAAATCTTGGTGAAACTACGTGCTGCAGTATTTCGCACCAAATGAACGGGTTATTGAACGTACAAGGTGTATATATAATATATAAGCCCCTTAGGAGCCATGAAGCCCGGCCCTCAGAGGTCCTATCGCGAAATGAACTTTTGATGTACACATGGCAGGCCAAGACCTACAAAATGATATATACATCATGGGTCTAGGACTTATAGTTGCTGAGATATAGCGCTCATTTATTAATATAGCTTATATAGTAAAAACGGTACTAAGGCCCCTTTTACGGCCCTGAGAGGTCAGATCGCGAAATGGAATAAAGTCATTTCTTGGCAGGCCAAGACCTACAAAATGATATATACATCATGGGTCTAGGACTTATGGTTGTTGAGATCTAGGGTGATGACGGACGGACAGACAAAACGGGGACAATAGAGCATTTTTTTTAGAAATTGCTCTAAAAACACACCATAAAAGCGAGTTAACTACAGTAATTAGTCGACTTCTTGTAAATGAGTTGTATCCATTTGACCATCTTTCCAACTTTACATAATTTGCGCACTACTACGTATTTTGGAATTCCCCAGACTATTTTTATAGTTACACACACACGTACGGTCGGTCTACCGCCTAGGTTAGACGATTATGTATTAGATTTATATATCTATTTAAATACTCGCATATGATTTGGAGAGATGTTGTTCAACACAGTCTATAAGCCCACAAAAAAGGCGTTTGAAAGAACAACAGATAAATGTCTATTGATGTAGTCCATTCATTCCCCCCCCCCCCCCACCAAACAACCCAAATCTGTTAAGGTTATTTAAAAAAAAATACTGTCTTGTTGTCGAATCTCACAATAAAAAAAAAATATTGATTTAGATTAAAACTTCCATTATCTTGCCTTAAGAAAATCTCCATTCAATTCTGAATAATTAATTGCAGTGCTGACCAATCAAATTGCGTGTGGTGTATTCATTTTATAAAGGCTGTTTTGGTTCTAAGCCTGGAATGTTTCTGTGTAAATCATGTGTTTGATATATTTATATGTGTGAGTTAATAAATATATGCGCGCGATTAGATGTTTGCGTGATTTGTCCGCATGCGTGTATGTGCGCGCGTGTAAATTTAATGTTGTTTTGTTTTTTTATTTTTATTATTAAAATCTTGAAGGTTGACATGATGAGCGATGATGCGGAACACAGGCGTATCAAGAGAGACAACTCTAACAACTTAGACGTCGTGGAGTTACCTTTCCTTGGCAAAAGGTTCGCCCTATATATTGCGCTGCCCCGTACAGTTGACGGCATCACTGACCTAGGTAGGCAACCAAAATTAATCAGGTTTAATTATTGAGTGTTATAAGGTGATGGACGGAAGGGCAGACAGATGGACAGACGGAAAGATGTACGCATGGCTGATGGACGTACAGTCAGGGCCGTTGTTTGGGGGCACCAATGGCAGCGACTTTCGGAGATGTTTGAGGGCCCCAAGCAAAAAATATATGTCCATGGGGAGGAGGGGTCCTCTTAGCATCAAGTTTTAATAGAAACAATACTTAAAGGGCCCCCTTTTTTGCTGTGGGTGGGTGGGTGTGTGTTGCGTCACAATTCTCGTCAAATATGTTGCGTTATAATTTATATATTGAGGGCAGGCTCGCCAGTTATGTTACGGTGATTTATATAAACTGTGGTGTAGATACTCGGCTGTCAACCTGAGAGTCCTGGGTTCGATCCTCGGCGAGGCCCATGGAATTTTTCCAGGTGAAATTTGTTGCAAAGTCGTCCCACAAGCCCACCCAGCTTTAAATGGGTACATGACTTTAATTTGGGGAAGTAAAGGCGGCTGGGCGTTGTGCTAACCACACAATATGCCGAGGTTATGGAAACAGATGAATTCTACACTTCTTCTGCCCCATTTGGCCCGTTAGAGCCAAGAAGGGAAACTTTTTTTTTATATAAATTCACCAAATATGTGACATCAACTTTCAAATGTGCTAATTATGTTACGTTTACTTTTCTGACAAATATATATAAAACAGAACTCAGTGCAGTACACAATACAACAAATACTTTAATACAACTATAATAGGTCTACAACCTGGCTTATATATCAGGATCTCCTAACTATTTCTATTGTAACAAACTACTTAGATCTACCTATGTTTACTCTAAGCCTGTCAGCGCTATACTCTACAATATCTTTCTCTCATCTACCATCTACTGTCCACTGGATATTAACTTATTCTAACTTTTGTAAAGGTCGGGGGGGGGGTAAAGAGTGATCACGCTCCTATGCATATGTCATTACGGACAACATAGTAGCTTGATCATGATCTTTGGGTTACATAACATGGCCAACTAAGATAGGTCACTTGTTTGCGGGGGGGGGGGGGAAGTTTCACCTGTCGGTGTAGAGAGAGGGGGGGCGGAGTAGGTAGGGTTAAATTCTAAACGCTACAGGGGGGTGGGGTGGGGTGTGGGGGCTCTAAGCAATTATTTCGATTGAGTTTCTATTAGACTGGCTCTGTGTGCAAGACGAAGATTTAGATTAACAAATAGACTGAGGGGTCAATCGGACAGACACTACGACAGACATATGGACAGACACCAGCTCAGTCAGACAGACAGACAGACAGGCATAGAGATAAAGGGATGGGTTTATGAAGTTGGCCGACTCCAAAAAAAAAAGGAAAACAGTACTATGTGACTATCACCCACAGAGCGGCACATCACTTCATCGTCTGCCAACGTTCAGCGGCTGTTTGAAGGACTACACACAGAACATTTTTACCTGAGCCTACCGAAGTTTAAGATTGAGAACACTCTAGATCTGAAAGACGTGCTGTCCACCATGGGGATGTCCACATCCTTTGGGCCCTCTGCGGACTTCAGTGGCATCAATGGTTCAGGTTAGTAACATAATTATAGGCATTGGTATAATGCCATTTTTTTTTATTAAAATCGATACCTTCACCGATCATTATCTAAATATCTTATTTACCGGTTCGATTCCAACTTTGAATGTATAAAACTTGAAGACTATATGTATAAAACTCGAATGTATAAAACGTCAAGATTGTATTCGATACTCACTCAAAAAAAGGTTTGATTGCGGAAATACTTGATCGGACGATACATCGGGTTAAAATTCTTCGATTCCGATATTCCATTAAGTTCCCGATTTTCGACTCGAATGAATTGTCACATCTTTATCTATCATGGTATCGATATTGATATGAAAATAACGGAAAAAATCGAGGTGAACTTAAAGTGTTACTGTATGCCTTCTGAAAATGTGGTCTTCTCTAAAATTTTACCCAATTGTAAATTTATCTGTAACTGTAAAGTTTAAATTTCCCCCACTTGGTCGATTGATAATCAATGTTACTTATGTGTACTCTCAAACCAGGTGGCCTGTACATTAATAAGGTCATACACAGAGCTGTCATTGATGTCTAAGAAACAGGGACCGTCGCCGTGGCAGCCAGCTTGATCGGCATCAGTAAAGTGAACATTTTACCTGCAACTGACCCCATAGTTGCTGACCAGACCTGTTCGTGTTTTCTTCCGAGGGACAGGGTCAACAAGCAGATCTTGTTCCAGGGAAAATTTCTCCGGTTCCAAACCATTTTTTCAAATAATACATAAAATCTTCCTCGTTTAATTTGCCATCATCGGCTCATTCCCTAAAAAATAAATACATATAAACTTCAATAAATCCTGAAGTTGTCTATAATGATTTATATATATATATATATGTGAAAGTTAGATGTGGTTATATATATATATATATGTGGTTATATGTGGTTATATATATATATATAGCGGCATTATTAAAATTTCATTCAAATCTTTTCATTAGTTCAGTTTTTGAGTTACATATTATTATGTGTTTCTTAAAATATCTTTTGTTATGGATGTTATATGCTTATAATATTATTTCTATCCTTCGAGTCTACCATAAAACTGCCCTTATGAAAATCTGGGTTTAAGGGTGTTGTGTACAGTATCTTGTTGGGCCTCTAATTTATCTCCTTCGTTAATACTTCATAATACTGCCTCGCACCAAATGACACTTGGGAAAACACACGCTAATACAAAACAGCGAACACTTCAAATATACCATCAGTAATAGGAACAAGGTATTCATAAAAATGAAATAATACAAGTTTAATCCATCAAATCTATAAAAAAAATGATGACAAAATAATAAGTCCAGACAAATAGTATAGTCACCAACGGCCCAACTTTTACACTCGTGAACTAACACCTGTCCAATACGATCAACTCTTTACTGTAGGTTAACTCCCTTCTCCATGTTCACCTACAACCACCTTCCCTCATAACTCCCCATGATCTCCTCAACCAAATACAGCCATGCTCCACTGGTCACACTGGTCACTCCGGTCACTCTCCATTCACGACTTTGATCTTCCACCCTTTTCACGATCAAACCCACGCCATGCCATTCAAACACGCGAACTGACCCAACACAGTTCTCACACCCACATATAATATTCTGACAGCAGATATTCTGCTGCGCAACTCACAAACTAATACACAACAAGGGAAACATTTTCATAAAACATCGATTTACGTGGAAGTCTTTCAAAATGTTCAGAATATGTAATAAATAGATACAAATTTTCAAAATTATTTTGAACATGTTTAAAAATCTATGACCATTGAATAAATAAATAATTATGTAGCATCGCCTGATTGCAAACATCTTTTACCGTAAATATGTTTGTACTAAAATGTAAGTTTGATTTTTTATACAAGGAAAAAAAAACGTTTTATTTTTTTTTAGATTAGGTTTTTCTTTATCAGAAGATGATATTTTGTGTTTGGTATTTCTGACTTTGGTAAACTTGTGTATTCAAATCATTTCCCTAGTCATTACACAGGTCTGGTTTTAGACTTGACAAGACCCTAAGCTATTTAAGATAGGAAAGTTCCTTTAGCCCCTAACGGGCCATCGAGGCAGATGAAGTGTAGAATTCATCTGTTTCTATAACCTCGGTAAATGAAGGGATTGTGTGGTTAGCACAACAACCAGCCGCATTTACTTTCCCCAACTTAAAGTCAGGTACCCATTTAAAGCTGGTTGGACTTGTGGGACGACTTTGCACCAAATTTCACACGGAAAAATTCCCATGGCCCTCACCGAGGATGGAAATCATGACTCTCAGGTCGATAGGTCGAAGTATCTACACCACTCGGCCATCCGTCCATATTTAAAATATGGGGCCCTGTATAAGTCCAGATTGTATATATGCCAGTGCCATATATTTAAGTATGTATGACTATCGCTCACTTCCCCCCCCTCCCCCCCCCGCAGACTTCAGTGCCATCCATGGCTCAGGTCATTGTCATAGGTATAAGCATTGGCACAATCCCATTTAAAAAAAAAAATCGATACAATCACCGATCCTTATCTAAATTTCCTATTTACCGATTCAATTCCCTAAATTTTAATGTATAAAAATTGAAGACTTTATTGGATACTCACAAAATAGATTTGATTGGGGAAAATACTTGTTCGGACGATACATTGGGTTAAAATTATTCGATTCCGATATTCCAATATGTTCCCGATTTTGAACTTTTTTTTGAGGCCATACTTAAATGCTGCACTGTCATTACCTACTGTTTTAAAACCCTGATTTGTATGGCACAGTTTTTTTGTGTGCGTGTGTACTAGCCATAAAATGTTTTTTTTTCATGTCTTTTGAGTATGTTTGCCAATCAAATTGGCCTACAGTCTGAAATAATCGGCCATGGCCATTTTATGTAATTTGACCGAAGTTTGTTACATAAAATTGTACAAAAGGGTCGTAGATAAGGCTATAAAGCGCTTTTTTTCTCATCAGAATAAGCTCAGGCAAACCACAAAACATCAGACGAGTCCATCTAATTCTATCTTGTGTCTTGATTTCAACAATAACATAATGATAATTGGACGGAAGTATGGCAGATGCCTACCTTGTATGTGATTAAAAACATCATTAGCTTTCCGTAAATTCAAAAATGGATCGTCAACATTTCAGAACGTGAAGTAACGTGGGACTTGGAATGCTGTTTGTTGTTGTTGTTGTTGTTGTAATTGTTGTTGAAATTATCCGTTATACATGGAAGGGAAGTAATAGTTCATGTTCGTTAAAATGGGATGGGAGGTAATGATTTGTGTTATTTACACAAGGAGGGGAGGTAATAATTCTTGTACGGGAAGGGAGGTAATAATTTGTGTCGTTATACATGGAAGGAAGTAATAGTTCGTGTTTCGTTAAAATGGGATGGGAGGTAATAATTTGTTTTCGTTACACAAGCGGAGGGGAGGTAATATATTCTTGTACGGGAAGGGAGGTAACAATTTGTGTCCGTTATACATGGAGAAGGGGACGTAATAGTTCGTGTTCGTTAAAATGGGATGGGAGGTAATAATTTGTGGTTCGTTACACAAGGAGGGAGGTAATAACTCTTGTACGGGAAGGGAGGTAACAATTTATGATCGTTATAACATGGAAGGGAAGTAATAGTTAGTGTTCGTTAAAATCGGATGGGAGGTAACAATTTTTGTGTTCGTTACACAAGGAGGGGAGGTAATACTTCTTGCCAGGAAGGGAGGTATAATTTATGTCTGTTATGCATTGAAGGGAAGTAACTAGTTCGTGTTCGTTAAAATGGGTCGGAGGTAATAATTTGTACGCCCGTTACAACAAGGAGGGGAATGGCTATAATTCCTTAGGGAAAGGAGAGTAATAATTTATGTCTATTATACATTGAAGGTAAGTAATTGTAAGTATTCATTAAATGGGATGGGAGGTAATAATTTATGTATTCGTTACACTTTTAGAGGGTAATAATTCATGTAAGGGAAGGGAGAGAAGTGTTGGCCGTTATGAGGGAAGGAGGTAAAACCGTTCATGTACATTTTAATGGATTGGGCAGGGGGCTAATACATTGTACTCCCGTTATAATGGGTTTAAGAATGATATGAAATAGTAGATTTCTGTAAATTATAAAACTTGAGAAATTCAAACAGTATACATGACCTTTGACCATAACATTTCTTTGCAAAAGTGGAAGGTTGGGAGAAACATATGTTACAGAATTATAGGAGAAAGAGTGTGGGAGGAGTGCCTGAATTATGATATACAACGTAAAAAGTGTTGAGAGAGGATTCAGTGTTCCAATTTGTGTTTACATTGTACCCAAGTATCTGATGATCAGCATTAGTGAAGGAAATTTAGTCATCTTTATCACTATCCCACATTGTTTCCAGGTGGGCACTTAAAAATATTTAATGTATAGAATGGATAAAGTTAACTTTACATTAGATGTGTAGAAAGACGTGTGGGCATGCAGTGGGTCAGAAATTGCTGATAGGGTCGTCCGGCTATCTTAGGCTACTTGTTCAAACGATGGAGTCATGATGGAAAAAAAAATAACTTTTATAAACTCTACAAACAGAATAGTTTTTGTGTTTCTATTTTTTGAAAAACTTTTTAACGTGTTAAGTTAATTAGATACCAAAAACGTAGATTGATTTATTTAAATGTAATAGCAAAGCAATAGTAACAATGACCACGAAGCGTTACTGCTACTGATGTACACACGAGATAAACTAATGAGTGACATATTGTTGCAAAACATGATCCAGAATACAATTTAAGATTCATTTAATATGGGATTTTTTTTGATGGATTCTACAATGAGAAACAGAGCTGGTCTTATGTTTCAAAAGACCTGAAACAAAGTAAAGAAACCGCCAACTTAGCCAGAATCAAAATTTAGGGCCATCCGACAAAAGTTGATTTTAGAACTCCCAGCAATAAAGTTAGGTGCTTTAGAGACAGTTAAAGTTGGTGGGGGATGAAAAAAAAGTGCTCAGGCTAAAGCAAGAAAAAGTGAAATTTACGCACGGTTTCAATTGAGTTAAAAGTTTAGATCGTCACATTTTGTGAGCCTAATGAAGTCTACATTTTTTTTTTTGAAGCAAACGATTTAAAAAGTGAATGATTTTAAGTCAAAACTGATTTCCAGTACCTCACATAATACGTGACAAGCATGGGTC
>JAGDYQ010000118.1:916977-1006977 GCA_021962125.1 Bulinus truncatus
GAGGTAGTCTAGAAGTAATAGACTTACTGGCGCTAAATATGATGTAGTCTAGATTGTAACAGACATAAAGGCGCTACATATGATGTAGTATAGACTGTAACAGACATATGGGAACCACATATGAGGTAGTCTAGAAGTAATAGACTTACTGGCGCTAAATATGATGTAGTCTAGATTGCAACAGACATAAAGACGCTACATATGATGTAGTATAGACTGTAACAGACATATGGGAACCACATATGAGGTAGTCTAGAAGTAATAGACTTACTGGCGCTAAATATGATGTAGTCTAGATTGTAACAGACATAAAGGCGCTACATATGATGTAGTATAGACTGTAACAGACATATGGGAACCACATATGAGGTAGTCTAGAAGTAATAGACTTAGTGGCGCTAAATATGATGTAGTCTAGATTGCAACAGACATAAAGGCGCTACATATGATGCCTCTAGACCAAGGGTGGGCACACTTTTTGAGTCGCGGTCCACACTGGGCTCGTTAACTTGACTTGCGTGCCGGACCAAGAGCAGATGGAATGAGTGTTAGCATGAATTAACATAAATTAAATGTAAACGTCACGACATAAAAGACTAGCGCTGTGCATCACTTTGAAACGAGTGGCGGGCCGCGGGACTGATTAAACATTCCTACGGTCACTGAGTCTGCCTGGGGGCTGTAGTTTGCCCCATGGCTAGTCTAGACTGTAACAGACATAGCGGAGCCACATATGATGTGAAACTATTTCCTGAAACGGCAACAACTGGCGACTTGTTAAATAAAATAACGACATAAATGAGTCCATCAGACTGGTACATGAGTCCATCAGACTAGTACATGAGTCCATCAGACTAGTACATGAGTCCATCAGACTAGTACATGAGTCCATCAGACTAGTACATGAGCCCATCAGACTAGTGCATGAGTCCATCAGACTAGTACATGAGTCCATCAGACTAGTACATGAGTCCATCAGACTAGAACGAAATTGTGCACGAAAAATAAATTAAAACGTTGTTTTCAAATGGTTTTAAAATAATTAGAAAGTCTGATTTTGACTAATTCTAAAATCAAACTATATTAAAAAAAAGCATTTTGTAAAATACTTTATTTTCTTTTTAGTCAAATACAATATTTCAGGAACACAATTTGAGCAAAATATAAATAAGAGATGAAGGTTAATATTGACCCAGCGTTGTAGTAGGTTTCATCAGTAGCCGCAATGTAGAAGTCATCTGTCTGTTTGTTACACCTTGTTGTGTTACATGTCAGGGTACATGTTGGGTAAACACTACCAGGCGTATCACATCCATTGCCGTCAAAATGTTCCACAGAGCATCCCCTTGATAATGAATTGATTCGTTCATAGTCTGAGGAAGGAACAAGAAAAAGTTTTTTTTTTGGCGGTAGTTGTGTGCTCGATCGACGCAGCGAGACACTAGCTCAGAGATGCAAAGCAGAGGCAGCAGGCCCGTAGCCAGGTCAAAGTAAGCAGGGGGCACCAATACCCAGCAAGAGGGCGCCTTGTCATTTTAGTTACTTTTTCTTTATTTTTTCCTCTCTTTCTTCTTTTTTAAGCCTGGGGGGGGGGGGGGCACTCCACACCTAGCGGGGGGGGCACGGCCCCCCAGTGCCCCCCCCCCTTGGCTACGGGCTGAGAGGCAGCCTTAGCAATGCGAAGGGCTCTGGGCGTGTAAGAGATTAAGGTGAGTGTCAAATGCGAAGCCTGGAACAAATCTCTAAGCGCGGGGCCCCAGTTTGATAATTTATCTCTTACTTTAAATTCTCTGCGATGTGATACTTAGTCCTGTAGAATACTTGATCGAATTCACTGTCTGTGTCCCTTTGTCCCATTCGCATCGAAATTAAAAGTCAGAGATAATTTTCAATAGTATTTTTCTTAGGAAACACGTCAAACCCTTTTACATACTGAAATATGTTATTCTCAAACTGACTCAAACATCTGAATAAAATTGCTATTTTCACAATGCTTGCAAAGTAAATGTCCTTTCTAGAATCGGGGGCCCTTGCTAGAATCGGAGGCCCTTTCGAGAATCGGGGGCCTTTGCCAGAACCGGGGCCCCTTTCTAGAATCGGGGGCACTTGGCAGCCGCCAAGGTTGTCTATCCCTAGAAACGCTTCTCCATAGCATTACAACATACAATAAAATGAGGCGTAACTTCATTGTTCGCTATTTATTTGGGGGCCCGCATACATGAAACACCTTATAAGGATGAAAAAAGAACCCACATCTGACAAATGTTTCCACTCAGCTGAGCGCATGTGTGAGGCACACATCTTGCCGAGCCAGCGCACACCCACGCTCTACAACAGAGCGCAAAAATATTTTGTTCATTGGGTCAACACATTGGGGCCTTAGCAGTACGGTCAAATTCGCGGGGCCTAGAGTTAGTGTCAAATGTGGGGCCTAGAGTTAGTATCAAATGTGGGGGCCTAAAGCTAGTGTCAAATGCGGGCCTAGAGCTAGTGTCAAATGTGGGGCCTAAAGCTAGTGTCAAATGCTGGGGCCTAGAGCTAGTGTCAAATGTGGGGCCTAGAGCTAGTGTCAAATGCTGGGCCTAGAGCTAGTGTCAAATGCGGTGCCTAGAGCTAGTGTCAAATGTGGGGCCTAGAGCTAGTGTCAAATGCGGTGCCTAGAGCTAGTGTCAAATGCTGGGCCTAGAGCTAGTGTCAAATGCGGGGCCTAGAGCTAGTGTCAAATGCGGTGCCAAGAGTTAGTGTCAAATACTGGGCCTAGAGCTAGTGTCAAATGTGGGGCATAGAGCTAGTGTCGAATGAGGGGCCTAGATACATGTCTGTATATATCGTATACAAATCGTAGGGACCCCCTTAGGCCCGAGGACTCGCCATAGCCGCCACCACTTAATGCCGCTGCTGCCGTCATCATGAGTGCAATGACTGAAATTTAGCCGCCTAATTGAGCACAGACAAAATTTTTTGTTGCTTCACACAGACTTCTAAAAATTTAGTGGAGAGACTGCGGAGACATCAAGCAGTAAATGTAATTGCTTTGATTTTTCTACAACCTACTTGCAGTGTAGACAACTCTGGTTAGACAACGGTTTGGGCAGAAGACGTGAGAAGTTTGGACGAAATGTTCCACATCATTGACACACTGAATATCCGTGAGACCATCCTCACCGGCAAAAGTATATGAACACGCTAGGCACTCCACTGAATGTAATTAAAAAAACAGAGTTAAGATTCTACTTTAAAATTACAGTACATTTTAGTTACGGAGATAATATAAACGTTTTTAAAAATACAGTACATTTTAGTTACGGAGATAATATAAACGTTTTTAAAAATACAGTACATTTTAGTTACGGAGATAATATAAACGTTTTTAAAAATACAGTACATTTCAGTTACGGAGATAATATACAAGTTTTTAAAAATACAGTACATTTTAGTTACGGAGATAATATAAACGTTTTTAAAAATACAGTACATTTCAGTTACGGAGATAATATAAAAGTTTTTAAAAATACAGTACATTTTAGTTACGGAGATAATATAAATGTTTTTAAAAATACAGTAATACTAAGAATCCGAATTTGATCTATTTCTTAAAGTCGTTAATTCCAAACCTTATGAGTTCCGAATCGGTTTTTTTCCCCTGTGGATTAACCCGGCCGTATATTAGTGCCCAACTGATTCTCGCCAAACTCAGATTTTATAGTTAAATTTCTGCATTAGATATACAAGATCTTATGGAAAAAAACAACTTATTATATTAAAAGAAAAGCTTTAAAAAAAGTAGCACAGAAAAAAGATGCGAGAAATCACACGAGATGACATAAAGATGGGGTGAGCGCCAGGGAAAAGTACTCACAAGACCTAAACAAATAGAAAGGCGGAGGGGAGGCGGTCCATTACGGGGCGCATTTCCACCCGTTTAACATTTTTAGCATGAAAAAGGGGCGGCATTTTTAGAGTCAATCCCGGTCGCCGTTCTTGATTTTCTTCTAGAAAAAAAAATCATAATTTTCGTTTTCATTTAAAGTTGTTCTAGTTTTAGATCTTCTATTTTGTAGTTTTACTGTATAAACGTTTAGTGTAAATATCTTTGAGCAGAAAAATACACATAATAATAATAAAAAAATAGCAATCAAACTACAATTATTATTTTTTTTAATACACTTTTATGCAACGTTAAAAAGTTGCCGGAACACTAGTAAACATAATTTTAAATACTTGCCAGATAGAGTTTGTGCAACCACTTGCAATAACATGAAAAAAATACGAAGCCATCGTTCTTGGGGTCTCTCCATTATTTGGTAACCCTAAAATAATGAGAAAAAGGACAATGTTATTTTTTATTAAAATTAAAAAAAAAGTAAGCTAGTTGTTAATTAAAAAAGTCAAGTTTGGGGTAACCCTATTCATAAGCCTACATTTATAGAGGAGACCAGGTAAACGAAGGAGTGCACTAAAAGGAATCATAAGAAAGAAAAGAAACAACAACAAAATAACAAAATAACATCAACCCCTTAGGTAAGGATAATTTTTAAATTATACAGTCTTAAGTGGAATCATGTTTGTTTGTTTTGTGTTTTTATACATTAAGTTTTTTTTTTTTTAAATTTGGTTTGGGGGATGTGTTGATAAAAGAAATAAAACAACATCAGAATAACCACCGATTCCCATGACATTCAGATGAAATAATTATTTGCAGCAACTTAGATTGTTTAACTGTACACTCGTTTATATTTGTGTGAATGTTCAAATGAAAGAAATATTAGTAGTTACTTGGATTGTTTAACTGTACACTTGGCTCTATCTGTGTAACTGTCAAATGACATCGAAGAATGTGACAATTGTGTTTTGTTAAGATTTTGATGTCAGTGATAAGACAACCTCTTTCTGAAAAATATAATGGCTTTCACCGTTGATATCGTAAACAATTGCTGAAATTATATCAATGGAGTTTATTTAATAAATCTAAAATATTTTTTTTTCTAATTGGCCACTAAAAAAATGCGGTTGACTTTCTCTGCTGCCAGGTACTTTTCAAAATGTAATGCTTGATGTACCAGATAGTTTCAAAATGTAATGCTTGATGTACCAGATAGTTTCAAAATGTAATGCTTGATGTACCAGATAGTTTCAAAATGTAATGCTTGATGTACCAGATAGTTTCAAAATGTAATGCTTGATTTACCAGATAGTTTCAAAATGTAATGCTTGATGTACTACCACACAATGTGCTCCCTTACAAATTATGTATGAACATGTTTTTTTTTAAATACAATATGACAATATAGATATATTGTTGTTACCTTATGCTATAATGGTTGCATCACGCGACTCACGTGCAGCTCCCAAACAGACAATTTTTTTTTTCTAAATATTACAACATTTGTTCAATAAATGTAAATGGACTGGTGCTGCTCCTTAAAGTGTTTTTTTTTTAAACTATATAAAAACATAAACAGGAATGTGACCTCATGTGGGGGGTCACACATGGTAAACTAGGCTATACGTAGATCTATATGTATGCCTCATTGCCTGGGTTTGACTAGCCATTAGGCTCATAAGGCCGCATCATTTGGCCCTTAAAAACAAATCGGCCCTCATTTATCAGATTTTTAAGGTTTCTCTGTGATTCTTTCTCCGCTAAAATCATACCAGACAACGGCAAGAAATCTGGTGAACTCTTTGCATCTCCTGAAAACATGCCTCTTAGGATGTGAAATAACGAAGGACGTTTTTTTCTCTCGACTTGTTCGCAGAATCAGGCTCTGTTTGGTTACAGGCCCACAGTAACCTTATTCCGGCCTTGCTCATGCTGTCACACATAATAAACAACTGTATGCAGTGGCGCCGGTAACAACTTGGGGTCGTTCCACAAAGTATTTATGGTATGGGTAGGGGGCTCTAATGCAGTGGCGTCACTAGGGTTGGTGTCACCCGGTGCGGTAACTCAGGGTGTCACCCCCTCTCATGACACCCCGGTCTCCATATTTTTTTTCAGACAGCGTATATATGTGCGCATGCGCGACTTTATTATTTTTTTTTCCGTTTCCGGGGTCAGGATTTTAGCGATGATTGATATCTATAGGTCAGTGTCAGTATACCAATAATTTCATTAAAATAACGCACTGCCTCCGGATACGTCTAAGACGTACTACGTATTTTTTTTCGGGATACGTCTAGCAAACTTTGATGACGTCAGTAAACAGAATGAATGAGAACTCTTATTTACTGCAGACGTTGATGACGTCATTTACTGTTAATAATGGGAGATATATTTATTTTTCGGGGACCATCAATAGATATTGCTCCACACCCTAACCCTACCCCTAACTCTAATTCTGAAAAAAAAAGAATCTGAAAAAAAAATATATGTCTCTGAGAGGAATCGAACCCGCATATAGTTAGCCCTAAATGGGTCACGGCCAAACGATTAGCCCACTCAGCCAACGCGCCACAGAAGAGCTACAATTTTAATATATAATCAGAAAGAATGGCTCGGTTATGCAATTTCCCGCGAAAAGAAAATAACTTTAAATCATAAGAGTTCATCTTAGACGTATCCGGAACCGATGCGTTAAAATAATTAATAATAAAAAGTACGCAGTGTCTGTTAATAATCGGAGATATTTTTATTTATTTATAAAAATTAAATACGGCTTTGAATTATTTTAAGAATATAGGCCTAAAACTAGATATTTTGCAGTCGGGTGTCACCCCTCGTGAGGGTGTCACCCGGTGCGGTCCGCACCCCCCGCACCCCCCTAGTGACGCCACTGCTCTAATGTATATATATATATATATATATATATATATATATATATATATATATATATATGTTTATAAATGCCTAAGCAGGCAGGGTCACAAGGCAAAAAGATCTGGGCCCTGCATCCAGTCTCTTGCCGTATGAACACATTTTCCTGCTTGCATAGGGAGGGGCTTGTTCACTACTTTGCCTATGCCTTTGAACGGTTCTGTGTCTATGAGTACACAGTGATACTTTAACACAACGATCGTATGTCTCATTATTTTTTATGCCTACACAATCACATATTGCATACACAAAAGTACGTCTCTATTAAATGTCTGTGTGTACACAATTATACATCATACAAAATTGTAAGTCTCAACATCATTTATAGACATATTTCTATGTGTACACAGACACACTTTAACACATATAACAGAATATATATATTTTAAATGTCTATGTGTTCAGAGCTGCACATTACATATACAATTGTATGTATGTATCAAATGTCTATGTGTTCACAGTCACACATTACATGCATAACCGTATGTCTCTCATAGATATATAAGATATATCTATGATGTCTCTATTTAATGTCTATGGGTACACAGCTGCACATTAAACACAACTGTCGGTCTCAACATCATTTATAGACATGTCTTTGTACATTTTTATCTTTCCCTTTTAAAACGCCTCGGGGAAATACTCCACTCTTTTATCTACGACTCTTTTTTAAGACTTGATAGTGACAGCCGTTTTCCCTATTCAAATGAATGCATAGCTTACTTTAATTAAGTATTTTCTTTTATACCCACCCATAAGTCATAGTTTCTTTGTAAAATAAACTCATGTTTGAATTGTTGATTCTTATTGGTCGATATTCGCATAGGGATCTTCTAATTTTTTTTGTAAAAACTATCGATTATAGTTTTCATAATTCTATTTTCAATTAGTTTAACTGTACTCATATTAAGAAATACAAAAAAAAAATGATTTGCTTAAAAAAAGCTATTCGATAAATATGAAACTTTACATTTGATTATATTAAAACATTTTATAATGTTGATGTTTACATACAGCAAATTTTCACCATCTTAATGAGACGTCTTGCTAATGTAGAAAATCTTAATTAAATGAGCGATGACACTGATTTAGTACGAAATAGCATAAACTGCATACAGGAATGATTCAACCATATCATGTGACAATAGTATATCAAAGAGGAACACCGAAGAACCATTTATATTGTGAGATAGGCCTACACAACAAACTCAACAGCAGTACAATAATAGTTTGGCAACAACTTATACAATAATACAACCAACAGTGGTACAACAGCGTGTGAAGCAGACCAAGAAACACACAAAGTAAATAATGATAATAAAAAAAAACTTCACCCAAAACTGTTTTTTTTAAACACGACAACAAAATAACTTACCTGAAACACCTCTCAGGTGTGTATCCAAAGATGACTTGGCCACGTGATTACATTTACCTGTGTAGGCAAAGGCCTCCCCCCCCCCCTACACAATACAAATGTTTCATTAGTTTGTTACCTGTCTTTAAAAGACGATGGTCACGGGTGTGGTTTTCATTTATAATTTTATTCACAGATCTAGATGCACGATATCCACAGTCTTTTAGTTTAATTTTGTTTTCATCCGTTCATTTATGCTTACCCTTTTTTATGAAACCATCATTTCTTATTTTTTTCGTTTTCTTTTTCTTTTTACGAAACCAAATCCTCTGTTTTGTATGTCATCTAGTTCCAGATTACATTTACAAGTGTGAGGCGAACTGCCCATAAATAAAGTGGTTTTGTAATGTCATGCACTGGCGCACGAGCGGGGGTAGCCCTGAGAATGTCGTCCCAAGCGTTTTCATAGTTGTCAATAGGGGTGTGCCGGAATCCGGTCCGGAATCCGGTTCCGCCGGATTTTGCACTATCCGGTAAAATCCGGTTCTGCCGGATTTACATGTACCCGGAATAACCGGATTCCGGAAAATACCGGATTTCTGAAATTTGCCAGATTTTGTGACTCATTCTCTTTCCCGAATTCTACACGATCACGATACACTAATCGATTGTTTCGAGCGTTGAGCTTGTTTAATGTTTTGAACATAGAGTCAGCACCGCTAATAGTGGCCAATCGGCCCAATCCCATACATGATAGTGCGGGGATGAGTAATTATTATTCGTGACGTCATCTTAACCGCAATTACCAATGACGTTGTAACAGAAATAATAAGCAACTATACTGCCCAAGCCCGCCACAAAATAAATAACAGAAATGAATGGTTTTTGATAAATTCAACATTTAAGTTATTTAGATTTCTCTGAGAGATGGAAAAGATGTCTTCTTTGTTATTAAATTAAAATGCATCACCCACGAGATTTCCTGTTGAAAAAATAGTTCAAATATGAATATTAAATATTGTAAAATGAAAAATAGAATATTTTTCCATTCTGAAATTTCCGTGAAGAAACACTAATTTTCTAACACTAATTAATATAACAAGTCACTGAGTTTGGAATCTAACCCTAACCTTAACGTAACGTCTTCCATTAAAAGCGATTCCTTCCCAATTTTTTTTTATTTTATAATTCTATTTTATAATAAAGGTTATTATAATTCTATTTAAACTAGGAATTAAAAGTCAAATATGCTTTAAAAAATTTACCGTAATTTTAATTCACATTTTGATTTATATTATCGTTCACTCAATTGTTAAAAATGCGTATCAATTTTGAGTAAAAATTAACATTACGTTAGCGGTCTAGTATAAATTTAAAGGTCTTTGGTGATCTATCTCTATGTCACCAAGCCATCTTCGGCGATTCTCGCTTGCGCTATGATCTGTGCTTTTTGGTTTAAACCAGGCTTGCGAAGCCAGAGCCGGAGCCTCCTACAATTTGAAATGTTATTTTTACGAACGCCACAACAGTAACAGCGTTAAAATGATAGCGTGCTCGCACATCACCACAAGAAATCTTTAATGCGGAATCGTTTGTGTTCGTTTTAAATCTTGTTTACCCTCCGAAATTTTTTTAACGGCATGTTATTTTGTTATATATAAAGTTAAAACAGTTTTATTTCATAGAATAATTGTATCAATCATTTAAAAATTTTTTTACTAAGACGACAAATAGAACGCGTCATTTCGTATTATTATTTGACCGCGAATCAGGCCCGTAGCGTGTGTGGGGGCCATCGGGGGGCTTAGCCCCCCTTGCGTTTTGTCTGTCCCCCCTCTGCTTATTTGCTCTACCTAGTAAAATGTATTACCTGCCCCCCCCCCTGCTATTGCCTGGCCCCGTTGTAGAATACCTGGCCCCTGCTGTAGAATTTTCACGCTACGAGGCTGCCGGGAATTTGTAATAGATTAAAAACAAAATGGTCGCTTTCTGTATTTAATAATTTTATTATAAACAGAATATCTGAAATAGAGTAGATAAATTTATAAGGCTGTGGCTTAACTATATTTAAACTTTATTTGACGGAACCCGAAAAAATAATAATACAGAGTCCGCTTAGTGGAACCCTAGACACTGAGTAACGATTAAATCATAAAATTCAAACAATTATATAAAAAAAAAACAATAATGAAGTTTATGTATAGCTAAGCTAAGTGCATATTTGCGACGGGCCCGAATAACAATCAGACTTTATTGGGACGGGGTCCGAATAAAAATCGGAGTTTATTGGTACCCGGGTCCGAATAATCACTTCGAATTTATAAATAATAAATATAAATACTGAAGTCTTTAAAATATTTTAAATAATGTATCATTTTGCTATTTGCTAATTTGATCAGTGAAATAACTTTTTATTACTTATGAGGGGGCCAGACAAAATGCATGGGGCCCTGGCCCCCCCCCCCGCAAGATACGGGCCTGCTATGGGGGTGAACGCGGCACAATTTGCATAACTTTTTATTAGCGGCATGTTTGCGTGGCGCAATTACAAAAATTTTTGTCTCGTGTGATACTATCTTAATAGGGAGCCGGAGCCGTGCCGGAGCCGTGCCGGAGCCGTCAAATTTGTGGGAGCCGGAGCCGGAAAAAAATTTGGCGGCTCCGCAAGCCTGGTTTAAACGACGGTATGACGTAACCGCGGCCCGCGGCGCTCAGCTATGATTTTGTGGCATAACTGGAATGTGTACATTATTTGGCTGTGGACTTGGAGTAACTTAACACTGTTAACAAACTAATAGTCATTAGTTAGTTATCAACATCTTATTCTTACTTCTTTAGGCTTGAATAATGGCTTTGTCAAATGCCAATTGAATTCATTAAAATTTGTATTTCAATTTTCAAACTTGTAAAGTACAGAAATACATAATTATTGTTCTCAAATCTCAATTCAATTCAATCTTGTTATTTGTTTTTTTTCAATTAATTATCCATTTCAATACACATCATAAACTATGAACATTTGAACAATAACAATAAGCAATAAGCATCCATCATCCAATGAGCAAATGACAAGACGAGATGAACTCAGATGATGAGTTTGACTTTCTCCTCAGATTCAAAACAATTAGTGCACTACAATAGTTCTTCACTTCCAACTTCTAATCAGCCAATGTCATTTAACCATTTAGGTCAACTGTTAAGAAGGCATCCAACCCCTCAGATTTACCGGTATCTGCAAAGTACCAAAATCCGGAATCATAATCCGGATCCGGTACCGGATCCGGCGGATTTCACATAAGAAAATCCGGATCCGGATCCGGTTGGAAAAAACGGACCCGGCACACCCCTAGTTGTCAATGAATATTATATATATATATATAACATCAATGATAATAAATATCCTTGCCCTCACTACTATACGTTAACAATATGTAATTTCATATAACAGACATCAACTACCGCTATTTCTCTCTATCAGATATCGACTACCACTATTTCTCATTAACAGATATCGACTACCGCTATTTCTCTCTAACAGACATCGACTACCGCTATTTCTCTCAAACAGATATCGACTACAGCTATTTCTCTCCAACAGATATCGATTATCGCTATTTCTCCTAAGGGCTATACCGACATCAGAATCTCTTAACCATCTCTATACACAATTCAGTGTGTCAAAGGTCCCGAAAGATATAGTACACATAATATAAACAATAATAGCATATTCTGTGGTATTGTATAACTAGTTTATAACGACTTAAAAATAATTTTTTGTCCCTCAGTTTATATTTTTTAGTTTACAATAGATCTACTAAAAAAAATCTGACAAATAATTGAAAGATAAAAGATTTACAACAAATGTAAACTAATTGTACAGTTATAATAAACTTATTTAAGATAGAATGACTCATTTTTATTTGTTACGTTAAACTAACAGTATAAACAAACGTACAACTCATAAAAAGGTTTACTATTTTTATTATAATGAATATATAAAATGAATATTTATGTATATAAGACTTACTTTAAAAGACCATTCACCAACTACGTAACGTCTGAATGAGGAGGGGGTGGGGTTGACTGATTTGTGACAGGATGTTACAGGTAGAGAGGGGAGTGGATGCCAGATGTGTTACACAGGCCTACATGTCGTAACTGTGTTTCTTTTTGGATATTAAGACTTTTAAAAATCGAAAGTACTGTAATTCTTTTTGTTTAAACCATCCTTAAAGCTTCGAGTTTCTGAAACATACCCAGTACTTACGGGATTGAAGTGAAGTTCCCTTAGTCCTAAAGGACCATCGGGACAGATGAAGTGTATAATTCATCTGTTTCTTCTATAACCTTGGCACATGAAGGGATTGTTTAGATAGCACAAGGCATATCGTCTTTACTTCATCAACTAAAGTTAGGTACTGATTTGAATCTGGCTGGACCTGGGAGAAATTCCGAGGATCGAACCCAGGACAATTAGATAGATAGTCGATCTCTCTACACCGCTAGGCCATCCTAAAGTGTGAATGTTTCCTGTTGGGATGGGAAGGAGTCAAGCGTCACCTAAAATGTAGCCTGGGTCAAATATCAAGGGGGGAAAAAACACGTAACGTTGTTAGTGAACGATCCCTTAAGTGCGTCATGTGATTTTAATGGAACAACAAAACAAACAATTTAAGATGTGGGTACAGAGGCGTCATATCCAAATAATACAAAGTCTGTGCTGTATTTCTCCAGAATTTTCACCATCAGAGGCTTGGGCAGAGCGTCGTAGTCTCGCTTCATCATCTTCAGCTGCTGGGCGCGCCCGTGGACTGAGGCCAGCGGGTATTTCCGATACTGTGACTTGAGTTCCCGGATGATGGTCGTTTGGTTGTAGTCGGTGAGGTTGACGGGCAGAGCAGCGTGAGATGACAGGTAGCCGACTTTCTTGAATACGTCCCACAGTCTGAGGCGGTGGAAGAAATGATATTTAGGAAAATTCCTTTCATCCATCCATCACTCCATCTATCCACCCAACCACCCTATCCATCCATCCGTCCATCCATCCACCCTATCCATCCATCCGTTCATCTATCTATCTATCTATCTACCTATCTATCTATCTATCTATCTATCTATCTATCTATCTATCTATCTATCTATCTATCTATCTATCTATCTATCTATCTATCTATCTATCTATCTATCTATCTATCTATCTATCTATCTATCTATCTATCTATCTATCTATCTATCTATCTATCTATCTATCTATCTATCTATCTACCTATCTATCTATCTATCTATCTATCTATCTATCTGTCTGTCTGTCTGTCTGTCTGTCTGTCTGTCTGTCTGTATCTTGTCAATAAAACCAGTCTCTCCAAAATAAAGTCGTTTTGCACATAGGTCCTAACAGATACAAAGTGTTTATTGTCAAAATGTTTTAGTGTCTACACAGTAAAGAACCGTCTAGTTTTAGAACCTACTGTTGTTTCTACATAGATGTACGTACTTGGCTGCTAAGTCCTTCTGAGATAGGCACCTATGATAGAAGTTGTACCAGTTGATGCTGTGTATCTGGTAGTTGTAAATGATCATGTCCAACATTTGGTTCTCTTCACGAGATATTCTGTCTTGTTCTGACAGGATCCAGTCCAGTTTGGCCTTAAAAAACAAACAAACATAGAGAAAGGATTAACTTGGCCTTAACAAATAAACATCGGCTCTAAACAAATTGAAAGAGCAAAAAGCTATTTTTAGAAAATTTCGTCTTCAATTAATGAACTAGCAAAAAAAAGAAAATAAATTCTTCTAGAGTTCCAGATATCATACTATAACTACTGAAGGGACGATTATTCGGAATTAGATATGATTATAATCGGAATTTCCGAATTAGAGTATTTTCAAAGTATTAGCCGATTCGGAGTTTTTGCTTTAAATAAAGTCATTTCAGTTTTGGTCCTAATGATACATAGAGAAATTCAGAAATGAAAAATGTATCCATTTATATTATGTAGATTTCACAGGATTCTTTTTCATGGAATTATTGTACCTGCTCAATGTGCTGGCAACTCTGTCAGATACATGTCATTAGGGCAGACGTTTTTCTAATAAACGGCGCCGAAGTTCAGCAAATAGTGTTGTTTTAGTCCCAGGTCATATTTTAGTTTCAGTTTTTATTTCGTTTTTTTCTTTAATAATTTTAGTTTTCGTCTAGTTTTAGTCTTGCTGCTAATTTTAGTTTTAGTTTTAGTTCTCGTTGACGAAAAGTCAACATTTTCGTCAACGAAGGTTTTAGTTTTAGTTTTCGTCAACGAAAGCAAGACTATATTTTAGTTTCAGTTTTTAATTAGTTTTTTCTGTAATAATTTCAGTTTTCGTCTAGTTTTAGTCTTGCTGCTAATTTTAGTTTTAGTTTTAGTTCTCGTTGACGAAAAGTCAACATTTTCGTCAACGAAGGTTTTAGTTTTAGTTTTCGTCAACGAAAACAACACTATCAGCAACCATTTGGTCGACTAGGTGAATCCGCTAAATAAACTAAACTGAGAACATTAGCCCTAAACCAAGTGCTTTAAACATATATCTGATGGTTAAGCCCCTTTGTTCCTATAGGTGTACAAGAACGTAAGCAAGTGTCGCTCTCACCTGAGTGAGTATGAAATGAATATCATCTCTCATCGTTTCCACGTGACCAATTATGTTGGGTTGAAAGACGCAGGGATTGCAGAGCTCAGTGATCGGAGCCCAATGTTCGTTGAATAGAGGCAGAGAGTACTCGATAAATTCTCTGTTGATACAAACACAGGAGGAGGGTAAGATAAAAGCAACATTATCACCAACATGTATGGGACAGTCCACTTTTTTTCTTGACCTCCCCCCCATACCTATTTATTTGATTAAAAATAAACATTTTAAATTTTTATTAAAAAAAAAATGGAGTACTAATTTGAATAAATTATAGGGAAAAAAATTGTTTTAAATTGTAAAAATTTTATGGTCGACAGGATGTGTTTACATGCTAGAATGTTGATTTTATAAGCAGGGCCGTTTAAACAGCATCATGGGCCTCGGACAAACCGGGGCATCTATGACAACCACTTGACAAAATCTTAAGAATTATTTCAGTATGTAGGCGACTTAGGCCCCTCACAAGAGGAGGGCCCCGCTCATTTAAGGGGTGGCGACTTAGCCCCCTCGCAAGAGGAGGGCCCCGCGCATTCAAGGGGTGGCGACTAAAGCCCCTCGCAAGAGGAGGGCCCCGCGCATTTAAGGGGTGGCGACTTAGGCCCCTCGCAAAAGGAGGGCCCTGCCCATCTAACGTTAATTTAGCATCTGCTTTCAAGTGCCAACTGGTCCCTTACGTTAAGACACGTCCCTGCTTATCACATTCTACCTGTATAGGGCAGTATTACCCAAAGTGTGGAAAGCGTACCCCAAGGGGTAAGCGAAAAGTTTGGCGGGTGTCACGCGCTACACCGGGCTGAGAACATCTGGTAAACATTCACGGCTAAAGTGAAAAAATTGAAATGAGGGGAAACAATGAAATGAAGGGAAACCATGAACGTAAAAACAATAGGCAAGTTTTTTTTTCACTAGGGGCAGGCTACTCAGTATTACGAAAATAAAAAAAAAGGGGTACACGCATGGGCGTCGCTAAGAATTTTTCCAGGGGGGGCAAAATTTTTCCAGGGGGGGGGCCAATAACAACTTTTAGACATTTTTTTTAAATGTAAGGGGGAGGGGGGAGCAAATGCCCCCCTCTTATATGACATTTTTTCAAAATTAAGGGGGGGGGGCAAATGGGTACATGGATGTTGAAAGTTTGAGAAACTATGATATAGGGCAAGTCGATTTAAAATAAAATGAATTAATCCCTTTTTTTTAAAAAAAAAAAAAAGCTTAGTAAAAATATTTTTCTCAACTGTATTGAGTAAAAATAAATTATTTAAGGAGCATTTCTCAAAGACCAAACTATTTATAGCCAACTTACTGACCTAAATGTTACAGATCTCGGACAACGGATATCCGCACCGGTTGTTTTCATTGACAGGGCCGCGCTCGTCCAGAAGTCGATGAGGAAAAACTTCTCCAGGTAGCAGCTCCAGAGACGCTCCAGCGGGTGCCTCACGAAGAGCACCCGGGCCGACTTCATGACCTCCAGCTGATCCTCGGGCGACTTGAAGTTTTTCCTCGGCAGGTTGAGGTGGCTGGTGTACCGGATGTCGTACCTGGAGATCTGAAACGGGGTCCTGATGCCCAGGAGTGAAATCTGCAAGGGGTTTTTGTTCAGGAAGGAAAACAGCTGCTCCCAGTAGGTGCAGCCAGCTTTCGGCACCTTGCAGTAAGACAGGTTGAACTGCGGCAACGAGTAGATGTCCGTCTCCACGTCGTTCGGGACTTTGAGGTATTCGCACATGGTTCTGGTGTGGTTCAGTCGTCGGGCCATCTCAAGGCCGGTTTTAGTTAGGTCGGGTACCGCTTTGGCCGGCCCCAGCGCCGTAGGGTGCCCGATCGGTGCCCTGGACGTGGGCTTAGCGGCAAGGGAAGCCGACTGCCCCGCATCTCCATTCACCGGAGCGGACAGTTTTTTGCCCGCTGAGTTTGATGACCCAGAGACGTTAACAGAGGAGTCTACTATTTGAGAATTAGCCGATTTTGGAACGGCGGGATTTCCTAACTTGGAAACGTTCACACTTTTCCCAGCTAAAGGTCCGATTGCCTTGGATAATTTAGCGGAAAGACTCAGCTCTGGTTGAACTTTGCCCTCCCCCGTGTCAATGACCACTGGCGGTAGGTTTTCTTGGAATGGGCCCAGTGGCAGACGCTGTATAGGTTCGTAAAGATTTGGATCCACGGGAAACTGAAAAATTACAAAAAAAAAAATATGCAGCTTTAGAAAATATGAGTCTGTTTGCTATGACGTAGTAGCATGGATCTGATGATGCTATGTAAGTAAAAACTTAAGAATATATAGATGGAAATTTTGATGGAAGATAAAAATTGATTAGGCCTAACTCAGATTTCTAATGGAAATAGAGATATACATTTTTTTAGTATAAAACCTAAAAAAACCTTATATTTGTCCCCCCCCCCCCGCCCCGTTAATCAACAAAGAAATGTTTAGAGCGAAAGAGAGAGAGAGAGAGAGAGAGAGAGAGAGAGAGAGACAGACAGAGAGAGAGAGAGAGAGAGAGAGAGAGAGAGAGATAGAGAGAAATTGTGTATAAGGATGATATTTCATGGTGAGAGTTTTTCTATTTTCTACATTCGATGCTAAAAAATACATAATGATACATACATAAAAATACATACACGAAGAAGCTTGTAACAAACACACATACAAACTTATGACGTTAAACGACGGCTGTGTACCTACATTTAACGACAATGACATATCCAAGTCATACCTACATTGTTGTGAGCTACCACAGGCAACAGCCATTCTCTGCTGGTCTCTTGTACGTATTCTGAAAAGTAAAACATTTTTCTGTCTTAGAACTGAATGTTGAATATTAAAGAGGCGGGGCGGTGTGTGTGTGTGTGTGTGTTTGTGGAATGTAGGGGTTACCCTTGCGTGGCCGCAATTACTCAGAAGTGCTGTCATGTCGGGGAAGGGCCATAGAGGGAGGGGGGGTCTCTCGCGGTGTCTCATTGACAAGGGCCGTTGTTAGGAATGTTAGCCCCTTGGCAGATTTAGTAATGGTTAGGGGCCCTAGACGAAAAGTAACTTAGGGGGCCCTCATAGAATCCTCTAGCTCCATTAAGTAAGTTCCCATACTGTTCCTCTAGCTCCATTAAGTCCCCATACTGTTCCTCTTGCTCCATTAAGTTCCCATACTGTTCCTCTAGCTCCATTAAGTTCCCATACTGTCCCTCTAGCTCCATTAAGTTCCCATACTGTTCCTCTAGCTCCATTAAGTAAGTTCCCACACTGTTCCTCTAGCTCCATTAAGTAAGTTCCCGTACTATTCCTCTAGCTCCATTAAGTAAGTTCCCGTACTGTTCCTCTAGCTCCATTAAGTAAGTTCCCATACTGTTCCTCTAGCTCCATTAAGTAAGTTCCCGTACTGTTCCTCTAGCTCCATTAAGTCAGCTGGTTCGTTGTTATTTTTTCAATGGGGAAAAAATGTTGTAATTAGGATGTTATTAAAACTACTTATACAACGAATTAAACATACACATTTTGTGTCTTATAATAAGACAGTATCAATTGAATAAGACATTATCAATTTAATAAGAGATTATCAATTTAATAAGACAGTATCAATTGAATAAGACAGTATCAATTGAATAAGTTAGGATCAATTGAATAAGACAGTATCAATTGAATAAGTCAGGATCAATTGAATAAGAAAGTATCAATTGAATAAGACAGTATCAATTGAATAAGTCAGTATCAAATGAATAAGACAGTATCAATTCAATAAGTCAGGATCAATTGAATAAGACAGTATCAATTGAATAAGACAGTATCAATTGAATAAGACAGTATCAATTTAATAAGTCAGTATCAATTGTATAAGACAGTATCAATTGAATAAGACAGTATCAATGGAATAAGACAGTATCAATTTAACAAGACAGTATCAATTGAATAAGACAGTATCAATTTAACAATACTTTATCATTATTACATTCTGATTTAAGATTGAGCTGGTGTATGTGGTACACATCGCACCCAGGGCTGTCTTGATACAAGTTTAGGGTCTCCCATGGCATGTAACGACTTTCATTATCAGCCATTCAGAGCAGGGGTGTGCAAACTTTGTAAGTCGCGGCCCCCATTGGGTTCGTAGATTTGATCGGCGGGGCGGGCCACAAGCAGCTGGTTGGAGTGTTGGCATGAACTGAGTACATTTAATGTAAAAGTCATCACATAAACCGCCGGTGCTGTGCTTCACCGCATTAAACGGTCCAGCGGGTCGGATATGGCCCGCCAACCGTAGTTTACCCATGGACTGCTTTACAGCGACTGTCGAAGGCGTCCCAACACTAATTGCGATGACAGGAAAAAAAAAACGTTATAACTTCTTTTTGGGGAGCCTCCTCAAACGTTTTGCAGGAAGTTGCCCACGTTGTGAGCGCCGCTTCTGATCAACACACTGGCTTGTACGCAGTGCCAAATCTAGGGATTTGGGGGCCCGGGAGGGCTTGGCCTCTTTGGGGACCCCTGCATTTTGACATTCGAAAACAAGACATGAAATAATGTACTTAATATTTAATATACAATTATTTTTGGCCCCCCTCTTCAAGCTGGGGCCCGGGGGGGGATTTTCGAATTTAGACCCCCCTACCCCTACCATACGTACGCCTCTGCTTGCACGGGAGAAAAATAATCCTGCCATAAGACGGCGCTGAATCTGTAGGGCTAAGAAATCGTTAAAACTTACCATCGGAACTGGTGGAGGCGTAAATCAGAATGGTAATGAACAAGATGGTAGCTGCGTAGGCAATTTTCTTCGCGGAGCTCCATCTTCGCAGCTTCTTTTTGATGACGTCTGTATCAAGTTGAACTTGAGGGAGTATCCGGTCATTCGAATCTTTTCTTATTCTGTTCTTCATGTGAAATTTTTAGATTTTGTCCGTTTTATTTAACGAAAGTAAAACTATTTGTGGTAAATAAACTGACCACTTTGTTTGAAAGTATTCCTTACAAATTAAAAAAAAAGGTTTGCGAATAGAGGTGTGTTTTTCCCCATATGCTGCTGTAACCAATTTCATAAAAGCATAAAGTCTGTTTAGTTTTCTGTATCATTAATAATTGCTACCAGTCTCTGTTTTGCAGTGTGAATCAAATAAAATAAAATAATTGTCTTAAATATAACTAATTCAATAATTCCCAGCGAAGACTGAAAAATAAAACACATTACATTTTTAAAGAAAAAATAAATTAAAAACTAACAGAATATGTCAAAAGTAAAAACTGGACTGCCACACTATTTACAGACCTTAATAATATCTGACAAATAACTTATTGCGTACATTCACTAATAATCTCTATCGCTGACATATTTTTGATTTTTTTTCTATAAAACAATTTTTACATGTTAGAAATTGAGAGACAAATGAAAGTAAAAAAACAATTAGTTCTATCTACTGTGGCTTTTCTACACAAATGAGATGCATACTTTGTAAATGTGATGTGTCATCAGTTATCACCTTTGAGAAAGTTGATTATTGATTTTGTTTTTCTTTTTATGATTTATAAACATCCATCCAACCTTTCCCTCCCCACATTTTCCCCATTAAAAAAAAAAATCTTCTTTCGTTGAAATTACTTTCAAGCGATGAAAGGTGTATTTTTTTCAATATTATATGATTTTTTTAAATGTAAAAAATTATTTTAAATTGACATACATTTAAATGTATATGTTTCTAGAAGCTTTTGGTCCACCGAACTACTCACCTATTTATTAGATGGCCCATTCATCAATTCATTCATCTATCGATGATCCATCCATTAATCTTTTCATGTATCCATCCATCCACCATAATATCGGTCGTATATCAACCCAGTCAGTCGACCCATATACACCAACATACCTTGCCATCTATCTATCTATCTATCTATCTATCTATCTATCTATCTATCTATCTATCTATCTATCTATCTATCTATCTATCTATCTATCTATCTATCTATCTATCTATCTATCTATCTATCTATCTATCTATCTATCTATCTATCTATCTGTCTGTCTGTCTGTCTGTCTGTCTGTCTGTCTGTCTGCCTGACTGCCTGCCTGCCTGTCTGTCTGTCTGTCTGTCTGTCTAAGCTATCTATCTCTCTTCCATCAACCCAGCCAGTCATCTCTTATCCATTTAACCATTCTCATACCTTCCCATCCATCTATTCAAAAAAAATCAATCCAACTATTTACTCATCGATCTACTCATCAAGCCATCCATTTATCCATCTATCCACCTATCCATCAAATTATACACTCATGTATCCACGAATTCACTCGTCCACACATCTATTCATTATCTCTTTTAAATCCATATCTTTCCAGTCGTCTGTTCAGTCTATCTCTCCACCATTCATCGTGTTAGCAATCTATCTATCCACCGATCTATCCTCTCATAAATTAATTTTAACACTATCCATCCTATCAGTACTATCAGCCTATGTATCTACACAGCAAATCCTTTCATCCACGCATTCACCAAAACCACCTACCTATTTACTCATCCATTCATCCATAACATTCACTTTTCCACACATCCATCCATCCCTCCATCCATCCATCTATCCAGTTCTTTATCCTTCCATCCGCTCATCAATCCATCCAAACTATCGACATTAACCGTTCACCTGCCTTTCATCTTCACTCTGTGGTTAGAGGTAACAGTTCTATATATTGATGTGAAAACCAAACACAGAGGTACATTTAACGGGAAGGGGGGGGAGGATGTCACTGGTATCGTCCCATGGGCTCCGAGGAGCCCCCCCCTCCTTCATCCCGACCTGAATCCGCTTCTGACCAAACACTATATTGAAAACTCTATCCAACTATACACGGTGTACATTTGTGTCTTTTTTCCCCCCATCAAAAGTGTTACTGCTATTTAAACACCAGAGGCGAATAAGGTGAATGGATCGGCGCGGAAAGGGGTGGGGGAGAGGCAATGAATGCTGCGGTGATCAGTAATCAGCCAGGAAATACATTTTACCAAGTAGAACAAATAAGCAGGGAGGCCAGACAAAACGCAGGGGGGGGGCTGATCCCCCCCCGCACGCTACGGGCCTGGCTGCACATATAACATCGAATTTGAAAAGTTAAGAGAAGTTAATCAAAGATAAATGTCGAAAGTTGGTATAGTTTGTGGGTATCTATATCATCACTAAAGCCAACAATTAGTTTAGCTATTAGTAGGTGTGTGCGTATGTGCGTGTGTTTGTGTGTGATCAGAGGGGGCCCCTTTTGGTGGAAATTGGCAGGGGGCCCAAGATTAGCCGGTGGCAGTCGTGGTCCACCTACTTAACAATGAAGGCCGCTACCGACTAGTTACATAAATACAAACATAATAAAAATGGGCGAAGTATCGAAGATCAGATTAACATCATGTGTTTGAGACAATTATTCTACCCGGGAAGGTCAAGTGACTATCATCATATTGTCGTCATTTTGTTTTCCCAACTTTGCTTTGTGCTCAGCCTAAATCATCCCAACGCTGTTATTCCATCTACTGTATACAGAGCAGTGGATCTCAAACGGTTTCAATTTTGGTTTTCGAGACCCACATATGAAGAACGCAAAACCGGTTATAAAAAAAAAATGAAAGCCGCAATAGTATATTTTCTTGTTTGGGTAATATTTAAACTTTTGGTGACCCACTTCAAATTAGTCTGAGACCCCCCCCCCCCAGTCTTTGAGAGCCATTGAAGTAGAGTCTATATATCGTCTCGGTTCCCAAGCGGTGGTACTCGTACCCCAAGGGGTACAAGAAAAGGAATGCAAGGGTACGCACAATAAATACATTTATAAGCAGTTACGTGTGAGGGGCAGGCCCGTAGCCAGGTCAAAGTCAGCAGGGGGGCACCAATACTTTTTTATTATTTTTTCCTCTTTTTCTTCTTTTTTAAGCGGGGGGGGGGCACACTCCACACCTAGCGGGGGGGGGGGGCTCGGCCTCCCAGTGCCCCCCTTGGCTACGGGGCTGGTGAGGGGTACCCGCGGACATACTCTCCCACCCTTTGGGGTACAGTCGGGAAAAAAGGTTGAGAGCCGCGGACCTAGTGGACGACACTTTTTTTTTTTTAAACTTTAGACGTTCTCTTTTTTTTTTTTAAACCTTCCCCTCCTCAACCATTCAATAGCCTACCCACTGAAGGGTGTGGCCCCCTCATGTTGGGTGATACTGTTGAAATTATGGAACTACACAGTCCGATGATAATCCAGCTTCAGTAAAAATACAAGTTGTATAATAAAGACATAAAAGGTTTTAGAATATAAAGGTCATTTTAAAAAAAAAATGTTCTGTGTTGAACATAAAAATAAATTGATTTTTTTTAGTTAGCACCAGAAGTTTTGGTTATCCGGTATGGTCTTCCGCCATATTAAGCCGGGTAATCAAGAGTCTACTGAATACATAAACTAGAAAATCCGTTCTAATGAACAGGCAAACAAATGTAAGTAAGGGATTGATAGGTAGTTTATCACAGTTCTCTGCTTTTGCACCCCCTCCCCCCCACCCCAAGAAACAACAGCACGCGAACGTCTCATCTTCTTCTTTGGAACTACAGCCCATTTAGGGCCCTGACCTGCCATACTACTCTTCTCTACTTTTCCCGATCCATGATCTTCTTCCTCCACTCTCTCACTCCTATCGCTTTAAGGTCTTTCTACACTTCCTCTAGCCATCTGCTTCTTGGTCTGCCCATAGGCCTTTTCTCGTTGGGTGTTGTCCTATATATGCTTTTGGACCTCTGTTGTTTTCCATTCTTTTATGTGACCTACCCACCTCAATCTATTCATTTTGATTTCATCGAACGTCTCGTGCTGGTAAATATATATTTCGATGACTTGGAAAGACGCACAAAACAATGTTACATGTAACCTCACGTTTATGCATATTTTAACAATGTGTGCCTAAAAAATGTATGCCTAATACAGCTTTTATGTTTTAGTGAGTCTACTTTTTTAAACTACATAATCATACAATTACGTTGAAATAATCGTATATACATAGATTAATAAGAAAGTTCATTGTAGTAGTTATAACAGTGTAGTGGTTCTATAACAGTGTAGTAGTTCTATAACATTGTAGTAGTTCTATAACAGTGTAGTAGTTCTATAACATTGTATAGTTCTATGACAGTGTAGTATAGTTCTATAACAGTGTATAGTTCTATAACAGTGTAGTAGTTCTATAACATTGTATAGTTCTATAACAGTGTAGTAGTTCTATAACATTGTATAGTTCTATAACAGTGTAGTAGTTCTATAACATTGTATAGTTCTATAACATTGTAAAGTTCTATAACATTGTAGTAGTTCTATAACATAGTTCTATAACATAGTATAGTTCTATAACAGTGTAGTAGTTCTATAACATTGTAGTAGTTCTATAACATTGTATGGTTCTATAAGAGTGTAGTAGTTCTATAACATTGTATAGTTCTATAACAGTGTAGTAGTTCTATAACAACTCAAGTCAGGGGTGATCAATACTAAAGTTCATTAATGTCTTTATTTCCCACTTTATCTGCAACTAAGTAACGATTAGCTTTTCCTTTAGCTTTAGCTGAACAAAGTTGGCATCGATTTTTCTGGATAATAAATGTCAACCTATACATTTTTTTCCTAATGATGTCTGCACATAAAGCGAATAACGATTTTTCACCATACACACACTTGATGCACATAGTTTTGTAAGATACAATGAGGGAAAGGGAAGGGCAGAATGAATGATAGAAGAGGAGGGAAGTTTGGGCTGTTTTTCATCCTTCAGTGGTTCTAAAAAACATAACCGCTATGTTCAAGTTTAATTTAAATAACAACAACAACAATGAAAACACAGTTTAAAAAAAAGATGTATTATTGCTAAAGGTATTTAAGTGCACTGCTGTTTTTCCCATCTTGTTTTTACGCCATACCGACTCCCATGCATTACTATCAGGCACGCCGAGAGTGTGGGGGGGGGGTCATTGCCAGGGGGCCTGCATCTGTAAGGGAGCCCGGCCGCCCTGACCATGTCAATTTTTTCACGACTCATTGTTTATTAAGGGGCCCGCAATGATGTCATGCCCTGGGGCCCTTGTTGGCTCTCGGCACCCCTCCCATATGCAGGGCCGTTCTCAGGTCGTTGGAAGCCTTAGGCAGAGATATGCTGGAGGTGTGTGTGCGTGTATAGGGCGGTTGACTTGTTCCATAAGAACGACCCATCATGTAGAATATAGAAAATTCACAATTATATTAGAGGTTGATTTTTACAATTTATGCAAGCTTGTCCCATAACAGTAAATACACCCCCACCCCGCGAAGCGTGAGCTCCAAATTGAGCAAAATACCAACATGCTAACCATCGTTACAATCACAAAAGACTGCAGTAATCTTTGTTGTCCTGACGTTCTCCAGAGACACATGAAGGTGCCGTGGCAGCAGTAGCGCGGGAAAAATACTTGCGGGTTGTGCGGCCTCACGAAGGCGCCGAACTAGGCAGGGCCGCCGAAAGAGCAATACTAAGATTGGCAGGAGGGCGTCAAAAATGCAACTCGCACAGGGCGCCAGGATATCTAGCAACTGCTCTGCATGACAGTATCCGCTCTGGGTAGCATAACCATTCACAGGCACGGACAATCTATTCAACTGCCAAGTGCACCCCCAACCCTCACTGACGAAGGGGGCCTCCAGCTAGTAGAAATTCGTGCCAAATCTTGTAGTATAAAAAAAAACACGATATGCTATAGGCTACGTCACTAATAATAATGGTTTGATGAAAATAAAACAATTATAAAATCCATACAGAGATACCACGTCACCCAAGGGGGCTTGCGCTAAACTCCCCTTCTCATCCCACCCTCAACAAAAAACAAACAAAATAACCTTTTCGTCTCTGTCTAGCTCCATCCCCCCCTTCCCAGGATTCACAAAAGGGCTCGATAAACATTTGTCGTCTGCTTACTTGACTTGGGGTTCTCAGTGCTAATCGACCATTTATATTCCCTAGGGGGTCCCAGAGCAGTAGTTAGCATAATGGGGGGGGGGGATGGCAGAGGTGCCATGGGCCTGCCTATACGATGTTAAGACTGATCTTGTTATAGCATTTAAATAGTAACATCTCAACAGTTATCTCCGTGCTAATAGTTTTACTTGGATTAAATTTTCATTTAGTCAATCAGTGATCACATATTATCGTGACCATTCAAATATTTGACCTGTTAAACCAAGAGTCGTAGCTAGCTATTGTGGCTGTCCTAGTAAGTAAAGTTCCCTTAGCCCTAAGGGGCCATCGGGGCAGATGAAGTGTAGAATTCATCTGTTTCTATAACCTCGGCTGTCCTAAGCGAGTTAATATTCTTGGCAGAATAAAAGGGGGGGGGGGGGGCTCCTCCACATCGAAAAAAAAGTAATAATTTAACTACGCTATTTTGACTACCCCTTTAAGCCCAGCGCCCTCGTAACAATCATACTAAATAATGTGTTTCGGTACTCCCTTTGTGATGTCTTTGTAGGTCTACTGACCACTCAAAAAAGAAAAAAAAATAACAAAAACATCTATTCGAGCCTGGCCTATTAAAGCTGTGACTATGCATCACAACAAATCAAGTAGCCTATTGTAATTTAGACCATTGCATTAGATTTAAGGCCAAGAAAATTTTACATTTCAATTCTCGGTCTATCAGCACACAGTGTAAAGGTGTCATCTATCAGTATCACCATCTGCTGTGTCCAACCTTCTTTTTTCATATTACAATCATTCTATATTTACATAACATACACATCACTAGCACCCCCTTACATTATTTCTTCTATCCCCAAGGATGCTAGTGGTGTATATTTATATCCATATTTGGTAAAAGACCATTTAAAAAAAAAAAAATTGTGGACAGTCAGAGCTCGCAATAAAAAAACACAGCAGATTCATTAAGCTCAAGATAGTTTCATATCTCAAGATAAATTTCACTGTAGTTTTATAAACCTCATGATAGGTTTCACAGCAGATTAAAAAAACCTCAAGATAGGTTTAACATGTTTTTTTCTCACTTCCTTAGCAGGAATCATTCAGACAAGTGTATCTTTTTTTTTGTTTCCTAAGGCTGTGCATCATAACATAACATATTCATATGTAATTAACAACAATACAGAACAAAATAATTGATAACCACACAGTGAGGATGAAAATGTATTCAATTCCTATGACACAGAAATACAGTTTTATTTTTCCACATCACAATGAAGCTATCAAATTAATGAACTGTTTTGAAAAAAAAAATGCATGCAGACTGATTCAACGGGGCGTGACGTTTGTAATCAGCTCTGTTCCTGTTCACTTGTGGCTGTGCCTGCGGCTGTCTCGCTAGAACCTTGTTGAGTTAACTGTGTCAGGCTGTTTGAAAGTTGCTGTGGTGGTAGGGGCAGGAGGCGGCTGGTTGTGGACACAGACGATGTTAATATAGTCAACAGCTCTCCTCGCAGTACATCGATGGGGGGCAACTTCGCATAATTTAACATCACTTCACGAGACAAAATGTTGTTTTCGACTAGTCCGCCTTAAAAGAAAAAATAAATATTGTAGTTTAATGGAAAGGACAATTTAAAATGATTCAATCTTCGATGTTCAATTTATCATTGAACTCAAGTTATTATATACAGCTATTTAAAAATAAGTAAAATTATGACCTTCTTCCTGGAATAAAAAAAAAAAATAAAAAAAAAATGTTTTTTTTGCTAACTTTTTTTTCATTACAATACCATAAAAATTATGTGAATACAATCTGAACATCCATTCTAAAGTAAAAAAAACATAAAAAAATGTTTATAAAATATATCTGAAATAAACCTCCCTTTTTTTAAAAATACTCTACATAAAATACATTTTTAATACTGTGTTTAACCAAGAGATTACAATTTTCCATTATGCACAATGTGACTTTTTTTTTTAAACCAAACTTTACAAATACCAATCAAACTGTAGCAGTAAAATTTTTGTTTTCAAATATTAGCAGTACAAATTTGATTTACAATATTTAAAATATTTATGTAAGCAATTTTTTTAATAGCTTTAATTTTTAGAAAAAGATTTTATTTTTATTTTCAAAGTTTTTCATTTTACTTAACACCAATACAAGAGGTATGCTTGATGAGGAACAATTAGGCATCATGGAGCAAATTTTTAAAATTGGCTTGAAAAAAAAAATCAATATTGTTTTTAGATACTGGGTTCATAGTTAAAAAAAAGTCTACATACCAAGCAACTGCAGCTCTGGAGTTTTGCGTAATATTGAAACAAGTTCTGCAACTTTATTCTCATTGCTAACAATATAAACTGTGTCTGATGTGATGAATGGTTCTAAATTACAGAACTTTGTACCTTGAATACATTCTCTAGAAGAAAACAATCAAAACTAAATTTATCACATTCTTTTTTTTATTTTTTGAGACTGCTAACTAGTGAATAAGTCAGAATAATTTTCGTTACATAAATTTTACTTTTAAAAAGGAGTGAAAACTTTCGAACAGTAAAATTAAAAATGCAAAAATAAAACATTTCAATAAGATGCTTTCATAATTTTTTAACATCTATATGTTAATAGGGATATGTATTTATAAAAGTTTCCATAGCATCATTTTTATTGCGTAATTTTAACATACCGTATTTTTCGGACCATAAGACGCATCGGACCATAAGGCGCACCAGTTTTTAGAGAAGAGAAATGCATATCATATTCAGTCCCATCTAAGGCATTTCGACATTTGGACCATAAGACGCAGGGACTTCCCCCCCTCATTTCTGGAGGAAAAAATTTGCGTCTTATGGTCCGAAAAATACGGTATCTATTTTCCAGGAAATCTAAATTTTAAACATTGCAAAAAAAAATTCTCTGCCAATGATGGGGCAGGGCCAGATATTCAGAAGGAAAATATCGACATTTCAGTCTAAAAAATTACAATAATTTTCCAATAAAATAAAAACAAGACAAGAACTACTAAATTAATTAAGAAACATCTTAATTAAGTCCTAAAGACTTTAACTAAAATCAAGATGCATTCTTATAGCTCCAGTGACTACATACATATTAACAAATTCCTTAACAATTCTTACTTGACAAATTTATTACTAATGAACGTGAGCTTCATTTTGGCAGTTATGATCTTAGCTCGTACACTAAAAGCATCTCTCGAAGACATCGGTACGATATGACAGATTGCAACCATCACATTGTCATTTAACATTTGAGATACTTGTTTCATTTTGAAATTCCTGTATTTGTCAGCTAGCTGTGGAATATATGGAACAAAATATTACTGACAAAAAGAAAATGTTAACAAAATGACATGTTAAAAAATACATAAGCACAAAAAAAAGTTCAGCTTTCGAAATTAACAAAAACAAAAAAAAAAATTAAGTACCTCTGTGTTTTTAGCAGCTTCTTTTGCCTTCATTTCATCATAACATTTCATTGGTAATGTTCTTTCATCTGGTGGAAAAATAGGTGTGCTCACAGCATTTAAAATTCTTCTTTCCGTCCAGGGTACATGTGGTTTCTGGATATTTGGCTTTCTTAAATGTCTTGAGGAGACAGAAAAGTAGCGAACAACTCCTTTAAAATTAGAAGCCATGTTGGAATAAATGAATGACAACTTTAAAAAAAAAAAAAAAGCAACTAAAAACCACAGTCCAATAATCTTTATCTTCTGCTGTATGCTTTCATCTGAAAAACAAACAGAAAATACAATAAGATCCAGCTTAACACTATTTCGTTTAGCGCTGTTTAGGTTTGATGCACTTTTATTTGAATTGAAAGATTAAAAAAAATTACACGCGCAGCCTTAGGCTTTCCGATATACGAAGCAGTTTATCTGTGTTTCTTCTTTCCTGTGGTGTTATACTAACATATTTTTATCATTTCAAAACATTTGTTGACGACATTGTAAGCCCTGTATAAATTTATATATATATATTATATAATGATTGATATAGTGACAAATATTATGATTTTTATTTTTGATCATGGGTGATAATATAATCACGAAATAGTGGGATTAGTAAAACAAACCAGTTTAGATGAGGACAATGTGGAAAATGTTGAAGAAATATTGCAAGAAACAGCAGCAAGTCTTTCTAATGAAGAGCTCTAGGAGTTAGCAGACCTGAAGAACACAAAACTATTGAAAGTAGTGATTCTGAAGAAGAGCAAAAGAACTTTCAACAACATTTCTAAAAACCAGTTTGACCACTATAACAGATATTATGGACCTATTTATTGAAAATGAACCGAATTTTGAAGTTCAAAGCCCAGACGGGGTGTTATGGATGCCTTATCCACTTACCAACAACTTATTACAGAGAGCAAAAAGAAAACCCAAATTGCATTATTAACCTTCTTGATAAAAAGGCAGAAAAATAGTAATACAGAAGAGACTGAATGATCTGAAATGTAAACATACTAACTAAGAATTTTATATATTTTTTTTGTATATTCGTTTATTATGTTTCTTTATTAGTACGAAATAAATTTTTGTTATACTGTTATAAAAAAATTAAATAATAAATTTAATGGTCAAATACCTGACCAATTTTCTACCCATCTTACCCTAACCCCATTAATTATATGATGAGATAAACTCGTTTAACGCTGTTTCATATTACACTCTACTTTGATGGAATGTATACCCTGCGTTAGGCGGGGTCTTACTGTACATATTTTTTTATAAAAGGCCCAAGTATTAAAAAAAGAAAAATGTTACATGATTTTGTGCAGAAATGATTACTCTACAAGAAAATATACTATAATATAGAATATAGATAGGCTTCCTCACTATACATTTAGAAAAAGATTTAGAAATCTATTGGTGAAGTGAAATGTACAACATTCGCTCCCATAGTTGGTACCACTTAGCGATTGATGTAGAAAAATGTCTTTAAAATCAGCTTTTTATTTTATTTAATGTTGTCTGACAATAAGATTCTAATCAGTACAACTTAAGATAATTCGGGATTCGTATCAAGACAGTTAAAAATATAATAATTTAAAAAAATATGTGTATAATTTAAAATCTAGATAAATAATACTTCTTTCGATTAATTTAACTGTTAGTTAAATATATTTACACTTTAAACATAGATCATAGAAAACTTGGGGTGTTTTGCCAGGAGGCGGAGTTTGCACGCATTTATTATGCTTTGTTAATGATTAGTGAAGAATGAATTATATTTACGCAGTGGCTACGGTTCGGTCCGACCGAACCCGAGTTTTTTTTTTGGGTACCAGCCATACTTATTATTGCATATTTTTTTTGTTTTCGGGGCTAGTGTTAGGAATATGGTTAGGGTCCAGCTATAATATAGATATCACAATATAGCGGCCGAGTCGCTGCACTGAGCTATATAACAGCATATAAGTCACTGCACTAACCCTATTCCTAACCCTAACACAAGCCCCGAAAAAAAAAAAAATATGCAATAATAAGTATGGCTGGTACCCGAAAAAAAAATACGGGTTCGGTCGGACCGAACCGTAGCCACTGAGTCTGAGTGTGACTGAGTTATATTTATAAAGCTAATAATTTGTTTGGTGGAACTAAAATGTCATTACTATTGTAAAAGTTTTTTTTAATAAACAGACTACCCCTCTACGAATAAATCATGACATTATGATATGATCTATTCAAAATAATTTTTTACCGATAAATTTATCTATAGCATTAAATAACTTCCAAGGGCGCTGCCATTATTGAGATATGAAATTTCGTTTGTAGTTGTCGTAAAATAATAATATTAGCTCTTTTAGAATCAAAAGTACGGAGCTTAGAACACATTCAAGTCGTAAAAATTAAAGATAATATTTTCGGCTTGTCGTTCTGAAAGTGATAACAAAACAGGTAGTTAGTTACTGCCCCTCTTAGATTTGTTAAAATAATGTAAATTTTTTTTTTAACGTTTTACTTGACATAGTAGACTGTAATTTAGTGAAGCTACTGATTTTCTATTAATTCACGCAACACACAAATGAATGCCTATGTTTATTCCTCCCCCCAAACAGTTGCGATAATTATTTATATTAATATCCTCAGTATTCTGACTTCAATAAAATTAATAACTAGTAACTAATAATTTTAATGAGTAAATACATGTCACACGATTTATATATGAGTAAAGACTATAGAAATGCTATTTTTAAATTTAAAAAAGAAATTTATAATGAAGAACCCTTAATGTCAAGCAATTTAGTATTCAAAATATTTTACATATCTGATATTAAATGTTAGTTAATAAGTGGTAGTCTTAAATCAATCAATGTTATTAAAAAAGCCTTAGCTAAGCCTTAGACGTAGGGTTTCATTGAGATATAATTCATTTAGTGACATTGTTATAAGTTAATATAAGTTTCAGTAATATCATTTTACTATCTTAATTAACTTTATTGATATATTTAATAAATTATTGCTAACAATAATCTTTCAACATTTATATTAGTTAACATATCAACAAGAAATGTTATGCTTTGAACACTGCAAAGCAGCTATATGAAAAAAAGAAAATTGGCGAATGAACAGTTTTGTTTGGCGAATGATCAGTGTTGTTGTTCTTCACTGCTAAATATAAATGGATCCTAAATTTTGCAAAAAAAAAAAAGTTAAATTTGAATTGAAATAGTTCTACTCTGGATAAGATAAATTTCCTGGGAAGTGCTAAATGAGCTAAAATTTGGCAGGGATCCTGCTATCCTGGGAGAGAAACCCTATTGTCAACACAACTTCCTAAGGTTTTTTTTTTTAAGTAATTTATTTAAATTATGATATAAAATCACAAAACCATGTATTAATTATCTATCTATTGTTGTTTTAGTCCCAGGTCATATTTTAGTTTCAGTTTTTATTTCGTTTTTTCTGTAATAATTTTAGTTTTCGTCTTGTTTTAGTCTTGCTTCTAATTTTAGTTTTCGTCAACAAAAACAACCCTATATCTATCCAATGACAAAAACTTAGTCACCATATTAAAATTCAATCACTCAATGAGCCACCATTTCAGTTGAATGTATCCTTGCCAATGTTTATTTATTTTCAAGCTATTAAAATGAATATTGAATGTGATTGAGCTAATCATTGTATCATTTCATAACAATTTAAAAAGTGATCCTTAAATATTCATGAAAGTCTTTTATATTTATTTTGTATAGGCTAGGCTACTGATGACTTTATGGCATTGAGGCTGTTAGTCTGATCTGTGTTTTACAGTTTACAAGCTCATTCTCACAGGAGTGTAAGTTACATTGTAGTCTTGTCTTCAGCTGGGAGGTAGAAAGCAAGTACTCAACTGTCCACCCCCCCCTCCCCTCATAAGAGGGAAGCCAACTGGGCCCGAAGCTTTCTGTAATCTGCTATGAATAGAAACCTGAACTCTCATCAGCAGCCCTAGGCATTGAGGGGCCCTGTTGCTTTCCATAATCTAGTTTGAATTGACTTTACAGTTGGGAGAAGGGACCCCCAGAGTCATAGATTGTCAGGGGGGGGGAGTCAAAGATTTACTAGAGGTTGTCCCACAACATGAGTTACAGGCTTGTAATGGTATAAAGAGATTATATCCATTAAAAAGAAGTTGTTTTACAACTTAAGTATATTTATATCAGTGCTTCTTGGTAGAAAAAAAGGACCCATTGGGGCAGATGAAGTGTAGAATTTATTTGTTTCTATAACCTCGACATGTGAAGGGATTGTGTGGTTAGCACGACACCCAACTGCCTTTACTTACGCAACTTATATCATGTACCTATTTAAAGCTGGGTGCTTGTGGGACAACTTTTAAATAAATTTCACCTGGAAAAATGCTCATGGTTCTCTCTGAGGATGGAACCCAGGGCTCTCAGGTTGACAGTCGAGTATCTACACCACTCAGCCATCCATCCCACATTTTTTCTTGTCATATACATTTCATTATTATTGATCAATCCAATTTTTTGTTTTGATTAGGACTGTCCAGAATATGACATTTTTTTTAGTAAAATTTTACATGATTATATGTTTTTGCTAAGCTAATAGTATACAGGATATTTTTAAAAGGGTCTTTATTAACAGTGACCAGATTTTTTTGAGGTTCTCTCCAATGTTCCCTCTAAGGTGTGGTATGAATTGAGCAAAAAATTTTGTCTCTGAGCGACATTTTGTTTGAGGCCAAAATTTGTGAGCGATTTAAGCGATGTTCTCCGTCAGAGTGAGCGATCGTAGTGTAGTATGAGCGACGCTCTGAATTCGTGTGAGCGATCGCTCACGCGCTCAGCTTAGAGGGAACATTGGTCCTCTCCCTTTTGACCTCATTGATGTAATTAGGGTTATGAAAATTGACTGGAGACACCTTTCCTTTAAGAAAATGATTTCATTCATTAGTCTACATCTATTAAGTAAGTGTATAGGTATAGGTAAAACTGAAGTTTTACATCTTTCATTTTTATTGTTGGAAAAGATAAATAGTTTAAAAAAAAAATTTGCATTACTGAGTGTTAGAAAGAAATATGGATGATCAACTAGGGAAGTACAAAAATAAATTAATTTATAGTTCAAAAGTTAAAAGTTTATCTAACTGAAAAATTAAAACTTGAGGTTTAATAACTTAAAACTTTGTCTGCTATCTTTTAAAGTTCCAGTTGAAAAATATATACATTTACTTTTTTTTGCACTGTTAATATTAGAAAAAAGATTGGTTATTGTGAAAGTTATACTTTTAATAGGTAATGATACTTTTACAGAGCTGAGAATAGCACATTAAAAATATTTGATGATTACTGGCCTGGCGTCATTATGAACAAAATGTATGACTTAAAATCAGAATGGATGTAGGAAAATATATGCAGTTTATCAAAAAATGGGACAGATGGGCGTAAAATAGTACATTTTGCTGTCAAGTATATTAAATTGTAATTTAAAGTATAAGCACAATATGTTTAATTTTTTTTTTCAGTAATCTGATGAAGTAGATGACAATTTTTCTATAATGTTGACTAGAGCAGTAAAGGAATGGCTCTCAGAATATAAGGTAAGTATTTCATGTAAGATGCATTTTAGCAGAGATTTCTAAACTTACCAGGCAGTGAGGTGTTTTTTGCTGTGAATGTAGTGAAATTAATATCATGGTGTAAGCTGAATTTTTATTTTATTTTGGAGATATAATCATAATTGTTGTTTAGTCTCAGAAGCAGGTTGTCAGAAAACTTAGGGCTTTATTCAAATTTACTATGTCAATCACATTAATAAATTCTTGAATAAATTAAAATCATGCTCAAAAATATAAAAAAGCATTCAAATGCTTTAGCAAAAAAGGAATATGGGAAACTTTTAGTTTAAAAATACATATACATAAGTAACCAGCATAAATAAATAAAACTAATGGTCTGAAAGGTTACTGACTTCAGCCCTAAAATGTTGTTTATGTGTCCCTTTAGGCCATATTAGTGCTGATTCATGCAATAGGTGGGTGTGAACTAAACATGGCTGTGTGGTAAAGCTTTTTTTTAATTCTACAACAGCATAATAAATGTCAGCTATTTAATTCAGAAGTCATAACGTAATAATTATATAATCATGATAAATATTATCTCCTTTGCCAATTATCCTTGACAGGCCACAGACTAATGCTTTCCTGTTTTTTCTATTTTGGGCTGATTTGCCTAGTTTTGTTCCTTGTTCTCGCTCTTCATTTTAGATTTCATCATGGGAACTTATAAGTTTGTATAAGTTTTTTTGTTTTATGTGAAGGGTTTATTAGTCCAACGCTTACTCCCAAATCCATAGGATCTGGTGAATATGTTTTGGGAATCACAACCAATCTTTTCTCTAATTTTTCAAAGGCTCTGTGCAGCCAAAGCGATTGGCTGTGCAACTTAAGAAGGAAATTGAAATACTTGTGCATAACATAGGCTAGTAAACAAAATTGTGTGAGCTCTGGTGTAATTAGTGTGTGAGTGTGCACAGCTTAGAGGGAAGAGTGATCACAATAGAAGCAGCCATTTATTTGCCTTTTATAACAGGCTCTAGGCAGTATTTCATCCTCTTTGCATGCTGCTCAGCTGATATATATAACTGACTTGACTTAATTCCTTGAACTCCTTGTGGAACAAACGGCTTCTGCAATCACTCTCCAGCGCATTTTGTTTTGGTAGGACTTTTTCAGTTCCCCCCCATGTTTGGTTGCAACTTTTAATCTCTTGTTCACAAGACCTTCTCCAAGTGGTCTTTGGGTGGCCAACCTTTATCTGGCCTTGGGAATTCCACTGCAGAGCCATTTTTGCTAATAAATAAAATATGACTTAATTTTCATCATAAAACTTAGAAGATTTCATAAAAAAATGAGCACTTAGGAAAAAAAGAGCACTAAAATAACAATTTAAATATTCCTTTTATTAGCATGATTTTCTATTTGGTCGTTATAATTTAAGACCACATTGATTTGTAACTGTTTGTAACTCAAATGATCTAGCTATTATATATCAGCATTTTTAATAACATTTACACAGTTTTATTTTTGTTTAATATAAACAGCAATATTAACTTCAATACATCATCCCATTTTCTTGTTAGATTACATTATTAATAATACAGAGACCTTTCTTGCAATAGCATTAATATTGAGTAATTACTTGAAGACAATTAGTTGTGATGTTGTTTTTGATATGATTAAAACATTATTTTATATTTTTTTAGTTATTTATACAGAAATTTAAAAAGATGAAATAAGCAAACTAAGCCCCAACATATTTTTTTTAAATATAAAATTTTTTTTACAAAGCTTCACTTGAATGTATTAAAAAAAGAAATAAAGAAGCATAGATATAATTTTATATAGAGCTTAAAGTCTTACAACGGTAGTTTATCCCAGGATAGTGTTGAGGAGCCCCAGCACATTAAAAAAATCTACCGTGGTAAATAGCTTAATAAAAATATCGATTGGATTATTCATTTGGAAATATCCGAACTCCTTGGGGAATATGAGAATTTTTTCTCACTTTATGATTTCTAATTCAATTTTACTGGACCTGATATGTTTTCAAAAATCTCATGCAGTCGGTTAATTCATTAAATCGTCATCTGGAATTGAATCACAATCAGTAATTTAGAGCAAAACCTTTCTTTGTATTGGAATTTGCGAAAATTCACAGCGTCGTCCCAGCACTAGTTAAAATAAATTTTTAAGTCAAAGTCATTGACCTGTTACTCTACAGTCAATCCTGTGCTTTCCTTCCTGTGGGGGGGGGGGGGTCATGACATATGTGATGGGAATCTGTGATGAATGCAATGAAAGTTTCCCAACCTTGTGCTATAAGACAGTTAACCAAGTCTGAATTATTGAGAAGATTATTGGCTGTTCTCGGCCTATAAAATACACATTTTTTGCACTTGTCTTGTTTGGTTAAGAGAGAATTGAAGCTTAATGTATTCATGTGTTATTATCAGTGAAGAAAATACAAATATAGCTTGGCGTCAAAAATAGAAATCAAATTAATTATCCTGTTATAGAAGGCGTGGGGACTTTGAGGCCCAGACTGGTGGAATGTTTGTTTAAGTATTCCTTTCATACAATTTGCAGAAAGCCCCTCCCCCCCCCCACCAAAGTTGTTAGCAACACCACTGGTCTTGTGAAATAAAACCATTTGCAAACTCTTTGAGTAAAGCAAATATCTTTGTCACTTTCTTCTGATTGAAAGCATATTAGTTATGAAGATATGCATGAAGAATGTGGTGTTTATTTGTTGAGTGTGCTGTAAATTTTACTTGTAAAGTCTGTTTATTAATTTGGGCTAGTGCAGAGACACGTAACAGTTTCTGCAGGTGGGGCTGCCTTGTTGGGGATGGGGAGGGAGGGGCAACACAAGCACACATCTGGGCTCCCATTCAGTGCCGTAGCTAGCTTAACTCGCGCACAGGGCACAATACCTTTTTAATACCTTTTTAGCACCCCCCCCCCATTCGAAAACCATGTATTATTATATAATATACCATTTTTGTGAGTAGCGCCCGGGGCATGATACCCACCCTCCCTTTGCCCAGCCATCGCTATGCCTCTTCTCCCATTGGGTACAGTCCAGTAATCTTGTGGCTTTGGCGGCTGTGAATGATCAAAAGATGTCCTCAGTTAATGAAAATTGTTAGTGTCTGAAGATTAGCTGGCGTGTGTCAGAGGCCCGAGATTAGCATGCAGGATTCCTGCTGTAGTTCATGGATTGTGAGGCTATACATGTACTGATATTCAGTATATACTAGTGTTAAGACATTCCCATGCATCTTCAAAGTGTTGGATGATTCCCTAACTATCATGTATTGATATTCAGTATATAGTAGTGTTAAGACTATTCCCATGCATTTTCAAAACGCTATTGTTATTCGACCAGCAAACTGGAATAATAATTTTATTTTCCGCCGACCAGCAATAGATGTGCGCATGCGCGACTTGACGGACTCGGACTGCATATTATTGCATGTTTTTTGTTTTCGGGGGTTAGGGTTAGGCGCAATATCTATAGCCGGATCCCGGAAAAAATAATACGGAGTCTGTCTAGTCGCGCATGCGCAATATCTATAGACAGACCCCTATAGATATTGCACATGCGCGACTAGACGGACTCCTAAAAAAAATAACATGGAGTCCGTCTAGTTTATTAGTCCAACGTTTCTACAAATGGGCACATCTATTGTTGGTCGGCAGAAAAAAAAATAATATCAATCCAGTTTGCTGGTCGAGTATAAACTACGTTTTCAAAATGTTGGATGATCGTCAGTTTTCTCATTGTTGCCTTTTAAAGCCTAAGATCGAACGTTTTCTTGGACTCTATTGAAAAAATCTATTTATTGTAAAACTCCCACGCTTGGGTGCCACCTGTCTTGAGATCTCTAAAAATCCGTAACAACCCTACTAAACAGTTTCAAGCGGTACTTGGATGAAGTGGCTGCAGAAGAGCAGAACGATGCAGTTCTTTGAGTCTTGTTGGTTAAAGGAACTTTAAATTTAGTTTTTAATTAAGATGAATACGTTTTCACCAGGATCTTACGTTTATAAATTGAGAACCTTTCAAAATCTCTAGCTCCGTATACTTTCCTTAAATTAGGTCTGGTATCCATTTAGAGCTTAATGAGATGTTGTATGGGCTGTGAAAATGTGAACCTGAAACGTTCACACCTAATGCAATGGCATGAAGGAAAAAAAAAAGAATGCAATGTTTCACTGTAAATAAGATTTTTTTTTTACTTGAAACTGTTTTGTAAGCTCTTGATAAATAATAAACTCAGTGTTAAGTATCTTTAACTTAAATTTTTTTTTCAGGGCTTGACAGATTCAGAGATTTATTCCTTTGCTTGCAATCTTTCTGTCAACGAGGACTTAATAGCAGATTTGTTTGCTTTGTTTGAAACTCCTCCATTCAATATACAGGTTAGTGACTTTTCTTTTTACCTTTATTATATTACAGCACTGGAATATATGTCGTTGTGTTTAGATTGGTTGAAATGTTTCACAAAATAAAGTAATTTCTTTTGTGTTTTATTTTCATTTTAGATATATATTTTTTTAGTGTTTTTTTTTTTCCTTCATAAATTGTATGTCTTAACGCAGATTGTTTATAACTGGTCTATCCTCTTAATGTTAGCTTGACTTGACTTGTGATTATCTGCATACCGCATTTTATAAATCAAGATGTACAGAGTCTGTTAAACCAATTTGTTCCTGTTCACAGCTGTGCCATACACACAAAATATTAACAGGTCTTTATTAAGTGAACCAATTAACAAACAAACAAACAAACCCAAAATCAAGCAGCATGTATTAAAAAGTTATCCTTATGGAAAGAAAAATCATGCTACACTTATTGAATTTATCAAGTCTTATCTTGGCTGTTGAGCTGAGAGTAATTAGTTATTGGATTTTGTTAATACAGTATCAAGAAGGACAACCCTGGGCTTCCTCATCATGCATAATTATTGATTCCCCCCCCCTTCTTAAAATATACATTGCCTAGCCTCCCTTACTCACAGTTCATAAAAAAAATGTGTCAGCTGTTAAATATTCCAATTTCTTTCTTGAATTATAGCAGAAAAACAAATCCTAATCTTTTTGTTAGATTATGATTGGCTGTTTGAGTCGGTGGAATACATGAACATTTAAAACATCGTATGAGGTAGTTCAGTCATGCTTCTAATTCTTTTCAAGAACCTGTTTGAAATTTTCCTTTTCTTAATAATTTAAACTGGAGTAATATACCTTTCTGCAAACAATGTTTTTACAGCAGATAGCCTCAATTATAAAAGAAAATCGAGACAAAAAACTATCATATTTAATACACTTTTAAATTAAATTATAATATTTTTAAAGATAAAATCAAAGAATCTAAAATTGCTTACATAAAATGTACAAATGGCACAAGTAGAAGCGGGAGGAAAATGATAAATATTTTTAGTTCAGTGTTGTAACTTTAGTGCCAGTTTATTTTAGTTAATCATTTTGTACAATTCAGCACTACATGTGAAATATTTCAAAATTTTAACTTACATTTTTACTCTTACTGTATTTTCTTCACCCATGACTGATATGTTTTTTTTTTAAAAATTAAATTTATAAATCAAAACAAAAACTAAAAGCTAGCCATTATACTTCATTTCACTAGGTATGGCTGGCATAAAGGTGACCCAAACTTGTTGCAGAAAAAGCACACACACACAGAAACACACAAACACACACACACAAACACACACGCTTAGTGGTTGCACTGGGCATTCCATTCATTTCTCAAAGCTGATACATTAGCTTAAAATTGTATTTAGATTTCACGTAGTTTTGGTCTTGTGATGCTACAAAAGTTTGAGTGTCATGTCTATTCCTTTCCAGCTGGTTGGACTATTTATTTCTCAATTGATTAATTCTAAAATTCATGTAATAAAAAAAAGAAATAATTATAAGGTAAATGTTAATAAGGAAATATGTGGGTATGATGATATAGTAAAAAGTCAGTAAATTTTCCTTATCCCTAAAAGGCCCTTCAGGGTAGATGAAGTGTAGAATTCCTCTTGTTTCTTCAACCAAGCCAAATAAATGGATTGTGTGGTTAACACGACTCCCAGCTGCCTTGACTTCCCTAATTTAAGTCAGCTCCCCGGTTAAAGTTGGGTGGACTTTATTGATTTTAACCAATTTTCACAAGGACCTGGAAAAATTCCAGAGGATCAAACCCAGGACTCCTATATTGACTGGAGTACTCTGCAAGCTCAACAAATTTTCAAAACTTTTGCAAAATTTGACTGGTAATTCTGTAGTTCACATAAAGTTTTTTTTTTTGAAAAGTTGAATTTTCTAATTGCTTAAAAGGACAGCTTTAATTAATTAGAAACTGCAGCAGGTAGCAAGTGATTCATTTCTATAGGATCATTAGATGTACTGAAATCTTGACACTAAGCACATAGCAAAGAACATTAACCTGTTTCCTTTATCCAGCCCTCTGGCAAAGTGAGCTGATGACAGTTTCTACGAGATTAATTCTTGGGCTCCTCGTAAGATAGCAGGTTAATTATTGAAATGTGACATCCGTAAGACAATAGTGCATCTCTGGTAGAAATATGTGCCACATTTAAAAAAAATCTTTTTTGTTTGATTAAAGAAAACGTTTCTGAGATAATTTTATTTGCAGCAAGATATTTATTTGTAAAAGTAAGGTTTTTGTAAAGAAAAAAATGCATTTAAAACAAAAAAAGAGTTGAGAAATTTCATTGTCACATACTTTTTGTGTAGCTAATGTTTATGTCATATGTTGAATGCCTCCTTATTACAATAGTCATAAAACAAAATAATTTAAGTATTTTATTTTAAGTAATTGTTTACTGAGTGAGGCTGTGATTAGTATAAAAAAAAAGAAACTATTTTTATTATTAAGTTGGGTGAACTTTTTCTTGTGCAGTTTCACCATTGCATTTTTTAATTGAAGTGGAATGTCTGTTGGTGAACTTAATACATTTAGATTTAGCTTGTGAACCAAATTACCAAAATTAATGTAAGATCCTTTTTTTCCCCCTCTTTTTTTCTCTATATTAAGAGCTATGGAAGCAGCTAGAATAGTAAAATGACCTTTAACTTTTCTGTCTTATGTGGTAGTTTCACACTGGACTCTGTTATCACTTGGATACTTGGATCTGGCAATACCTAGATTGTACCATACTCATGTAAACAGTTATTGTCCCTTTTTTGCTTGCATGGCTGAGCAGCAGTCTCTGCATATTTCATCAAGACTTGTATTGGTTCGACAGTGAATCAGGAATCAACGTCACATCTTTGCAGAGTGATCATCAAATGATTTTGATTCCAATAATTTGATTCTAGTCTAAAGTATATTTTAAAAGTCTTCTGCATGTTGATTTTGTTTTAGATCAGCTATGTATGGATTTTTTATAGAACTGTCTAAAATGACTCTTCCGTGATCTGCTTTTCATGTGATCGGTTTTTCTGTGGGTCCTTTTGAGTTGCGAAGAAAAATACATACAATATTTTAAAAGTTTTAAAAGTCTTTGTGAATTAAATGTTCAATATAAAATTGTTACAAAAATAATTATTTTGTAAATACGAAATAAAAAAAAACAAAACAAACAAAGTATAAAATTGTCTCCAATTTAATTTACCATTTTCCACCTTGGTGTTATGGAGTCTGTGGAGTCTTTGGAGTAATTTCACATCTTTGTGGCACACTAGACTTATTATGAAATCTGTTTTTAAACAACGCAGTTGTCCAGAATAAAAATGATAGAAGTAAAAGAATACAACTAATTTGAAAGCATTGTGCACGAACCCGATTATAATTTGTAGAGCTTTATTACACTCTAACCGTGGTTCTTGCCATTTGATCATTCTACAAAAACAACAGCAACATTTGTTGTAAATATGCACTCTACTATTCTCTGTTGAAATTATTTTTTTTCTGAAAATTAGACCCAACATTATTTGAATAATTTTATTTTAAATTAAAGTGGAAATTCCCCAATAAATAAAAAAAAAAATCAGTTTTTAAAAATGCTGTTAAATTTTTCGTGCCTTGTGAATAATATAAATTTTTTTTAACATGAATGTGTCTACATTTTGAAATGTTCCTGTATTTTAAATCCAAGAAACTGTTTAATGAAGACATAAGTTTTTTTTTTCTGTATGTTTGTTTGGTGTTATGGTTTGCATATTTCATCCTCAGCTATTTAAGATAACTCTCTTGAACCAGATGTTGAATACATTATTGGATGATATTGCTTGATGCTTCCCGTATCAACTCTCTATCAAATATCCCATTTAAAGTTGGTTCTGCAGACGATTTGTAAATTTTTAGATATGTATTTATTGTGCATTCTACTCTTTAGAATGATATAATAAAGTCAGTGTCCTTAATAGAAGCTTGCTTACTTGGGTAAAAAAATCATGCATAATAAATGCTGGTGTGTGCAATGAATTAATGCTGGTGTATGAGGTCGAATAATTAACGCTGGTGTATGAGGTCCAATAATTAACGCTGGTGTATGAGGTCCAATAATTAATGCTGGTGTATGAGGTCCAATAATTAATGCTGGTGTATGAGGTCCAATAATTAACGCTGGTGTATGAGGTCCAATAATTAATGCTGGTGTATGAGGTCCAATAATAAATGCTGGTGTATGAGGTCCAATAATTAACGCTGGTGTATGAGGTCCAATAATTAACGCGGGTGTATGAGGTCCAATAATTAATGCTGGTGTATGAGGTCCAATAATTAACGCTGGTGTATGAGGTCCAATAATTAATGCTGGTGTATGAGGTCCAATAATTAATGCTGGTGTATGAGGTCCAATAATAAATGCTGGTGTATGAGGTCCAATAATTAATGCTGGTGTATGAGGTCCAATAATTAATGCTGGTGTATGAGGTCCAATAATTAATGCTGGTGTATGAGGTCCAATAATTAATGCTGGTGTATAAGGTCCAATAATTCATGCTGGTGTATGAGGTCCAATAATAAATGCTGGTGTATGAGGTCCAATAATTAACGCTGGTGTATGAGGTCCAATAATTAATGCTGGTGTATGAGGTCCAATAATAAATCTCCAATAATTAGCCATAGCATTTAAGCTCCAGTTATTAGTGCTAGTGTAATTCTGTGATGTCTTCATTTGGTTAGGTTTATATTTTGATCCTGCATTGTACATGAATCTTCCCCTGTAGTTGAGGCTTCTAAAAAAAAGGCTCTTTAACCTCAATAGTTGAGGCTGCATTGACCACATGGATATCTTTGCCCTCTATACTTGAGGCCTTCTTGACTACGCAGGTCTTCTCGCCCCCAGTAGTTGAGGCTGCAGAGCCATTAGCGGTGAATGGGCGTGGCCGGTATTCGTACCAGCTACCTCCACCACCGCCCACAGCTTAGCCACATATGTCACCTGAGCAGCTCAGTGAAAGCTAAATTGTGTTGTGTGTTTTTTTTTGTATGTGTTTCAAATTTAAAGCGTTTGATGGCCTTTATTTGAAGACATGTCATCTAATACATAATCGGCTAGCCTGGGGTACGTACGTGTGTATAACTTCCGTGGCTAAAAATAGACTGGGGAATTTGTAAAGATGGTCAAAGGGATACAACTCAATTATAAGGAGTCACTCGCCGGTCCGGGTACCGGGCCTTTGATCTAGTTGAGGCATAATTGTGTCAGAAGTCAAAGTATTGAGCCGGTTTCCCCCCATCTAACCCAAACCCACAATAACCATAAATCTTTTGAGTCGAAGTAATGGGTTTAAACATAAGAATGTCTGTGAGCCTATCAGCAGGCTTTGGTGGAACGGCGACTGATGGAACCCAAGGAGCGTTGTGGTACAGATAAGTGTCAGGCTATAGGCCCCCCGGGGCATTCAGTGGTAAAAGCTCAAGTCGCCTCTGGTCTCGCTGTCTGCCATTTTTAAAAGCCGCTCTCTCTGTAGTCGGGCTTGTTTAGTTCAAGATCTATGTTCAAAGATACAGAGAGAATTGGGTATTCATCATAATGTTTGTTTGGCGCAAGTGTGTGATATTTACCTGGGGAGATTTCATTTCGTCTGATCTTAGGAGCCTCCAGCATCACCTGTCACACAGCTCCGTCATAGCTATTAATTAGATGCATCATCGATTCTCTTTGCAATTACATATTTAATTACAGTGGACCGTATGTCTGCGAAATGTCATCAGTGTTTTCATATAAAGTTTGTCTTATCCCCCCCTACCCCCTCCTTCTATCTCCCACAAACCAACTAATGTATTCCCCTGCATACATATATATAAGCTTTTAATTAGCTTCACTTTCTGTGGGTTTGCTGGCTCGGATCGCGGGTCCTAAAATCTTGTTAACTCAACTACGGACCTGCTCTAATTTAGTGAGAAGGCTAACATTCGGCACACGTTTAGATTCTGCACGTCAGCGCACCATTTTTTTTAATGATTTCCGTGAATTGACATCTTGTAGAATTACGAAGCTAATTATTACTTTTTAATTAATGGTTATAATGGGAGATGAGAACGTCGAAATAAATACGAAGCACAAGTAGCGGTGCAAAAGTGCGCCCAAAAAAAAAATAGTGAAGCTTTTTTTTTTTTGTTAGTCCAATCAAGACTTGCCTAATTAATTGAATTATATTCGAAACTAAAAAAGTATAGTAAAAAACAACAAATACCACAGCAACATATATTAAAATTTAGTTAAAACGGTAAAAATGTGTCGTTACACTAGTTGATAAGCAGCAATACATATTATATAAATAATCCCTACATCTGTGTGGTGGTCATCCTACTCTTATATTTATAGGGTGTGGCTTTTGGAATAGGGTAGTGGGGGGGGGGATAACCTATCGGCATCGCATGGCCTGGGTTGGGGGGGTCGTCTGCGGACTCGTCTGCGAACTAGGCTTTCGGGAACCCCGTGGAGAGTGGAGAGAGACATTGATTTATTTGTGGGGGGAAGGGGAAGTCACAGGCAAAAAAAACTGCTTGGGGGGGGGGGTTGTGTGGTTTCCAATAGCAACATATTTGGAATGAATCGTCACCGGAAAAACGGGGCGGGGGGGATTTGGTGATTTGGGGGAGGGGGGGGGGCTCTAGACTGTCACCTGTTTTGGCAGTGTACAGTGAAATAACGTTATTATCGTAGTGCTCAGCGAGTTTTTTTTGAAACCCATCCGTTAAAAATATTTGTTTATGCGCGCCCCCCCCCCCCGTATCCTTTCATGCTCTGCGCGTTATCTTTATTAATCTCACTTCAATGCTGGGTAACGCCCCGAAATTTCACCGCTGCCCACATTTTGTTATGGGTGGGGGGTGGGTGATAATTTTACGCCTGTTTCGCTGATCCCTGCTCTAGACACCAGCAGGTGAGTAGAGTGTAATAGAATATAATCTGTACAAGTCTACGTCATCAGAGCCGGTCTTGTGGATGGGCAAAATGGGCGTTACCCCCTATTGTCCACTTTCCGTCCAAAAACATTCATTACAAATTCACATACAGTCTTGATGCCATATTGGCTTTGACAGACACTTAGCCATATTCAAATATCCGTTACAGTCTCTATCTAGGTCCCCCCCCCCCCACTGACCTGTGAACGGCCGCAAAAGTTCTGCTCTGCTGTCTCGCACCACTACAGGATATCATTGACTAACACAATTTCAAGATGTACACTAATTTATAAATGATCCATGCGCAGAGTTACTGATTTAACTCGTTCACTTACATACAAGCGACACACACGTCAGCTGTAATCAGTATCTGCATATCAGCGACGACACTATTTTTTTTTTTTAAATCTTGAAAAAAAAAACATGACATTCCCCCCCCCCTCTCGTTTGTTTTGGATATTAACTAATTGATAAAGACCCCGTAGATTTCAGCTCCTTTATACAATATAGTTTCATTAAATATTTTTTTATTTAAATCAATAAATACTTTCATCTCCCTTCTGCCCATCAGCTGAAATTCAGTGGGTCTCAAACTTTCACGCTTCCGGGGACTCAACGTTTGGCAACCGGTGTTTTTTTCTTTCGCGAGCCACCTGATAGAGAAACTAAAGTGTCATTGATTTGTGTAGACATGCAGATTTTTTTTAGATTGACAAACGTTACGTTTTGTAACTTATGGAGAAATAAGAGTTGTAACTTACGCATAAGTAGACTCTCTCCACCAATCAATTGTTGATAGAGATGTTGTTTTTTTTTTTTGTTAGCGACCCACCCGAAATTCGCCCTCCATTCACCGGTGGGTCGCGATCCCCTTCCCCCCCCCCCCCCCCCCACTTTTTGAGAACGCAGTGGCTACGGTTCGGTCCGACCGAACCCGTGTTTTTTTTTCGGGTACCAGCCATACTTAATATTGCATATTTTTTTTTTTCGGGCATATTTTTTGTTTTCGAGGCTTGTGTTAGGGTTAGGAATAGGGTTAGGAATAGGGTTAGGGATAGAGTTAGGAATAGAGTTAGTGCAGTCACTTATATGTTGTTATATAGCTCAGTGCAGCGACTCGGCCGCTATATTTAGATATCTATATTATAGCTGGACCCTAACCATAATCCTATTCCTAACCCTATTCCTAACCATAATACTAGCCCCGAAAACAAAAACAAAATATGCAATAATAAGTATGGCTGGTACCCGAAAAAAAAAAATTTGGGTTCGGTCGGACCGAACCGTAGCCACTACGTTTTGAGAATCACTGACTTAGCAGACGATTAGTCTAGTGGACTGGTTTTACTTTTTTTGTACGGGCGATATTATTATTATCATTTTTTTTTTGGTCCCTTTTTTTTTTTTAAATTTTGTTCTTTTTGAACAATTGAGTGTGAACACAACGGTGTTACATTGTTTGCCGGCGGTCTAAATGAAAGCATTCCTTGTGTTGAGGGAGATGAAGTAGGAATCAATAATTACACGGGATTATTCCCCTCCCCTCACCCCCCCCCCCACCCCCTTGTTTTGTTGAGTAAATTGAATCTCCACAAAACTATCATGTCCCCTGTTTTTTTTTTTTTTTTAACTTTCTTATTTAAATTTCTTTTTTTTTTCCCCCCGTTTGTCACTGGAAAACGTATCTCGTTGCCATGACACAGATATCGATACAGCCCACCGCAGCAGTAGAAATCACATGGCAGAAAATAGTATTGATACCGCCCCGGTACTCGAGAATGATATTTAAGTTGCAAAAAAAAATAAAATCCCTACCGGACTGGGGGCGGGGAGGAGTGCTTGGACCCCCCGGGGGGTGGGCGGGGAGTTTAAAGGTGGGTTTGGGATTGGGTGGGGGAGGGGGTGGTGGTTAGGCGAAGCTTTCAGAATCAATATGTAATGATGGTTGCCTGTTGTTAGCACACACCGATTATCCGTGCAATTGCCAGTCTGTTTCTATGTACTCGCACTGTCTTTAACGGCTTGTTGGGTATCGATCCCGGCCACGGCCACAACATTTCAAAACTACAGGGAGGAGTTGAAATAAAGTAGAATAAAGATGACAGTGTGGAAATGTGAGGTGAAATTGTCATAAACAGGGGAGAGAGATGGAGAGAGAGAGAAAGAGAGAGAGAGAGAGAGAGAGAGAGAGAGAGAAATTGATCAGAGAGAGAGAGAGAGAGAGATGTATCAAAACACTTTTGTTTAACTAAGTGCGTGTGTGAACTTGAGAGATAGATAGATAGTGAGAAATAAATAAAATAAAACTTATTTATTTAACAGAAAGTGAGAGGAATAGAGTGGAGATAGAGAGACAATGGATATAAAGAGAGAACTAGAGATGGGAATGAGTGACGACATATATAAAGAGAGAAAAAGAGATGAGTTAGAGAGTCGATAGATATAAAGAGAGGACGAGAGTTGAGATAGAGAGACAATAGATATAAAGAGAGAACTAGAGATGAGATTGAGTGACGACAGATATAAAGAGAGAAAAAGAGATGAGTTAGTGAGACGATAAAGAGAGGACTAGAGTTGAGATAGAGAGACAATAGATATAAAGAGAGAACTAGAGGTGAGATTGAGTGACGACAGATATAAAGAGAGAAAAAGAGATGAGTTAGAGTCGATAGATATAAAGAAAGAAATGAAAACATAAAAAACCTTTAGTGTGATATATATATATATATATATATATACATATATATATATATATATATACATATATATATATATATATATATATATAGAGAGAGAGAGAGAGAGAGAGGGAGAGAGGGAGTGGAAGAGTTGGAGAAAAAAAAAGAATAGCCCTATAGATCAATCGATAGATAGATACCCATAGAGGAATCAAAATACTTTAACAGAGAGAGAGAGATCAATCAGTATTTACCAAACACACACACAAACACACATGCACTAAAACACACACATATATGTATAAACACACACACACACAAACACACGCACAATGCGATGGATGCATTACCAAACGCATACATTCACAGAATGTGGAAAACAAAGAGAAATGTAGATCAATGGAGACTTAGGAGTTGGGTAGACGGATAGATGTACAGAGTTGGCAGTTGGTTAGACGGATAGATGTACAGAGTTGGCAGTTGGGTAGACGGATAGATGTAGAGAGTTGGCAGTTTGGTAGACTGATAGATGTACAGAGTTGGCAGTTGGTTAGACGGATAGATGTAGAGAGTTGGCAGTTGGGTAGACGGATAGATGTACAGAGTTGGCAGTTGGTTAGACGGATAGATGTACAGAGTTGGCAGTTGGGTAGACGGATAGATGTACAGAGTTGGCAGTTGGTTAGACTGATAGATGTACAGAGTTGGCAGTTGGGTAGACTGATAGATGCACAGAGTAGGCAGTTGGTTAGACTGATAGATGTACAGAGTTGGCAGTTGGTTAGACGGATAGATGTAGAGAGTTGGCAGTTGGGTAGACGGATAGATGTACAGAGTTGGCAGTTGGTTAGACGGATAGATGCACAGAGTAGGCAGTTGGTTAGACTGATAGATGTACAGAGTTGGCAGTTGGTTAGACGGATAGATGTACAGAGTTGGCAGTTGGGTAGACGGATAGATGTACAGAGTTGGCAGTTGGTTAGACTGATAGATGTACAGAGTTGGCAGTTGGTTAGACGGATAGATGTAGAGAGTTGGCAGTTGGGTAGACGGATAGATGTACAGAGTTGGCAGTTGGTTAGACGGATAGATGCACAGAGTAGGCAGTTGGTTAGACTGATAGATGTACAGAGTTGGCAGTTGGTTAGACGGATAGATGTACAGAGTTGGCAGTTGGGTAGACGGATAGATGCACAGAGTAGGCAGTTGGTTAGACTGATAGATGTACAGAGTTGGCAGTTAGTTAGACGGATAGATGTACAGAGTTGGCAGTTGGTTAGACTGATAGATGTACAGAGTTGGCAGTTGGGTAGACGGATAGATGCACAGAGTAGGCAGTTGGTTAGACTGATAGATGTACAGAGTTGGCAGTTGGTTAGACTAATAGATGTACAGAGTTGGCAGTTGTGTAGACGGATAGATGCACAGAGTAGGCAGTTGGTTAGACTGATAGATGTACAGAGTTGGCAGTTGGGTAGACGGATAGATGCACATAGTAGACAGTTGGTTAGACTGATAGATGTACAGAGTTGGCAGTTGGTTAGACTGATAGATGTACAGAGTTGGCAGTTGGGTAGACGGATAGATGCACAGAGTAGGCAGTTGGTTAGACTGATAGATGTACAGAGTTGGCAGTTGGTTAGACTGATAGATGTACAGAGTTGGCAGTTGGTTAGACTGATAGATGTACAGAGTTGGCAGTTGGTTAGACTGATAGATGTACAGAATTGGCAGTTGGTTAGACTGATAGATGTACATAGTTGGCCGTTGGGTAGACTGATAGATGTACAGAGTTGGCAGTTGGGTAGACTGATAGATGTACAGAGTTGGCAGTTGGGTAGACTGATAGATGTACAAAGTAGGCCGTTGGGTAGACTGATAGATGTACAGAGTTGGCAGTTGGGTAGACGGATAGATGTACAGAGTTGGCAGTTGGTTAGACTGTTAGATGTACAGAGTTGGCAGTTGGGTAGACTGATAGATGTACAAAGTAGGCAGTTGGGTAGACTGATAGATGTACAGAGTTGGCAGTTGGTTAGACTGATAGATGTACAGAGTTGGCAGTTGGGTAGACTGATAGATGTACAGAGTAGGCAGTTGGTTAGACTGTTAGATGCACAGAGTTAGCAGTTGGGTAGACTGATAGATGTACAAAGTAGGCAGTTGGTTAGACGGTTAGATGCACAGAGTAGGCAGTTGGTTAGACTGATAGATGTACAGAGTTGGCAGTTGGTTAGACGGATAGATGTACAGAGTTGGCAGTTGGGTAGACGGATAGATGTACAGAGTTGGCAGTTGGTTAGACGGATAGATGTAGAGAGTTGGCAGTTGGGTAGACGGATAGATGTACAGAGTTGGCAGTTGGTTAGACTGATAGATGTAGAGAGTAGACAGTTGGTTAGACTGATAGATGTACAGAGTTGGCAGTTGGTTAGACGGATAGATGCACAGAGTTGGCAGTTGGTTAGACTGATAGATGTACAGAGTTGGCAGTTGGGTAGACGGATAGATGCACAGAGTAGACAGTTGGTTAGACTGATAGATGTACAGAGTTGGCAGTTGGTTAGACTGATAGATGTACAGAGTTGGCAGTTGGGTAGACGGATAGATGCACAGAGTAGGCAGTTGGTTAGACTGATAGATGTACAGAGTTGGCAGTTGGTTAGACTGATAGATGTACAGAGTTGGCAGTTGGTTAGACTGATAGATGTACATAGTTGGCCGTTGGGTAGACTGATAGATGTACAGAGTTGGCAGTTGGGTAGACTGATAGATGTACAAAGTAGGCCGTTGGGTAGACTGATAGATGTACAGAGTTGGCAGTTGGGTAGACTGATAGATGTACAGAGTTGGCAGTTGGGTAGACTGATAGATGTACAGAGTAGGCAGTTGGTTAGACTGATAGATGTACAAAGTAGGCAGTTGGGTAGACTGATAGATGTACAGAGTTGGCAGTTGGTTACACTGATAGATGTACAGAGTTGGCAGTTGGGTAGACTGATAGATGTACAGAGTTGGCAGTTGGGTAGACGGATAGATGTACAGAGTTGGCAGTTGGTTAGACTGTTAGATGTACAGAGTTGGCAGTTGGGTAGACTGATAGATGTACAAAGTAGGCAGTTGGGTAGACTGATAGATGTACAGAGTTGGCAGTTGGTTAGACTGATAGATGTACAGAGTTGGCAGTTGGTTAGACTGATAGATGTGCAGAGTTGGCAGTTGGGTAGACTGATAGATGTACAGAGTTGGCAGTTGGGTAGACTGATAGATGCACAGAGTAGGCAGTTGGTTAGACTGTTAGATGTACAGAGTTGGCAGTTGGGTAGACTGATAGATGTACAGAGTAGGCAGTTGGGTAGACTGATAGATGTACAGAGTTGGCAGTTGTTTAGACTGATAGATGTACAGAGTTGGCAGTTGGTTAGACTGATAGATGTACAGAGTTGGCAGTTGGGTAGACGGATAGATGCACAGAGTAGGCAGTTGGTTAGACTGATAGATGTACAGAGTTGGCAGTTGGTTAGACTGATAGATGTACAGAGTTGGCAGTTGGGTAGACGGATAGATGCACAGAGTAGACAGTTGGTTAGACTGATAGATGTACAGAGTTGGCAGTTGGTTAGACTGATAGATGTACAGAGTTGGCAGTTGGGTAGACGGATAGATGCACAGAGTAGGCAGTTGGTTAGACTGATAGATGTACAGAGTTGGCAGTTGGGTAGACGGATAGATGCACAGAGTAGACAGTTGGTTAGACGGATAGATGTACAGAGTTGGCAGTTGGGTAGACGGATAGATGCACAGAGTAGGCAGTTGGTTAGACTGATAGATGTACAGAGTTGGCAGTTGGTTAGACTGATAGATGTACAGAGTTGGCAGTTGGTTAGACTGATAGATGTACAGAGTTGGCAGTTGGTTAGACTGATAGATGTACAGAGTTGGCAGTTGGTTAGACTGATAGATGTACAGAATTGGCAGTTGGTTAGACTGATAGATGTACATAGTTGGCCGTTGGGTAGACTGATAGATGTACAGAGTTGGCAGTTGGGTAGACGGATAGATGTACAGAGTTGGCAGTTGGTTAGACTGTTAGATGTACAGAGTTGGCAGTTGGGTAGACTGATAGATGTACAAAGTAGGCAGTTGGGTAGACTGATAGATGTACAGAGTTGGCAGTTGGTTAGACTGATAGATGTACAGAGTTGGCAGTTCGGTAGACTGATAGATGTACAGAGTTGGCAGTTGGGTAGACTGATAGATGCACAGAGTAGGCAGTTGGTTAGACTGTTAGATGTACAGAGTTGGCAGTTGGGTAGACTGATAGATGTACAAAGTAGGCAGTTGGGTAGACTGATAGATGTACAGAGTTGGCAGTTGGTTAGACTGATAGATGTACAGAGTTGGCAGTTGGGTAGACTGATAGATGTACAGAGTTGGCAGTTGGGTAGACTGATAGATGCACAGAGTAGGCAGTTGGTTAGACTGATAGATGTACAGAGTTGGCAGTTGGGTAGACGGATAGATGTACAGAGTTGGCAGTTGGTTAGACGGATAGATGCACAGAGTAGGCAGTTGGTTAGACTGATAGATGTACAGAGTTGGCAGTTGGTTAGACGGATAGATGTACAGAGTTGGCAGTTGGGTAGACGGATAGATGTACAGAGTTGGCAGTTGGTTAGACGGATAGATGTAGAGAGTTGGCAGTTGGGTAGACGGATAGATGTACAGAGTTGGCAGTTGGTTAGACGGATAGATGCACAGAGTTGGCAGTTGGTTAGACTGATAGATGTACAGAGTTGGCAGTTGGGTAGACGGACAGATGCACAGAGTAGGCAGTTGGTTAGACTGATAGATGTACAGAGTTGGCAGTTGGGTAGACGGATAGATGCACAGAGTAGGCAGTTGGTTAGACGGATAGATGTACAGAGTTGGCAGTTGGTTAGACTGATAGATGTACAGAGTTGGCAGTTGGGTAGACGGATAGATGCACAGAGTAGACAGTCGGTTAGACGGTTAGATGTACAGAGTTGGCAGTTGGTTAGACGGATAGATGTACAGAGTTGGCAGTTGGTTAGACGGATAGATGCACAGAGTAGGCAGTTGGTTAGACTGATAGATGTACAGAGTTGGCAGTTGGTTAGACGGATAGATGTACAGAGTTGGCAGTTGGGTAGACGGATAGATGCACAGAGTAGGCAGTTGGTTAGACTGATAGATGTATAGAGTTGGCAGTTAGTTAGACGGATAGATGTACAGAGTTGGCAGTTGGTTAGACTGATAGATGTACAGAGTTGGCAGTTGGGTAGACGGATAGATGCACAGAGTAGGCAGTTGGTTAGACTGATAGATGTACAGAGTTGGCAGTTGGTTAGACTGATAGATGTACAGAGTTGGCAGTTGGGTAGACGGATAGATGCACAGAGTAGGCAGTTGGTTAGACTGATAGATGTACAGAGTTGGCAGTTGGTTAGACTGATAGATGTACAGAGTTGGCAGTTGGGTAGACGGATAGATGCACAGAGTAGACAGTTGGTTAGACTGATAGATGTACAGAGTTGGCAGTTGGTTAGACTGATAGATGTACAGAGTTGGCAGTTGGGTAGACGGATAGATGCACAGAGTAGGCAGTTGGTTAGACTGATAGATGTACAGAGTTGGCAGTTGGTTAGACTGATAGATGTACAGAGTTGGCAGTTGGTTAGACTGATAGATGTACAGAGTTGGCAGTTGGTTAGACTGATAGATGTACATAGTTGGCCGTTGGGTAGACTGATAGATGTACAGAGTTGGCAGTTGGGTAGACTGATAGATGTACAAAGTAGGCAGTTGGGAAGACTGATAGATGTACAGAGTTGGCAGTTGGTTAGACTGATAGATGTACAGAGTTGGCAGTTGGGTAGACTGATAGATGTACAGAGTTGGCAGTTGGTTAGACTGATAGATGTACAGAGTTGGCAGTTGGGTAGACTGATAGATGTACAGAGTTGGCAGTTGGTTAGACTGATAGATGTACAGAGTTGGCAGTTGGGTAGACTGATAGATGTACAGAGTCTGCAAACGAATAGTAATTTATTTCTATCTATCTGTCTGTCTGTCTGTCTGTCTGTCTGTCTGCCTGCCTGCCTGCCTGTCTGTCTGTCTGTCTGTCTGTTTGTCTGTCCGTCCGTCCGTCCGTCCGTCCGTCTGTCTGTCTGTCTGTTTCTCTGTCTACCTGTTCGTCCCCCGCCAGTCCGTCTGTCTATTAGAATATATCTACCAGTGTGCCTTCATGTCTGCCTAGATACTTATTTTTTTTTACACAGCTTCTTGTTCAAGTGGCCATTCCGTCCTCCGTGTTGTATGTCTTTCCGCCCATCTTTAACCTTCTTTCTGTCATTTCCCCCGTCCATCCATCGACCCCCCCTCCCCCACGATCGCCATTCTGTCCCAGTGTCTATCTCTCTTCCCTCCAGTTCGTTCGTTCGCCTGTCTCACCGAGGTTATTTTTCTTCGTTTTTTTCTGTTTAAAAAAAAAACCACTTTTTTTTAAATATACGGGTATGCAATAACATGAACAGACTGCGCGATTCGCTAAGGCGAAATCTCCATGTTTAAAAAGCAATGGCTGTCGTTTGTGTCGTGCTTGTTGTGACAGACAAACAAACAATTTTGTTACAGTTTTTCGCCGCCGTTGCAAACGTTGCGCAATGCAAAATGAAGTATTTTGTTGCTGTGTGTGTGTTTGTGTGTGTGTTCAACAATGACACTCTAGTTGTTTAGTTTGTGTCTATCTTGTGTGTGTGTGCGTGTGTGTTTCGATTTGATAAAGATCAAGTGGCATCAATCTGAAGCTTTATCCAGCGGGGTACATCAAAAAATGATAATTAAGCAAAGGGCGTGCCTAGGGTGGGTCCAAATTCGAAAGTCCCCCCCCCCGGGTCCCCAGCTTGAGAGGGGGGGCTCAATTTTTTTACATTAAATATTAAGTACATTATCTCATGTCATGGTGTGTGTGTGTGTGTGTGTGTGATGTCCCTGTAACGATAAGATGAAATCTCTTAGATCCTATAAACTACTAAATGGGACGGTTTTTATGGTGCCCTTCTTTCAACCCCACCATAGACGATAGTGCAATGGCCATGGAGGCACCACGGGAGATATATCGGGAACTTGAACCAAGACCTGTAAAATTTCCTTGGTCCTCACCGGAGATGGAACCAGGTACCTTCAGGTCGACAGTCGAGCGCTTTACCGCACGACCATCCGTCCCCATGGTGTCCGATGTTAAAATGCAAGGGCCCCCAAAGAGACCAAGCCCGTCCCCCTGTGCCCACTTATCCATAGGCTCGGAACTGTGATTGAGTAGATTCTACTTTTTCAGTTTTAAGTCTCTGTTTCGACTACTAGCACTGCACCCCCAGTGGTTGTTGCCAGATTAGCGATTTCCCTCCAGTTTGTGCGGTTATTTTCGGGCATCGGGGGGTTAGCCGATAGGAGTAAATTTTGACTTTTCTTATCACTTCTACTAGTTTGATGGGTATTTGGCGGTATTCTCATTGAGTTTCGGGTTTTTTTTTTTCTTCAAAATTACCCCCCTCCCCCCAACCAACATATGGCTTTCCCAGTGTTGACAGTGGTGGGAACATTAGAAAAAAAGGTCCCCTCAGTAAGCAATGCCCCTTCTAGTTGGGTTGATTGAGGATTTAGGATTTAAACTCTGAACCATAAACATGTCGCGCGTGTGTTTTTGTTTACGTGGGTGACTAGCAAGATGCTGCTCTGTCCAGCCCACACAATGTTCGCTGTACCGGTGAATAGTTTTTCCCAACACATCATTGACGCATACATCAAAATAGACATCTCATATTTTGATACTATTCAGCCGTCACCGTTTTTTTTCTTCTTTTTTTGGAATTAAACGACCAAATGTGCTGGATGCTGTACCGTACGAAACATTCCGTACGAAACCTTCCGTACGAAACCTTCCGTACGAAATATTCTTTTTACAATCATCTCGAAACCCCCGGCCCCCGCGCCGTGTCCACAAAGTAAAAAAAAAAGAAGAAAATATCCAACGGTAATAGTAAGGATTCTGTTTTGTTCCTTATCCCCCCCCCCCCCCCATGCGGTGAGTTATTTAATTAACTGTTTACTTCATAGGGTGGAACTTTTACTACGACGTATGTAATGACACTGATGTTCTTGGGGATGTATTGGACCCATTCTACTCTTGAAACATACATACACAAACACACACACAACATTACTGACGAACATATGCAGCTTTAGTTTTGAAGATTTTGTATTTTTGTATCTGCTTAATGTACTAATCAAAAAGACATTTCCTGGTATTGTTTTTTTTTTATTGCAGCTATTAAAGAAGTCTTTTGTGGCTGTAGTTTTGAAGATTCTTTGTTTGTGATTGATTTAGTTTTTTTCTTCTTCTGTTTATTATTATTGTTTTCAAACCGATCAAAAGACATTCCCCTTGTGAATTTGTTCTCTTATTTGGTTTTGCTCTGTTTACTTAAATGATTTTGTTCTACTTATTGACCTAGCGGGTTTGTTCTATTTACTAATCTGGTTTGTTCTATTTACTTATCTGGTTTGTTCTGTTTACCTATCCCTCCAGGAACTGGACCCAGTCTGCCACCAACTGTACGAGTTCTACCGGTCGAAGGAGGTGAAGCTTCAGCTCTTCGCTTTGCAGTTTGTCCCAACGTTGATATGGCTGTACTTGAGATGTTTGAGCATGGGGCAGAAAAAGGTAAACACTTGTTGTCTTTTTTTGTGTCTGTCTATACGTCTGTCTGTATATATGTCTGCCAGCCTAGTTTGTCTGTCACACATACGCACACGCACACACCCTAGGGGCATAAAAAAAAGGGTAACACATTTTTTGTTTCCTATGTTTTATCTGATGCACCTATCTGTCCGTCTTTGTATGTATGTCTGCTTGTATGTGTGCGTCTCTCACTCACACACGCTCTAGCAAACGCACACATATATCAAAATATGAAGGCACGTAACAAATTGGATTCAGTGGACATTACAATGTACAGCTTTTAAATGTCAAGTGTGACCTTTGGCCTTTTATCAGGGGGTGGTGGTGTGTGTGTGTGTTGAGGGGGGGGTGGTTGGGTGGAGGAGCAATGTTGTCCCCTCTTTTCTGAAGGCTTTGGGAGGCACAAGACATTGGCTGCGCACATCTTTGGAAGGGGCATGCACAGTTTAGAGAGATTACTGGTGTAGGGGGGGCAGCCTTAACACTTGACAGGGGGGCAGGTTTGGTTCACTGGTTCACATGTTTTACCTTTATACATACATACACACACACATATGGAAATGTATACACACACACAGTGCCGCCGAGAGGGGGGCAAATGCCCAGGGGCCCGGCGAGTTTTAGCGTGAGTTTTAGGGGCCCGTACTAAGCTGGCCAATCAACTTTTGAAATATTATTATCAGCACGGGGGGCCCGTGACGGCCCTGCTTAGGGGCCCGAAATTTTTGTCGGTGGGCCTGCACACACACACACAGATGGTGTGTCAGATGGCAGCCTAAACACCTGCCCCCCCCTCCCCTCCGTCCCTAAAACTATTTAAAGCCCCGTTTATTTCCGTACTGTGCTAGAAAATGACTTGGCTGTTTGGAGGGAAAGGGCGCTCCAGTCTGGAGACGCCCAACAAACTTCTTATTCCCCCCCCCCTACAGCTATTAAGTCCATTCTAAGCCTATAGTATGTATATTTCCCTTGGTTTTAGCACTGATTTATGGGCCCTATGAAAAGTCATCTGTTTATATAACTTTTTTATTTCAAGCCTGGGTTATGTCACCCCGATGCCTTTAAAACATATAAAGTTGATGGTGCCCTCTCCCTCTCTCTCTCTCCGCCCCCCTTTCTATTTCATTCCGAACCGGATGCATTGCGCAATAACACACATTGACCTATGACCTACAGACTTTGCATTAATTATCGATCCGCTTTCTTCTTCTTCTTTATTCATTTTTCTTAGATGTGTTCCACAATTAACATTTCAACAATCAACTTTAGATGAAGTGTTAAACGGGGGCAGGCTGGAACTTAGAATCTGTATTTAAACTGAGGCAAAATAAAAAAAAAAAGAGACGAAATTAATTGAGGGGATTAAATGATACGAGACAAAGCGTACAATCAATATATCATTTTAGTAGTTCTAAAACTTTGGCAGCAGTTTTTTTTTCCAGCTATCCAACTGTAAAGAAAGTAAAAAGAAAAGAAAACATAACAAAACGATAGAAGAGATAAAAAAAAATAACTATTATAAAGTGTGTATACACACATATATACACTAGATCGAGCAATAGGGACTATTTTTTGTGTCACCCACCTCAGATTAGCCCGCGACCCACCGAGTGGGTGGCTACTCACAAGCTTTGAGAACCACTAGATAATAGAAACTTAAGTGAGAGATGATCCCTGCGGACAATTTTTCACACACACGGTTTCCTTCTTAGCTCATTGTCCAAGTTAAAAGGTTGAACGCTTACAGCTTTATATATATATATATATATATATATATATATAGTGGATTCCACTTAATTGGGACACCGTTTAATTGGGACAGCCGCTTAATTGGGACAAAAAGCCTCGGTCCCGATGTGTCCCAATTAAGCGGAATCGACTATATATATATATATATATATATATATATATATATATATATATATATATATATATATATACGGGAAGGTCATTGTGATGGGCCGGGCTAACGAGTCCTAATCAGGGCCGGGCTAACGAGTCCTACTCAGGGCCGGGTAAACGAGTCATACTCAGGGCCGGGTAAACGAGTCATACTCAGGGCCGGGTAACGAGTCCTAATCAATAATAGACCAGGGCCGACGTGACAGTAAATAGTGTTATTTGTAAAGGAAATAAAAGCGAAATGCAACATTTTAGTCCAATGGATTGGAACCCTTCACCTCTGAGCCCCACCCAAGTCATTTGTCGTTATTGCCTCCACCCATATATATATATATATATATATATATATATATATATATATATATATAAATATATATACGCCCACACACAGTTTTTCATAAAAAAATATATTGTCCCCTCTCCCTCATGTCTTCCCGCCCCATTTTTCCCCCCAACCTAGCTCACCTAACTCTCTAAGACAGTTTCAGTATATTAAAATACCAAAGGATACTAACAATAAGCTATTCTCCATTGTCAGACACTAACGGACACATAGAACAATGTAACAATGTCGGCCTCCTTAACTCCATTCTCAGTTTCACGCCGTCCGTCTTTTTAGTTGATGAGTGAATGTCGACTGCTGCGTGTGCGCGTGTGTGTGTGATCGGGGCCGCCGCGAGGATGGGGGGGGGGAGGAGGGGAAATCCTAACCGTTTGTCATGGACTCCGAGCCCGGGGAGGGGTGGGGGTGTCCTTAACTTATTTTTTTTTAAATGTATTATTAATTTGTGCGTGTGTGTGGGTAAAGGGGGGGCAGTTGACATAGTTTTTGTCATGGGCCCCAGGTTTTTCTGTAGTCGTCACTGGTGAGACGGTATGTATGTGTCTCTGTACTTTAAAACAAACATTTACGAACGAACTCACTTGTACAAAGTCTGTGCACAAGTCCTTGCTATTACCTACAGTTATCATAGCTAGAATATCGTGCAATTGTGTTTAATGCCAAAACCACCATACAGCCCGTATCCCCCCCATCCCATCTATTGGTTTTAAAACCTACATAGCGCCACTAAGGGACAGTTCCCCTCCCCCTGCCCCATACTTCTTTACCCCAACTCCACTGCCTACATCACCGCTGCAAGAGCCACGGAGGGCGTAGAGTCATGACATAGCCAGCTTTCGATCAAGTCACCGGCACCCGCTTTACGGGAAGGTCATTGTGATGGGCCGGGCTAACGAGTCCTAATCAGGGCCGGGCTAACGAGTCCTACTCAGGGCCGGGTAAACGAGTCATACTCAGGGCCGGGTAAACGAGTCATACTCAGGGCCGGGTAACGAGTCCTAATCAATAATAGACCAGGGCCGACGTGACAGTAAATAGTGTTATTTGTAAAGGAAATAAAAGCGAAATGCAACATTTTAGTCGAATGGATTGGAGCCCTTCACCTCTGAGCCCCACCCAAGTCATTTGTCGTTATTGCCTCCACCCTACTTCCCACTTATGGAAATCATACAACAGAACAGCATAGCACTGTGTCACAGTATAGAAACTATGTGGGAACAAAAAAATAGTCAGCGGATGAAAGCTAATTAATTATCGAATGGACCGTATCAGCTGTGATCGCGACAGTTCGCCCCTGCCCCACACTCAGTTCTAATGAAGTGAGTAATTTTATTGGCTTGGTTGTCGCCGTTTTTTTTAATCATCTTTGTCAGGACAGTGAAAGTAGGTCAGGGTGTAGGTGAATGTAAGTTCAAGCTTTGGGACAGTTTAATGTAATTTGATATGAGATGGGGGAGCAGAAAGGGAGACAGAACCCATTAACTTTAACGAGGTAGGGGGACTTAAGACAAAGAATAGTGTCAAGGTAGAATTCAGGAAGAGGCGTAGACGTGGGTAGGTTCATGAGTTCAGGTTAGGGCTGCACTACAACTAAATCAAGTCAAGAAACAAGGTGTCAGGGGGAGAATTCAATTAACATTAGAAGTGCGATGTCACGTTTATTCTGCTAGGTTCACCAAACTTTTAATTATACATTGAATGGGGGTGGAACCAACAAGCAAACGGCAGATGTGAGAATGATAGGATGCTTTGTCCAGCTAGTCTATATAAGAGAATGTAAAGTTAGTTCGGGAGGAATTGTTGAGAGGAATTGTTGAGCGTAGATCGTCCGTGTTATATAGTTTGTTAGAGTGTTAGGTAGACTTGTTTGAATTGATGAACTTTGTATTGGAGATAGGTTATGTGAAGAAGTTGATAGAAGTATTACTCATTATTCGAGGATTGAATTTATTGATCATGTTGTAAAGTATTTGTGACGTGTATTACATTCAATAAAGCGATGATCAGTGTCATATTTGTGTCAACTTGACTTTTATTGAAAGTGTTTGTGCGATTCAGTCTATGTTTATTGTGAAGGAAAAATAAATAGAAGAAAGAAGTAATAAGAAAGCACAATCGCCATCTCTGACAATCTTCTTCGACGTAGCCGTGGTTGTCTGTCTCTTCAAAGCCCATTACTCTTGTCTTGTTGGAATCGTTGTTTGACATGTCACCCCGTAGTGTCCATCTATATCTATATCTATCTATCTATCTATCTATCTATCTATCTATCTATCTATCTATCTATCTATCTATCTATCTATCTATCTATCTATCTATCTATCTATCTATCTATCTATCTATCTATCTATCTATCTATCTATCTATCTATCTATCTATCGATCTATCTGTCTGTCTGTCTGTCTGTCTGTCTGTCTGTCTGTCTGTCTGTCTGTCTGTCTGTCTGTCTGTCTGTCTGTCTGTCTGTCTGTCTGTCTGTCTGTCTGTCTGTCTGTCTGTCTGTCTGTCTAATCTGTCTGTCTGTCTGTCTGTCTAATCTGTCCAATAATTTTGTTGAACTTTGCGGTAAATTTCGGAAGCCGTTCATCGCTACACGTATAGCCGAGAGTTTACCGTATGACAGTTATTTATAGAAGAGTGATTCAGGGCTGCTGCCATTAGGATCACTCATTGAACTCGAAAAGAATTTCACAGATTGAAAAAAAAAAATCAATCCGTCTGCTCGAAAGATGACCAGATTTAAAAAAAAAGTCCGTAATTAATGTTTCATTTCTGACAAAAAAAATAATAATGATAATAAAAAAAAACAATACAACAACGAAACCCGCCATTTTAAATAAAAATCTGGCCTTTCGTTGGGGCTTCATTGATTGTATATTTGTGTTGACCCAATACTGTTGTCATGGTGTGAATAGCCATTGAGATTAGCGCTGGGTTTGTGTGGTCATTAAAACTGGTCTGGGGGTTATTCAATGTTCCGCATGCCCCCCCCCCCCCGCCTCTCCCGACAATTATTTTATAAATCTTAACACCTTCGACGTATTACCGGCTACAGTTTCAGCTGGACACTGCTATATCCTATCAAATAATAATAATAATTTTTTTAACGCCGCCATTGCCAGCATGGTAGGGTGTAGTGTGCCTACCACATCAGCATTGTTGGCGGCGCTGATGCACTTTTGCCATCCCTACAGAGCGGCGGGGTGAGTGTGGCCTCTATCATCTGCAGGGATGGCAGAAAGATGGGTTTTAATCCTTGCCCAAACTGGCCAGACCAGCAGGGTGTGTGTACTGCCGATCGGCCAGAATGGCAAGGAACGGGGTTTTTCCTGCCACTCGGACAGAGGGGAGGGTGTAGTGTGCCTGTACCCTCAGCCCGAAATGGCAGGCTGCGCAGGTGTGCTTGAGTGGGACGGAGTGGAAAGGTGTTGTGTGCCGACCACATCCGTCACCACCGCCAGGTTTGTAAGTTTTGTAATGCATCTTGTTGTCTGACGGAAACAAAGGACGGTAAAAAATATAAGTATAAATTGTTTTGTACATAAAAATGGTCACAATTATTTTAAATGCTGTTACAGAATAGTGATTTTTAAAAAAAGTATAACTCGTGGTTTAAAAACGAACCAAGCTGGTTAAAATATCAAGCAAAAATTATTTTAGTTTTACCCTTAATCGATATGGTCGCTTGAGGGAATCGAATGGACACATCAACAGACATATATATATATATATATATATATATATATATATATCTGGTGTGCTTTCATACGTCCTTTCTGTGGGCTTATAGACTTTTGATGGCGCCCATCTCTCCAAGTCAGCGGCTAATGATTGTAAATTACCAGGGATTGAACCCTGTACCCTTTGCACGTGAGTCGAGATCACTGTGGACTTCGCTATCTGTACGTTCTTTAAAAAAAAAAAAGATTATAATATTTCTCTGTAACAAAAAAAAAATATTCTCTATTTTTTAATTTAAATTTTGATAACCGTTTTTTATTAAATCAGGGGAGGCTACTTTTAGAGACAAAAACCATCCCCCCCCCCCGGGGAAGCCCTTGTAGTTTTATATTTCCGGGCCACCCATGTTGATGTTGTTTAACAGCGTCGATGATTTAACTGCGTGGCTACTTGGGTTACCTTACAGTAAAACTGTATTTAACACCTTTTATTTCTATTTAGTTGAGACTATATAAATACATATTTTTTGGGGGGTCTGAAAGCAGTTCTATTCTCGCCCACCCTTTCAATACTGGTTGGTCAACTTTAACAGAATGTTTGTTTCTCTCTGTAGAGTATTGATACGCGGTAGTCGGAAAAATTGGCTTATAAAACTAATAACGTAAATGAATGAAAAAGAAAAAAAATTCAAATGCATTCCAGGGGAAAGTTGATATTTTTTCATGATGATCCATCTTAGGGTATTTGTAAATGAACGTATTGGTTGGTAGCTGCACAAACGAAAGAACCAGATATTGTGACAGGCCGTTCGTGATAAGGTTTCTGTCTAGCCATTCCGCAACCGAGCCCGTTACTACCAGGTGGTCAGCCGAACACTCTACACTGCCCGGGCACCTGTGCCTCAAGGGAGTTTTTTTTTCTAGGTCCCGGTGAGAGTTGTTTAATGTCCCTCAAGTCCACCTGGCTTTAAATGGTCACCTGACTTTAAGTTGGGAAAGTAAAGGCGGCTGGGCGTTGTGCTAACCACGCAATCCTTTTATATGCCGTGGTTATAGAAATATATATGAATTCTACACTTCATCTGCTACGATGGCAATCTAGGGCTAAGGGAAATTAGCTTTTGGAATCCACCCCCACTCCTCATAAATTGATTGAAAAGATATTTTCTTTGTAAAGACTGCGATGTATGAATCTAAAAAAAAAAAAAGATGATTCTCTGATATGTGTTTGGCCTTTATACTATTCTGGCTCCGCGGGCCACAGTCACAGGGCCAGGCCCGTAGCCAGGTCAAAGTAAGCAGGGGGGGCACCAATACCCAGCAAGGGGGCACCTTAACTTTTTCTTTATTTTTTCCTCTTTTCTTCTTTTTTTAAGCGGGGGGGGGCACTCCATACCTAGCGGGGGGAGGGGGGCGCAGCCCCCCAGTACCAACCTTGGCTACGGGGCTGCACAGGGCTCGGAGGCTGGTCACGTAGAGCGCGTCGCGCTAGTTGAAAGAAATACGAAGGGCGCTTTAAAAGTTTAGTAGGTGTCGCGGGGGTCATTAGAATGCGGGCCCGATCTGGTTGCTGTGGGTTACGGCCTCAAACTCCAGTGAGTCAAATCACCTAAATATATCTTTCCTGTTGGGTATGAACAGAGGCGTAACTAAAGGGGGAAGGGGTTAAATTCGAAAGTCCCCCGTGGGCTCCAGCTCGAAGGGGCACCCTAATTTTTTTTTTTACATTAAATATTAAGTACGGATGGCCGAGTGGTGTAGATACACGACTGTCGACCTGGGAGTCCTGGGTTCGATCCTCGGTGAGGCCCATGGAATTTTTCCAGGTGAAATTTGTTGCAAAGTCGTCCCACAAGTCCACCACCCAGCTTTAAATGGGTACCTGACTTTAAGTTGGGGAAGTAAAGGCGGCTGGGCGTTGTGCTAACCGCACAATCCCTTCATATTCCGAGGTTATAGAAAACAGATGAATTCTACACCTCATCTGCTCCGATGGCCCGTTAGGGCTATGGGAACTTTATTATTTATTAAGTACATTATCTCATGTGATGGTGTCGAATGTCGAAATGCAGGGGCCCCCAAAGAAGCCCAGCCCCGGCTCCATAATCCCTAGGTTCGGCACTGGGTATGAAAGTAGAGCACTTAAAAACAAACAAACAAATAAACAAACAACTGTCCCATTAGTGGCCTACACGATGGCATCAACAGTGTTATCATCCCATCCTTACAGGGACTTTCAAGAAAATTCCCGAGTACGTAAATGTTGATGTCTTACAGGCTTGCCTATAATGGCCTACAACGAAAACAACAACAACAACGACGGGTAATTGGCGGTAATGCTTGTACCGCTGAGCAAGTGACAGAACAGTTTTTTTTTGTTGCTAGAAGATGATAACAATCGGACTATAAACATAGGTGTAGTTGGCTCAATACAGGGTAGAGAGGGACCGGGGGGGGGGGTGGGTGGGAGGTAACGATCGAGGAGTCAAACAAAGGAGGACTGGCGAAATTAGAGGTATTCAGAGGGACAGTCAGAACAACGTGACATACAGGACATGTAGACAGATAGATAGATTGATATAGAGTGAGGCGTATATATGAATAGTATCTAGGCGAAAGATAGAAATTTAGCGAGGCAGAGCTAAGATGTATAGATAGATTGATAGAGCGAAAGAGAGTCAGAAAGAGAAATAGGGCGATATAGATATAAGAGCACACTCACGCACACATATATAAATATGTAGATAGAGTTCGACTGTTATGTAAATAGATTAGATAGTTAAAGATATATAGCTAGAGATATATAGTTATATAGAGATATATAGTTAGTTTTTTTTTGGACGGATTTGTCGATATACAGATAGAGAGTTGAACAAAAATAAAGTGAAATAGTGAGAGAGAGATGTGGGTGAGGAAATGGATGGGATGCAGCTAACAGGTATGTTTCACCTGGAAGGTTACCATGGTAAAATGATGGGGGAGTTGATCTTGAGGGGAAATATTGATGACACGCACTGGAGATAGTCATTATTATGATGTTTCCTCCCCCCCCACCCCCTCTCTCGCGCCCCGTCCCTCGTGTCTCTTCTTGTTTCAACTGCCGCTAATTGATGCAGAACCATTCCGATCGATACTAAACCTATTGATTTGATCCTCCCTCCTCCTTCGCCCCTGTTTACCTCTCTCTCGACCAGCCTCACGGAGTCATAGTCCCCCCCCACCTCTGCCCCCCCCCTCTCTCTCCCTCTCCCAGTGGCGAATGTTTGTCAGAGATTTTGATATTAACACATTAGTTTCACTGGGTGGGGGGGGGGGAGGCGCCTGAAACAAACAGTCGTGCGGTTAATTACGGACTGTTTAAACTAGTCCACACACTCACACACACACACACACACACACAGATACAAACCCTCTTAGTATCTCCCTTCCCCTACCTCTTTGTTTTACATGTACATACATACAGATGTATCCAATATGTGAGACACAGTACAGTTTAAATATACATTACGTCTTTTTTCAAAAATTTTATATCAGAGCGTCTCCTACTTTATTTCATCTCCCGTGGTGCCTGGATGGCCGTTGCACTATCGCAAATAAGGGCAAAAACAAACAAACAACTACTTTAAAAAACCATCCCATTGGTGGATTTATAGGCTCGGTACCAAAGCGTCATCCTTTTTTTTTTTTACTGGGATGATCGCATTTTGTTATTCTCGACCCCAAACTATCCCCCCCCCCCACACAGAGTCATCTAGTTCACTCCCCCCCCTTAATCTGACTTTTTTTCTTAGTCTTTTTTTTTTTTCAAAAAAATTTTACCCCGCCCGCCCAACCCCCCCCCTCCCCCCGGCTCCCCGAGAACTATAGCGAGGATTTAGAGTTGCCCCCCTCCCCCGGCTCCCCGAGAACTATAGCGAGGATTTAGAGTTGCCCCCCTCCCCCGGCTCCCCGAGAACTATAGCGAGGATTTAGAGTTGCCCCACTCCCCCGGCTCCCCGAGAACTATAGCGAGGATTTAGAGTTGCCCCACTCCCCCGGCTCCCCGAGAACTATAGCGAGGATTTAGAGTTGCCCCCCTCCCCCCGGCTCCCCGAGAACAATAGCGAGGATTTAGAGTTGCCCCCCTCCCCCCGGCTCCCCGAGAACTATAGCGAGGATTTAGAGTTGCCCCACTCCCCCGGCTCCCCGAGAACTATAGCGAGGATTTAGAGTTGCCCCCCCCCCCCCCAAAAAAAAAAAACTGACCTAAATAGTAGGGACTGAATTGATATATCCTTCCCTACATTTTTTGATGGGTATTAGGGATGGGGGGCTGGGGGGAAGGGGTGGAAGAGCATGAGTATAGGTTTAACGAACTACATATATATATATATATATATATATATCGTTGAGTGGTTATTGTATAGGCCCCTAAAACAGTTGTTTGCCCGAGTGCTCATAATGATACGGCCCTGATTGGGGGCGTGGGGGCTCTTTGGCTGAGAGTAGTTCTACTAATGGGGGGGGGGTGTGTGTGTGAGGGGGAGATATGTAATCAAAATATGACGAAAAGGATTTTTTTTTTCGTCACAAACTATACATGTGTGTGTGTGTGTGTGTGTGTGTGTGTGTGTGTGTTTGTGATTTTGACGCTTCAACGTTGGTGTAGTCACGTGATAGGCGTTTGTTTAAGAGACGGGACACAACACTGGGCTGTGTAGCCGTTTGGCGGGGAAAAAGGGGGGGGGGTATTTAAATCTGTTAACAGCTTTAATAACTGCACCATCTGACAGTGCTAATGTCAACACAACGAGATTTTAAAAACATGCTCACTATGTATGTTTACACATATTGTCTAACACCCAAGTAATCTTCCGCATATTTTTGGCCACAATGTCGGTTAATTTGTAATGATTTCTACCCCCCCCCCTCTTCCCCACCTCCCTTTTTATTTTTAAATGTCCAATAAAAAATGTTTGAAATTCAGCTATTCGGAGTTCAGATATTTCATGTAATAGATACAAGTGGACGATCTTCCGAACGCCCCCCCTCCCCCGACTTGACTTATTTTATACAAACATTAAAATATTTTGTTGGTTCTTTCGTGCCTTCTCTGTAAAAAGCACTTCATTTTGATCTATTTTATGAGAACTTGACTTAAATAGCAAAGCTGACTTTTATGTTTTTTTTTTTCCTATTTTTTTTTAAGCCATTTCTTGTGATTTATTTCAAGTCCTTTTTAATATTCTCGTTGACTTTTTCCAAATGAAATTCTTCAATGCTGTTTCCCAATCCCACCTGAACTTAAAACCATAAAAAAAACCGAACACCAACAACTATATCTGCACGTATTGCTTTCATTAGTGTGTGGTGAAGAGTGAGGCAGCCGGACCGTGTGGGTGATCTGGTCTAACTGTCCATGCCGGTTTGCACTGACCGTACATCACTTGTGCTCCAACGCACACCGCCATCAACCTGAAGGACTGAAGCTTGCTAGTCGATTGGATGCAGGCCAGGGCATGTGGCTATGTCGTATTGGTGGAAAAAGTGAATTAGTTGAGCACTAAAGAGGATTGGTACAGCTCATGGATGATGATTACCTCCCCTTCCCCCCACTATTACCGGATTTCCTTTTTTTTTTTATCTTTCTGTTTCTCTTTCTCTCTCTGTCATCTGTCTTTCTATCGGACCAAGGCGCACGCAAACTTGTGAGGCCTAATTAACGCTTTTAGCTGACACTTTATTTTATTTTTAACTTTGTGTGTGGGTGGGTGGGGGGCGGGGGTTGGGGCGGTTAGCGGTGCGGTTAGCGGTGCGGTTAGCGGTGCGGTTAGCGGTGCGGTTAGCGGTGCGGTTAGCGGTGCGGTTAGCGGTGCGGTTAGCGGTGCGGTTAGCGGTGCGGTTAGCGGTGCGGTACGATTTCTTTTTTTTTTTTTTTGAAAACGAAAGGTAAACCGCTCAAACCCAATAAGTAAGCAAATAATGTAAATACGAAAATACGTGGGTACGATGATGCAGTAAAAAGTAAAGTCAATTTCCCTAAGCCCCCTAAAGGGGGGCCCATCGGGGCAGATGAAATGTAGAATTCATCTGTTTTCTGTAACCTCGGCATATGAAGGGATTGTTTGGTTAGCACAACGCCCGGCCCAATTTAATTTCCCCAACTTTAAACCAGGTACCCATTTAAGGTTGGGTGTATTTGAGGCAATTTTAACCAACTTTCACCAGGACCTGGAAATATTCCTTTGGTTCTCACCGATGATCGAACCCAGGAGTCAGGTCGACATTCGAGCATCTGCGCCACTCGGCCATCCGTCCCACTCGGTCATCCCTTTTTTAGAGGTCAGATAATCCAGAGCCGGATACTCGAAAGTTATGTTTTTTCCAATTTTCTTTCTTTCTAGTTTATCAGTTATAAAAAAGTAATATATATATATATATATATATATATATATATATATATATATATATATATATATATATATAGGCACTGGCTCCTCGACCGTCATGACGGTCGAGGTATTTTTTTTTACCTCTTCCGTCAAGCAAAACTTTGAGGAACTCTTATGATTTGAAGTACAGAATGAATGAGAACTCTTATTTACTGCAGACGTTGATGACGTCATTTACTGTTAATAATCGGAGATATTTTTATAATGGGAAATATTTGTATAATATTTATTTTTTTGTAAATAAATACGACTTTGAATTATTTCGAATTACAAAATAAGAATATGGGCATAAAACTAAGTTAAAAGGAATAAAACATAACCGAGCAATTTTTAATGATACGTTAAAGTTTTAGCTTTGTTTGAGTGATGTGCTGGCAGAGTGGATTAGGAACTGTGAGGTTGACTTACATTTATGCAGGCTATCCAGGTTCAATTCCTGACACAGACATTTATTTATTGTTTTTTTTTCCTGTACAAAATGCCATTTATGAAGCAGTTTTTTTTTTTTAATTTAATGTTGCCTACGGGCTATTAAGTGGTTTGTTATAGTCAGAAGCATGAAGAATAAATTAAAAAATCTGAAATGGATGTGTTTTTTTTTTTAATATGACTTCTTACAACTTTTTTAAAGAAATAATAAATAGTAGTATATTTCTAGCAACAACTAGTTCTTTTCATTATTGAGTTCATAATAATTGAAAATTCAATTTGGAGCACCTGTTTAAATATATGACTTGAAGTACTTAAGTACATTAATTTTCCCACATTTTTTTTTAAAGCTTATTTGCAGGAAACATCTTAATTTTATTTCAAGTCATGCAGAATAATAATTTTTTTATATTATTTATTAAAAAGTTGTGGGACGGATGGCCGAGTGGTGTAGATACTCGACTGTCGACCTGAGAGTCCTGGGTTCAATCCTCGGTGAGGCCCATGGAATTTTTCCAGGTGAAATTTGCTGCAAAGTCGTCCCACAAGTCCACCCAGCTTTAAATGGGTACCTGACTTTAAGTTGGGGAAGTAAAGGCGGCTGGGCGTTGTGCTAACCACACAATCCCTTCATATGCCGAGGTTATAGAAACAGATGAATTCTACACTTCATCTGCCCCGATGGCCTGTTAGGGCTCAGAAGGGAACTTTACTTTTATTAAAAAGTTACACTCGCAGGGAGTTCACTGAAAAAGAATAAAGGCCAGAGAAAAATAAAGTATCTTCTTTATTTGCCATCAATTTTCAGATAAACAAGAAACCAAGGGTACAATGGCAACAACAAAATAAATACATTGAAATACATTAAGTTTCTCCATGATTCATAGAAAATAGTCTAAAAATCTATGTCACTATATCATACAAACAATATTTTTTATCCAAGTCACTGATATCTGACCATACACAAAATGTTTTGTATCAAGCTTAAAAAAAGTGCACTCAATTAAAGAACACATAAAATGGAAAGGACATTTTATCCCAGTTTTAATAGTACTTAAAAATGTTAAATAATATTTCTTTTTCTAAGGCATATTAGCGCTGAATATTTCAGGGATTATGTGAGATAATAAAAGCAGTGACAAATGGACTATTATATACAAAAATATTTAAATAGATCATTTGAAATGAATTTCTATACACCACAAAGGCAGAATAGACTGCAAGAGAAATGCAAAAAGAAATATATAAAATGTTTTTCTCTTTTAAAATAAGAAAATTTTTAGGAATTACTAAAAATGAACATAAGTTTTTGCACCAGTGAAAATATTTTTGTAAAATTAAAACTAAATATGTTGAACAACGTATCCAAAAAAAAAGATGGTATGATAAGTTAAACTAGAAATAACATGTTGCCGGAAAAATTCACAAAAAAAAGAGCATTGCGCTCACTCAAAGGGCATAAAAATATCATGACTAATGTGTATTTAGAAGACTATCTCAGTATAAATGTAATCAATTGTAAATGGAAAAAAAATATATACCCCCTATCATAAAATATTCCATGAAATGATTCTTGCTGCAGTATGTAAAATAGAAAATACAGCATGCAGAGCATTTATATGGGTTTTAATTTAAAATTATGTGTGTTACAATAAAATGAGAATAAATGGTAGAAAAGATGCAAGCAAATTAATAGGCGTATTTAAACTAAATTATTGATACATAGCAACAAAAAAAATCAACTGATAGTAAATAGTTTAAAAAAAAACATGTAATGATTATAAATGCCTAAGTTAATTTAGTACTAAAGATTTATTTAAAATCTTTGTCCAAGACAAAAGGATATACAAGAACTAATTAAAACCATAAATGATTAAAATAACAGAAGTTTTAGGAAAATCAAATAATAAATAACACACAGAAAATAATAATCTGAACTAAACAGTGTTAATTTTGGCTTATGAAGTGAAAATTTAAAAAAATTAAGAAACATAAAAACAGGAAAATAAACTTTTCTATTATTGAATTACAACATATATCTTACATCTCCTAATTATCTTTAAAAATAAAAACTCGCACAAAATAACATTATAAAAAAAAACACTGAAATGTTGCAAACTTATATAAAATGAAAATATAAAACGAAAAAAAAAAAGGGTTCAAAAATATGTACATTTATAAAAAAAATTCTAAACATCATTTATACATTTGTCACAGAACCATTTTTTTGTGGGTTTTTTACTAATGTGAGCACATTTGAAATGGTACCATTCTAAGCAGCTTTCGCATTCTATCTTGTGTTCAGTAGCTGCATTTTTGTGACAGGTTGGGCACTGCCAAACAGCCATTTTCTTTCGTTTTCTTATTGATGACAGTAACTTTTTCCAGGCTTGATCTGTAAGGAAAGGTTTTAAAATGTCTGCCACAACATCTTGATTTATAAATGATGATGGCAAATCAGTAGGGCTAAGTTTGAGTTCCTCCACATCTACAGGCCTTGTTGGCGATATATCTTCAGGTCTTCCGCCTACAAGTAAATGACCCAGCAGCACTAAAAATACAAAATGAAAAAAATAGGTGAATTAGTTCAAGAGGCGGCATACAACATTTTGATAGATACAGAATGAAATGTATACATTGCATTATAATCGAACTTGGTTGTTATAGTAATTAAAATCCCACTTTCAAACATTATCATAGAAATCTGTCTATACAATTATATAAGTTTGAAATTCACTTACAATTTACTTTTTGTTGAACTGTCTTCTTTCCAAATGTCTGACACATTTTCTGGTGCTGTTTTTTCAAACCTAAAGCGTTTTTTTTACTGATGTTTTTGGGGCGCCCACGAGCATTGATTTTAGCTGGAAATTTAAGCTTGCTAATGGCCAAATGATTTGTTTTATTGCTAATTGTTACTTCTTGAGGCTGATTCTGTTCATTTACAGGTACAATGGACACATCTTTTTCTTCAATAACCACCTCATTTTCTTCCACAACAGTCCTATTATCTCCAACAATATGACTGCAACACTCTACTGGTGTAATCAAAGCTTCTTGGTTGGACCCCCAAATTTGTGCTAAATCTTGCAGAACCTTTAATCTATTTTCAAATTGTGATGTTCCACCTTCTGCTGCTAATTCTGCTAGGTGTTGGAGTAGACGATTAGCACGGCGAAACTTTTCGTTCTTGGATAATGGTCTGTCCACGCTTTTAACAGCTTTGATGTGGGCATCATCTACATTGATTATCTTGAAAACCCTGTGGTTTTCCTGCACTTGTTGCTTAAGCCATCTAGCAGCAATCCCTACCTCAGAAGAATACATTGATGATTGTTTGATCCTGCGAGCAGCTAACATGTGCTTACATGGTAGATTCATACATTTAAAAAATAAACAAATACAGTTGTTTTCATGTATTGGTTCAGTTTTTCCTTCCATTTGAGCAACTAAAGTTCCATTTTCAATATGGGTTTGCACACTTTCTGATAAATCAAACTGGCGCTTGACAAAAGTAAATGCGAAAGGTGTTATAGCTTCTCTGTACTGACTTTCTGTTAAAGAATATTCAGTTGCATTTACAGGTACCCGTTCTGTTGTATTAATATAAGCATGGTCTCTCTCTTGACGCATGCAGCCTATGACTGAGAGTATATCTTTAAAAAAAAACAGGCAATGGGCTTAGTAAATTTACAACTGCCTTGATCCTTCTGTTTACAGACTCCAGCCTGTTTGTTGTCTTTTCACCATAGGTAACATTTTGCTGTTGCCAACAGCGTACCCATTCTCGTCTGCATTCGTGCCAGTTCGCCTCCATGTAATGAACAACACTTGCAGGCATCAGTGTATGGAATTCGTCGCGAAGTTGTTCATATTCTTCTTCAGTGTTTGAGTATAACATTTTCTGCAATGCTTTGAGAGCACCCAGTCTTTGTTCATTGGTGATATTAAATTTTGTTATAGTGATTTCTCTACTCATGCACCGTAGAACGTGAAATATACATAAAAGGAGTACAACTTGCGGGAAAGCCTGTTGTATGCTGTCACGCTCAGTCATGTCTTTATCAGTAAAAATGGTTAATATTTTTGTCCAATTTTCATTCTTGCCCTTGAATATCTCCAGCATGCTACTAAGCATGATGAAATCTTCAGATGTTGTCAGAAACAAAGCAACAATCTCACTTTCACCATTTGGCCTAATAGCAAGTATGATATAAAGTGGCATTCGCAAGTTAATCAGCTTGTAAGTGGCATCAATTAGAAGCAACTCAGGATACAGTGAAAAAAAACGCTTCATTTCTGAATCTTGGTAAAAAATTCCAGTTATTATTCCATCTTCATTTGTTAACAGTTCTAGATCATGCCCTGTTTGAAAAAAAATTGTTTTTAATACTTCTAACTGAAGTGTAAATTTTGTATTTCATTGCTTTTAATTCATATGCTATTAAAAAGCTTATTTAATTATTATCAAGGCCGTAGCCAGGGGGTACCCCCCCATTCAATTCTAAAAAATCAAATTTTATTATAGAATATACTTCTTTATCATTGCGTTCCAATTTTTTCTTATATGAAACTCTCTGCACAACCCCCCCCCCCCCCCAAAACAAATCCTGGCTACGGCCTTGATTATTATTCATAACACTGCAGTTTTATGAACGAGTTTCGAAGAAAAAAAATATTTAATAACTGAATTTAATTTAGCGTTTATCTAAAAAAAAATCTTATAACATGTTGCAGAACAATATATTTTTAGGAACTCGTTCTCTTATGAAGGGTTGTGGGAGTGTGACACAGTTTTAAGAAATGGTAAAATCATTTGAGTAATAGATGTTATGGTCTACATTCACCACGATAAAAATATAATACGCTAATAACCAATAATAACGAACACTGCCAATGTATAAAAATTACCAACTAAACTAACCATTGCAGTCATCAAAAACAGCTAAAAGAGACTCCACCTTTTTGCCTTGCTGCCAAATTGTGCAAGTCTTTTAGGGTTATCTTCTTGCCTAATTGGAAGAAAACAATTTATATAATAAAAATCATGTATCCAGTTTATTTTCACACAGTGCTTCCATTAATTAATGATAACTGAGTAAAAAATAAACCAGGTATACGTACTATAACTATAAGAATATTACATAGTTGTGGTCTTAATATTTAATATTTTTTGACACTGCCTACCTGTTTCCTTTAAAATATGTTCTTTTATCAGCCATTTGTTTGCATGCATGCTTAACATTCGAGAAACATCTTGCTTTTCATTCTCATTTAGTTTCCTTCTTTTTGGTAGACTTTCAAATATTACCTAAATGCGAGAATATTAACAATTTTTTTTATTTGTACCACATACAGCTGTAAATATAATATGAATACGATTAAAAAAAATATTGAAATATATTTACCTTGTCTATCATATGGTTATGCTCTTGAACTATTTTGCTAACCTCTAATTGCTTTCCATCTGCTGATGCTTTAAACCACAATCCAAAAGGACAATCTATCTTGTAAGTACTGTAATAGAATTCTTGGATTAATGTTAAAGTTTAATTTTTCAATGTGGGTTTTTTTTTTATTTTCTTATAGTTAGTTATAAATTATTATATTAATTAATTATTTAAAAATGTATTATTTTTGAACCTTTGTTTTGGCCTCGTTCCTGTAGAATAACTCTTAAATCTTCTTCCACCATGATAACATGCAAAATGAATGGTGTAGTAGATTAGATCCTCTTTTAAATGTCTTTTCACACCTCTCTTTTGTGCCACATCAATTGTTCTGCAGCTTCGTTTGTACAATGATATAAATGAATCATTTTCGTAAGCTGTTATTTTTTTCTCTAACTCTTTAAAAGAGTCGAACCGATCTCCGATCTTTATCGCCATTATGCACGAACCGATCTCCGATCTTTATCGCCATTATGCAGTTTACCGCCAAAAAGAAAAATAACTTCAAATCATAAGAGTTCCTCAAAGTTTTGCTTGACGGAAGAGGTAAAAAAAAAAAATACCTCGACCGTCATGACGGTCGAGGAGCCAGTGCGATATATATATATATATATATATATATATACTTTTACGATCAGTTATTTATAAGGTGGTTTGGAATGCATGTATTTATAAAAATCTATTTTTGGGTTCATTTCACCCATGAGCAGTGCGATTGGTCAATAGGTAACAAGTTGAATAATTACAAGCTAAAGATACTGTCCACTGTATGGGTCTTTACTGGAATGAAGTATTGACACCCTAGGGCTATGTGGTTGATATTATCATTGGGAAAAATGTAAAATTCATTAAAATCAATCAAAAAGGGACACCCGACGTAGCCAGTACACTTAGACTTTTTTATTTTAGAATACTGTAAATAATAATACATCGTTTGACTGGTGAAGGTAGGGCCATGTTTTTCCTGTCACGGAGATATTGTCATTTCCTCCTTCAAAGCTTCGTGCGATATGCACAACTTGGCATTTTTTTTTACATGGTTTCTTAGGATAGACGCACTTGATGTGTTAATTTTTTTTCTTTATTTAGCTTACAGAGTGCGATTTTAGTTCTATAAATGATCACCCATAATTCATGAACGATGAAAATCCAATCAGCTATCGCAGTGGTTCTCAAAGTAAGTCGCGGACAGGAGTTAAGCGGGCCGCGACACAGTCTAAACGTATTATTATTAACTAGCTGTACCCTGCAAAACATTTGCATAGAGTTATATCCCCTGAGGCTCGATCGGCAGGCGAGGTTATTTTTTGATTTCGGGCAGATCCGATTTTTTTTTTCATGATTGTATTTTAAACTGGAATACTGTTATATTAATTATTTACTTTCGATTTAACGCAGCGCCCAAATGGCTATTATTATATTATATTGATTGAGGTACAGTTAAATATGTACACAATTACAACTCTTTTTCGTGGGACGGGTGCCCGAGTGGTGTAGATACTCGACTGTCGACCTGAGAGTCCTGTGTTTGATCCTCGGTGAGAACCATGGGAATTTTTCCCAGGTGAAACGTGTTGCAATGTCGTCCCACAGGCCCACCCAGCTTTAAATGGGTACCTGACTTTAAGTTGGAGAAGTAAAAGCGGCTGGGCGTTGTGCTAACCACACTATCCCTTCATATGCCGAGGTTACAGAAACATGAATTCTACACTATATCTGCCCCGATGGCCAGAGGCGGTTTTAATGGCGGGCGCACAAACGCCCCCTAGGCGCCCCACTTGTGAGGGACCCTAAGTACGACACGCGCGCCGCTCGTTTACAGCAAAGGCGTTTATATATATATAGCCCTAACGGGCCATCGGGGAAATGAAGTGTAGAATTCAACTGTTTTCTATAACCTCGGCACTTGAAGGGATTGTGTGGTCAGCACAACGCCCAGCCGCCTTTACTTCCCCAACTTAAGTCAGGTACCCATTCAAAGCTAAGTGGACTTGTGAGACGACTTTGCACCAAATTTCACCTGAGAAAAATTCCATGGTTCTCACCGAGGCTCAAACCCAGGACTCTCAGTTTGACAGTCGAGTATCTACACCACTCGGCCAACTATGATATTAACGCTATCATCTATGTACTCTAATTCCGGCCCCTCTGGCAAATTATAGAGCACACTGTGGTCCGCGGTTCAGAAATGTGTGCCCACCCCGGATCTAGATATTCAACGGACGTTCCGGACAACTTAATGATCGATTCACCGGGATACTACCGCCCGGCTGAAGGTCGAACTGCTCGATCCATGGACAAGCGCCTTGCCTCTAACGGTGTCCCGCGCGAGTTGCCCGATCGCCGAACCATAGCGAACCGTGGTCATTACAGCAGGCATTGTTTACCCTCGTGGGTCGCTGCCGTGTCAGAGTGCTGCGTGTGTAGGTGTGTGTGTTTGTGTGTGTGTATGTGTTGGAGCTTGCTGAATCAATTCATTAGGGTGATGACAATCGATTTTAATTATTAGCAGCACGGGTCAGCGGCCGGTCATGATTCCATGAATTATGGCCATTCGTTTTTTTTTTTTTAAATATGATACGACCACAATTAATATCTGATTATATAAACTCATGTTCCTAAAGTCGAGTTCGCATGACCCTATTGGTTTCCTGGGTCAGGTTTTAGAACATTAAAAAGAAAAAAAAATGTGTAATGGTGCTGAGTGGTGCTTTGGTATCAATTCCGGATCTTTATGCTGGAGCGCAAAATAAACTTTTAACGCTATACAACAGGGGCCGACATGCATGCTTTGGGTGACGGGTTTGATTCACAGCAGATGGTGATGAGGTAGCGCGCCGGGCTGTTAATCTGGAAGGTCTTGGGGTCGATTCCCGGTACTTTTTTCTTCGGGATTCTGCCGATTCCCTCCCCCCTCCGCTCCTCCACACTAAACAGCTGCCTTTCCATCTTAAAAATGAGCAGCTGACATTTGATGGGTAAAACCTAGGTGGATGGGCACATCTCATAAAATGGCACGGTTACCGAAAACAATCGAAAAACTCGCCCGTCAGTGGTCTATTAAAAGTTTTATAATGGAACTTTTTTTTTCTTTCCACGCCATCCAACTGACCACCACAACTTTTTCGCCGGACAAACACTTCCGGTGGACAAACCTAATTACGACGCTGCTGGGCGGTGATAATTTAAAAAAAAAAATTCTGGGAATGCTGACCCCCCCCTCACCCCCCCCTCACCCCCCCCCCCCGCACACCGTCTTACTTCCCGCTTTTCTTGTTCGTCGTTGTTCCATTTGAAATCCCACACCATTTCTCACAATTCCCATGTCAGTTTACTAACGATACGTAGTTTCGGTTTCATTTTGTTTCAACCGCGGATTGTTATTATTATCATTACTAGCTGTATCCTGCAAAAACCTTTGCATAGAGTTACATCCCCTTAGGCTTGATCGGTAGGCTAGGTTATTTTTTTGGTTTTCGGGCGGATCCATTTTTTCATGATTGTATTTTAAACTGCAATACTGTTGTATTCATTCTTAACTTTCGATTTAGCACAGAACCCAAATCGCTATTAATTCTATAGATTATTATTTTTTGCAAGAAAGAAAATAATTAAATGACTACGCCCTGATACACCGGTGACAACGTTTTTTGCTGAACGCTCTTGTACAAGATTCAAGTCTTCAAGACGTTCCGTTTCGCTCACCGACCGCACCCAGTTATTGACGTCTCCACAAGATGTGTTTGTGTGTGTGTTTGGGGAAGAGTGGAGGGGAGAAGCTGTGCTTACCTTCAATGGTGTGTGTGTGTGGAGGGGGACTCTCAAACTGTAACCACCCTATCGAGCGGGCTCCAGTTTCTCTTTCTCCTGGATCTCACAAGCTGTATAATTGTTTTTTTATCTGGTCGTTGACTCCGTTCAGAAGACTTAAACAACAAAAAATCACACTGAAATAACAGGGATCGAGGAGCTTTTAAACATACGACTCCACATGATGTATTTTTTTTCGCGCCATTTGTTCCCCATTCTGTGCGCTTTAAAAAAAAACAACAACAATCAAACAATCAAACAAAGTTTTAGTAATGTCTGCTCAGTTCTTAACACCCCCGAAGAATTCAATCTGTGTCCCGCTCAGCTTAACTTTGGCTCGATCCAACGACTACTGGGGACGTTTGGTCACTGGGGACGTTTTGGTCGTGCGGTAGAGCGCTCGACTGTCGATCTGAGAGTCCCGGGTTAGCACTCATTTGAACGTTTAAAAAAAAAAAATTCCCGCTGCTGTGCTATTCAGTCGTCGTCGCCCCCCCCCCCCAGTATGCCGTGGTTACAGAAACGAGAACATTCCTCACTTTATCTGACCCCCCCCCCAACCGATGGTCTTAAGGGCTTTAAGGGATGCCTACCCTTACTCCAGTGAACAGGTACAATTTTAAAAGCATGCTTCCGGTTTTCCTTGTGTATTTTTTAAATTAATATTTATTACCATACTTTGAGATTTATTGTTGTAAGGGGGTTACATAATAAAAAGAAACATATTTTTTTTAAGTGTGTTTGTAAGTTCTGACTTTTAAACTTTTAACCGAAATGAGCAAAGCAAGTTCAGGGTTTGGGGAAAGGGGGCGGGGGGGGGGAGACTCGTTTAAACGCCACGAGCCTACTTGCAACTTTTTTTGTGAGAACCTCTGCCAGGGCAGAACAATTCAAGGACTTACACTGTACAGTACTGGCATAAAGTTCTCATCCACCATCCCGACCCCCCCCCCCTTTTTTTTTCCACCGTTCTATTCTGCCCACCTGAAAGAGCTGCAATTACCCGGTTGTTTTGTCAATTAGACATTGATTGCTCAAAGCAGCGGTGCTTTGCTGCTGCAGAACCCCCCCCCCCCTCCCTCATCCCATCTCTCCACTTCCATACCATTCCCAACCCCCCCTCACACCGCATCCTACCCTGGTGTACCCTTATGGCGTATGTACGTCAGCGCGTGTATGCGACTGTCATCACACACCCCCCCCCCGACCACGCCCCACTAATTGTTTTCGTCTTACTTGCTATTAAGCCATCCTGAAGTTCAAATCGTTGTCTATTTCTTTTCTCTCTCTCTCTCCCCCCCCCCCCACCTTTCACTCTCCTTACATCTTAAAAGGTTAATATCGGTCTGCTCCTTATTTCCACACTTAATTGTTAGACATTTGTTGCCCCCCCCCACCAACCATTCCCTTCCACCCCTGATTGTTTCATTACCCCTCACCCCCTCACCCCTTCCACCATAACTTCTGGAAACCTTTAGGTCCCCGGCAAATTTCCTCTCAGCGAAAGATAATAACTCAAGTGCCGAGAGGTTTTTTTTTGTTTTTCTTCTTTCTTTCTTTCTTTCTTTCTTCGTGACTTTCTTCCATCCAGCACTTGATACACAGGTGACTGACATTTGGAGCGACACTGTTGTGTTTCTCGTCTTGCTTGTTTGTCATCGTTTTTTTTTTTGAATTCTTGAAACGTAGATTGTCGGTATGTGACATTACTAAAGGCACATAACGTAGATTGTCTGTATGTGACATTACTGAAGGCCCATAACGTAGATTATCTGTATGTGACATTACTGAAGGCCCATAGCGTAGATTGTCTGTATGTGACTTTACTGAAGGCCCATAGCGTAGATAGTCTGTATGTGACATTACTGAAGGCCCATAACGTAGATTGTCTGTATGTGACATTACTGAAGGCCCATAACGTAGATTGTCTGTATGTGACATTACTGAAGGCCCATAACGTAGATTGTCTGTATGTGACATTACTGAAGGCCCATAACGTAGATTGCCTTATGTGACTTTACTAAAGGCCCATAACGTAGATTGTATGTGACATTACTAAAGGCCCATAACGTAGATTTGTGGGACGGATGGCCTTGTGGTGTAGATACTCGACTGCCGACCTGAGAGTCCTGGGATCGGTCATCGGTGAGAACCATGGGCATTTTTTCCAGGTGAAATTTGTTTCAAAGTCGTCCCACAAGTCCAGCGAGCTTTAAATGGGTACCTGACTTAATTGTGGAAGTAAAGGCGGCAGGGCGTTGTGCTAACCACACAATCCCTTCATATGCCGAGGTTATAGAAACAGATAAATTCTACACTATATCTGCAGCGGGACGGGTGGTCGTGTGGTAAAGCGCTTGACTTTCGACCTCAGGGTTCCTGGTTTCATCTCTCGTGAATTTTGTTTTGTGTGGGTGGGGTGTGTGTGTGTGTGTGTGTGTGTGTGTGTGTGTGTGAAGAAAAGAAATGTTTTGAGCCCTTGGGCAGAGTTACTTGAGGTAGTCACCGGCGAGGAACGCCGTGAAGGCTGCAGCTGGCTCTGCTGTGGCTCATGTGTTGGTATGTAATAGTCTTTGACATCGGAGGCTATCCTAACCCCAAAACTGTTCGGGGGGGGGGGGAAGCTGGAAGAAAAGGCTTAGATCATGATTTCGGGCATGACACTGTGAGCGATGTGGCGTCATCCGAGTGCGGGACCCCCTCCCTCCTAATTTTCCTATCCATCTGAACGGTTCTGTATTTCTTTTAGAGCTTAGAGTGTGGCATCATCATCCCAGCACGACCAAAACAAGCTTCCAACTTTTTTTTTTATCATCGTCCAGTTCAAGTGGCCCCAGGCTGATTCGGTCACTTGTAACACTGTTCCTCTAACCAGTACCATATCCACAGCACTTGTAACAGTATTAGTCGAATGTGGCTGTTACGGCCACCCGTGGCTTTACGTTTGTCTTACGACTCTCAACGAGCAGGTTGTTTTTATTTTATTTACCTTGAACATGTTTATTATTATAATCACAGGTACCGGCCACTACGAAGGTAAAAAACTAATTTGTTAAAAAAAACAAACAGAACGACGAAGAAACAAACAGCTCCGGCAATCTGATCCCATCGACCTCATGCGTGGCCACCGCCCTTGAAAAATGACGTCACCGCGATAGAGTGGGGGGGGGAGTAAAAAGCATATTAGCGTAACCACAGCGAGCTGAGCATGTAATGTCGCCCAGCTTACCTTGGCAGAAAACACACATGATGACTCTTGTCCTATTAGTTTGACGTAGCTAAGTTTTAACATTTCATCGTATTATTGCGATGATGGCTTGATCGAAACTCGTGCTAATCTACCTTTTCATTATTCCGTGTCATGTCACGAATAAAAAACAAACCAATTTCTGTCTCCCTGTAGATCAGTGGGTCCTCGGCCCTTTTCGCGACTGTATCCCCTCCTCCATCCCCCCACCCCCACGGGCTGCAAAAAGTATTATCGGGGGTAACCATCACACACATAAGTAAGTTAGCTAATAAATGTACATATTCTCATAATGGGTTGTGCTTAACTTCTCTAGTGCGATACTTGGGGCCCATGATGGTTCGGTGAACTGGTGACCCTTTTTGTCAAACTCTTGGCTGTTTTTTAAACGAAAATTTATTATAACGCTGCGTTACCCCGTGTATAAAACTTTACCCTTACCCCCCTTGGGGTACGTTTACGACATGTTGAGAACGGCAGCTGTAGTAGACTATCGCCATTATACTGTCACTGTGGCATGTGCCATGCCATAACAACATAGTTTACATTTGCGATTATCTGCCCACTAAAACAGAACATAGTCCTCCCCCCTCTTAAACTGTCCCCCTCACCACCCTCGCCCGTCCTTCCTCCTCCTTTAGAGCCACCCAATGCTACCATCGATTGAAAAAAGCAAAAAAAAAAAAAAAAATGACTCTGCTCACTGAAGCGTGACGGTTGAAGAAATTTCTTGTTCGGTTTAAAATGTCTAATTTTCATCGGAGCTAGCATTTGGAGCATTCATCATTTCTGCAAAAAAAAAAAAATAATAAAAAAAAAATAATAATAATAACAAAAAAAAATATAATAATCCAAAAACCGTGCGTAGAAATGTTGCTAGGGTAAAATAAAAATTGTGAAATTATGGATTTTAGTATTAAGCAAAATATCAGCTTATAAACGCCATAGGGCTTTTTTTTTTCATTGTGTATGAAATTTAAAATTTTGTTTCAATATTGCTCTGGATGATTTCGCCTTTGGGTGTGTTAATGAGCGCGGGGGGGGGGGGGGGAGCAGGGTGGTGCAAATGGAAATATTTCTCCTTCCTCACAGCCAAGGCCGTTTTAACGCTCAATACTTTTGCTTTGGTGGAAGGGAAGTACACGGACTGACAAGACTGCTTTGATCATAGTGGCTTATTCTCGTCTCACGAGAAGGGGTACAAACAGAAGTAAATACTAGTCGAAAATAATATAAAATAGCCATAGAGAATAGTCATTGAGAATAATAATCGAAAATAGTCATTGAGAATAATAATCGAAAATAATGATTGAGAATAATAATCGAAAATAATGATTCAGAATAATTATCGAAAATAATGATCGAGAATAATAATCGAAAATAATGATTGAGAATAATAATCGAAAATAATGATTCAGAATAATAATCGAAAATAATGATTCAGAATAATAATCGAAAATAATGATTCAGAATAATAATCGAAAATAATGATTCAGAATAATAATCGAAAATAATGATAATAATAAAAAAAAAGCAAATCTCTTACATGTACACTCAAGTACATATGTCCGTTATGAAATTTAAAGTGATGCTTAGATCGACCTCTCAGCCAGTCAGTGTTTGCTGTTTAAAGTTTAGGGTTTTGCCTCATTGCTGTTTAAAGTCTAGGGTTTTGCCCCATTGATGTCTAGAAAGTTTAGGATTTTGCTTCATTGATGTTTATAACGTTTAGTTTATGCCCCATTGCTATTTAAAGTTTAGGGTTTTGCCTCATTGATGTTTATAAAGTTTAGTTTAGGCCCCATTGCTATTTAAAGTTTAGGTCATGCATCCATGTCTCCCGTATAGCCACCATGGTCATCGGCTACGTCGTGGGTGAAAGGTCACTGCAAATACCGCTCCATTAGTGGTTTATGGGATCAAAGCGATAAACAACCCATTATTACACGGACTTCAATGATCAGTTTTACAGTAACATTACAGTTATTCATTTTATAATCTTTACTGGGTGTCATAGAAAATGAGCAGCTCTCCTGTTTACGAAGTCTCATTGCGTGGAGGTGCGCACCATGTAACGCACAATTCTCCTGTTTACGAAGTCCCATTGCTTAGAATTGCGCACCCTTGTCTGAGATTTTTTTTATCATCACTTTTAATGTGTGCAATGTATTATTGATCATCAGGACTTAATGAACTCCTCGAAGTTAATCCTTATAAAGGTTCTCTCTCATTTTTTATTGTAATTTGGACTATTCACAAGAGAACAGTTGGACGGATGGCCGAGTGGCGTAGGTACACGACTGTCGACCTGAGAGTTCTGGGTTCGATATTCGGTGAGAACCATGACATTTTTTCCAGGTCTTATTTGGGGCAAAGTCGTTCCACAAGTCCACCCAGCTTTAAATGGGTACCTGACTTAAGTTGGGGAAGTAAAGGCGGATGGACGTTGTGCTGACCACACAATCCCTTCATATGTCGAGGTTATAGAAACAGTTGAATTCTACAAGTCATCTGCCCCGATGGCCCGTTAGGGCTAAGGGAAACTTAGTTTTTTTACTACAGAATAGGGTTATTTTTTTGTCTTTGCATACGCAAGTTATCACTTCAAATAAAAAAGTGATAAAAATACTCTCCATTGGGAGATTTTCACTGAAATTTTCAACATGAAATCATTCTATCACTGAACAAGGTAAAATTAGTATGGGGCAAAAAAAAAGGGGGGGGAGAGATGTTAAACGTTTCAAATCTATAATGCATGCGTACAGATCGACGACTGGTATTCATTTATGGATCTGTTCTCTAATTGCCAAGGGAAACGTATTGATGATAAAATCGTGGTGTGCCGTTCACTATATACCTAAACCTCTGTGCATCCCTTTAGCATTTGGAAATGTTTGCTCAGACTGTTTAGTTCAAATTAAGATTTTTTTTTTCGTCCCAAAAAAAAAAATGTAAATTGTAGGGTAGTAGTTTTTTGGATGGTGGTCGTAGTCAGGTCTCTGCAAAGCATTCTCTGTCTAAGTGTCGGGAAAATATTAATTGCTCTGGAGATGACTGGTATTATGTTTTTAGTAGTGGATGTTGTTGGAGCCAAATGAGAATAGAGTTAGAATTATAAAAGGCAGATTTTCGTGCACCCGGATTTTTTCGATGCATATAAAGAAGAAGAAGTCACTCGATAATTAGTACTTTCTCGACTGAAGTAATTATAAATGATTCTAATGACCCACTTTAAATAGTGCACTGTAACCCCTACTGTGTAATAGAATCCACTTTAAAAGAGGATTGGAAATCAGTATTTTTGTGAGTTGGTGCACATGGTATATATTGTTTTGTACACTGTATTACGTTTGTTGGTAATGGTCCAGCAGATTTTTTTAAAGAGTTTAAATCTATATCTCATTGGCTCCTATATTCTCATTACTCTATGATCTCATTAACTCTATATCTCATTATTCTATGCATCTCATTACTCTTAGTATCTCATTACTCGTATATCTCATTACTCTTATATCTCATTGTACTGTATATCTCATTACTCTATATCTCATTACTGTATATCTCAGATATTGTATATCTTTTACTCTATATCTCATTACTGTATATTTCATTACTCCTTATATCTGTTATTGTCTATTTGTGTATCTCATTACATCTATTATCATCAGTACTCTACTATCTCATTACTGTATATCTCATTACTGTATATCTCATTACTGTATATCTCATTACTGTATATCTCATTACTGTATATCTCATTACTGTATATCTCATTACTGTATATCTCATTACTGTATATCTCATTACTGTATATCTCAGTACTCTATATCTCATTACTCTATATCTCATTACTCTATATCTCATTACTCTATATCTCATTACTATCTTATTACTCACTATCTCATTATTCTATATCTCTCTTACTGAATACGCTGGGTACAAAAAGGCCCCCATACAAATGAAAGGCTTGAATGTCAAATTTAAATTCAACTAAATATTAGTCGCTCTGAAATCACGTTCTGTGGTCCTTACGTGATGTCGTTCTGAAATCATTTCATTTGTTCCATGTTAAAAAAAAGGAACAACTTTTTAAATTTGGACGCAAAAACAAGCAAACAAACAAACGAAAGAACGAACGAAAGAACGAACGAATATATTTATGTAATATATTTATCGAGTGGTATTTTGAAGACTTCCATATCACCACTTCTTATGTCACGGACTCAGTCATATACTTATAACAAGCCTGTGTTTTCAAGACTGGCACTTTGTGCGTGACGTCACTTTCCCGATACACGTGCAATGATACAACAATGGCTTTGAATATAATATTTTTTTTAAAAATTACTTATTGAAATTTTTTTTTTTTAGAATTACTTGAGCATTTAAATTGGTTATTTGGTTTCGGTGTATTTTTTTGTATCTGGACTTATTCTGGGCCATTGCTTCCGTACAGAAGTGGTTTTTGATTGGCTGTGACATCACGTGGGATCTGCTGATCTGCGGCACATGTGCAGTTCAGAAATAAATAAATAAATAAAACAACAACAACAACAATAACATTTCAGTTGCGCAAATTAAACTTTGATTTTGAAAAAAAGTGGGGGGGTGGAAAAAGAATTATGAAAACGTCGTCAAGAGTTAGGGCCACTTGCATTAAAAAGTACATTAATATATCTCTCACACACCTCTCGCGCCCCCACACCTCACCCAATTAAGGATGGGGCATGTATCACTTTAAATATGTATCGACCTATTGAATGTTGTTGAAAGGAAAAACTCTTGTTTTCGCTAATTTTAATTCATTAGCAACGTTTGTATTCGGACCCGTTTAGCAGGAGTCCTCCATGATAGGGGTTAAACCCATGCCACCGCACTACCGGTTGAAATCGAAACAAACTTTCGAGGTTTGAAACTATTAGGTGTGAAAGTCTCTCCCCCCCCCACACCCTCCTTACCTTTGTTAGCTTAAAGTCCTCAGATATATTATTTCTTTAATTCATCTGTGGGTATTCATTAAGAGTCATTATGTGTCATCATCAAGCCTGCTATAGTTTGGGCCAGCTTTAACTGTTAGTCCGATCTGTAGCCAGATTTTTTTTAGTACTCTGTAGCCAGATCTAAATGCTGTAGCCTGATGTTTATTCTGTAGCCAGATCTAAATGATGTAGCCAGATGTTTACTCTGTAGCCAGATCTAAATGCTGTAGCCAGATCTAAAATGCTGTAGCCAGACTTGCATGCTGCGGGTAACGGGTTCTAACCTCGGCTAGTCCAGTTACCATATGTCCCCCGTGGTGCCCCATCATAGTAACTGCACATTCGGCTACGGTGAGGACGTTAAAAGGGCCCTTCGAAAACTGCTCATAGAGCCGCATGCGGCTCTTTGATGAGTTTTTTTTTTATTTTTGTGAGGCTGCTAATGATCGACTTATTCCTCTATCATTTATGTACGGTCAAATTTGGTACTACGTTGGTGGTCCATTAAGGCACTGGTCCCCCCAATCCCCGGTCCGCGGACCGGTACCGGTCCGTGCAACGAATTTTACTGGGCCGCCCGAGAATCATTATTATGTCCTTTTTTATTTATTTCTCTGGTTACTATGTGACTTTCCATGGACGATAAAATAATCCACGTCCCCTTCCCATTCCAGCGGGCCGCGGTGAAATTATCGAACGCTGAGCGGTCCGTGGCGAGAAAAAGGTTGGGGACCTCTGTACAGTCTCAAGTTACTTTTGTTTTTTTATTCATATAAATATATTTAAATATTTTATTATACGGCGATCTCATGGACCCCATGCGCTGCCAACTTTGTTTCGTGTACTCAGGAGATGAACATCTCATCCTAACGAAAATATTATTATTATTTGTCTTTCATTATGAAATATTGTACTGTGTATTAAATCATGGGGGTGCGGTGTTTGTGAAGTCCCTGTAAGAATGAGATGAAATCTCTTATATTTCTATAAACCCACAAATCGGAAGGTTTTTTATGGTGCCCTTTCTTTCATCCCCACCATAGCCGGAGAGCGAACCAGGTACCTTCAGGTCGACAGTCGAGCGCTTAACTACACGACCATCCGTCCCCATGGTGGTGCGGTGTAGAACATTGGGTGAAAGTCCACCAAGCCCACCCAGCTTTAAATGGTCACCTGACTTAATGGTGGTGGAATAAAGGCGTGTGGGCGTTGGGCCAACCCACGCAACCCCTTAATATGCCGTGTCTACTGGAACAGAATGAATTTTACACGCCATCTGCCCCGATGAGCCCTTAGGGGCTGAAGCGAACTTTACTTTAAAAAAAAAAATGTAACCATTTACAAACTTGAATTTATTTTACAGTCTGTTTTTTTTTAATTTCCAGGTTTCAATTTATCTTATCTAAGTGTGCGGACTGAAACAAAAAGTAATATACATCGAACGTAATAATGACAGAAGCGATTTACACATACGAACAAACAAACTCAGACTTGTTGTTATTGACTGACAATTAAATACACAGTAAGCCGGAGGTGTAATTGGTTGCCAGGAGACGCCCGAGTGGGGGGGAATGGATGGTGGTGATGATTCTCTCTCTCTTTTTTTTTTTTGAGAACCAGTCGATTCCTACACCTGATATCACCCGTGATCTCTTTTTTCCCCTTTGTATGGCCACCTGGGTAAAAGGTGGGGGGGGGGGAGGGTGGAGGAGAGGGAGGGAGGGAGGGAGGGAGCTACGCACCTGAGCAGGTCCATTGCCGTGTGACACAGTTTTATGTCGCCCTCCCCTCTCCCACTGGGTTGTAGAAACATTATTTGACAGGCGACGATCGTTGTTTGATTGGTGTGGGGGGGGGGGGGGTTAGTGCTGCAACTGTCGTGTGTACACTCTCTCTCTCCCCCCCAGGAACAATGAACTGAGATGTATCTGAAACAAGGGTTCTCGGTTGTTGTAGTGCCTGACTACGGGAGCTTAAGAGATGTGGTGGGCCGGAGTTGTGTGTGTGTGTGTGTGTGAGGACAGAGCGTTGTGTTAAGACGACGCACCCGATGCAGAGTTGATCTAATGGTAATGGTG